>OLMO02000325.1:12379788-12401376 GCA_900291935.2 Cassiopea xamachana
CTTATCAAAACGAAGAGGTAATGCTCCTTTGTAGCATCATGTTCTGTATTGTTGATTTGTAAAAGTGATTGAAGCAAAGAGTTGCTTAAATTATGAAACCCTTTTGTTGTTGCATATCGTTGATCAATTGAAGCTTTAGGCCTATCGAGGGAACAACTGAAATACGAGAGACAGAGGTGGAAAGGACTGGTGCATATGCTGAACATATGCTGGAATTGATACAAAACAGTACATTACTGTAGAATTTCTAATTCACGGCTTGGTTTTAAATGGCTATATCAATGCTAAAATAGAATCACCTTTGAACTAAAACTGAGATATTTACAAAAAAGACAAAATTTCGCGGATGAGAGATGAATAGTGCCTGTTCAAAGAAGCTGCCAGAGAAACCTATGCTTTCTTTGATGATTGAAATATTGATGAAGTAAATAGAGATAGACCTATAACATAAAAGAGGAATAAGGTTTCTTTGCCATATAGGCGGAGCATCTAGACAGGGCACACATCTACTGAGAAAGACTCCAAGCTACTAAACTTAGCTGTCTCAACTTCCTTTGTGAATCGCAAGCCTTCTTTATTCAGTATCAGCAATTTTTTGCAAGTTTTTGCAAGTTTGTTGATTTCAGTTCCTTCAATGAGCCCCTTAGTTGCTACCCTCTTCCCCTAATTATTTTTTCTTCGTGTACCGATCTAACCTCTCTTTCTATTTCATCAAATCTAATACTTTCAAATGGAAAATGCATACAGAAATCTCAGATAACTTGAGTGGCTTCAAAAGAACTAATGCATATTATTCTAGTTTACTAGCATCTCCACCCATTGCTCCAAATATTCAGTTTCTTTTCAGATAACCGCATTAAAGATCCAACACAACCCATTCGCAAAAGCTTTTCTCGATGCAAAAGAGCGGTAAGAAATAGAAGTCCTTTATTATACTACGAATTACATATTTTCAAATGTATATGCTGTAGTACAACCTGGCAAATATCAGCTATGAATCCCTTCTAAAAACGCCCTTTCTATTTGAGGGATCCATTTTAATGTAAGCCAAAGTACATGAAAAATTTCATGGGATGAATGCATTAAGGAAGCTAGTGTCAATACGTGAATTGTGACACTTTTGCCTCTTGCTTCTTTTGAGAGTTCTTTTCGTGTTAAAGATAGAGTTCGTTATGAAGTCAGTAACATCTAGTAATTGCTGTTTTGATTACGATAATGAATTCTTCGCATTTTCAGATTGTAAAGTAGAAAATCTATCTTTTCCTTTTTCAGATCTGAGCAAAAAGAATTGGTAGAACGCGATGCGATGAATCAATACGCTTCAAATTGTAAGTGTTTTAGCATCTATTCACCGTGTATGTGTTCTACTGACCGTGTATGTGTTCTACTGACCGTGTGGGTGTTCTATTGACCGTGTGTGTGTTCTAGTGACCGTGTGTGTGTGTTCTACTGACCGTGTCTGTGTTCTACTGACCGTGTGTGTNCTTATCAAAACGAAGAGGTAATGCTCCTTTGTAGCATCATGTTCTGTATTGTTGATTTGTAAAAGTGATTGAAGCAAAGAGTTGCTCAAATTATGAAACCCTTTTGTTGTTGCATATCGTTGATCAATTGAAGCTTTAGGCCTATCGAGGGAACAACTGAAATACGAGAGACAGAGGTGGAAAGGACTGGTGCATATGCTGAACATATGCTGGAATTGATACAAAACAGTACATTACTGTAGAATTTCTAATTCACGACTTGGTTTTAAATGGCTATATCAATGCTAAAATAGAATCACCTTTGAACTAAAACTGAGATATTTACAAAAAAGACAAAATTTCGCGGATGAGAGATGAAAAGTGCCTGTTCAAAGAAGCTGCCAGAGAAACCTATGCTTTCTTTGATGATTGAAATGTTGATGAAGTAAAGAGAGATAGACCTATAACATAAAAGAGGAATAAGGTTTCTTTGCCATATAGGCGGAGCATCTAGACAGGGCACACATCTACTGAGCAAGACTCCAAGCTTCTAAACTTAGCTGTCTCAACTTCCTTTGTGAATCGCAAGCCTACTTTATTCAGTATCAGCACTTTTTTGCAAGTTTTTGCAAGTTTGTTAACTTCAGTTCCTTCAATGAGCCCCCTAGTTGCTACCCTCTTCCCCTAATTATTTTTTCTTCGTGTACCGATCTAACCTCTCTTTCTATTTCATCAAATCTAACACTTTCAAATGGAAAATGCATACAGAACTCTCAGATAACTTGAGTGGCTTCAAAAGAACTAATGCATATTATTCTAGTTTACTAGCATCTCCACCCATTGCTCCAAATATTCAGTTTCTTTTCAGATAACCGCATTGAAGATCCAACACAACCCATTCGCAAAAGCTTTTCTCGATGCAAAAGAGCGGTAAGAAATAGAAGTCCTTTATTATACTACGAATTACATATTTTCAAATGTATATGCTGTAGTACAACCTGGCAAATATCAGCTATGAATCCCTTCTAAAAACGCCCTTTCTAGTTGAGGGATCCATCTTAATGTAAGCCAAAGGACATGAAAAATTTCATGGGATGAATGCATTAAGGAAGCTAGTGTCAATAAGTGAATTGCGACACTTTTTGCCTCTTGCTTCTTTCAAGATTTCTTCTCGTGTTAAAGGTAGAGTTCGTTATGAAGTCAGTAACATCTAGTAATTGCTGTTTTGATTACGATAATGAATTCTTCGCATTTTCTGATAATAAAATAGAAAATATATCTTTTCCTTTTTCAGATCTGAGCAAAAAGAATTGGTAGAACGCGATGCGATGAATCAATACGCTTCAAATTGTAAGTGTTTTAGCATCTATTCACCGTGTATGTGTTCTACTGACTGTGTATGTGTTCTACTGACGGTGTATGTGTTCTACTGACCGTATATATGATCTACTGACTGTGTATGTCTTCTACTGACTGTGTATGTCTTCTACTGACTGTGTATGTGTTCTACTGACTGTGTATGTGTTCTACTGACTGTGTATGTGTTCTACTGACTGTGTATGTGTTCTACTGACTGTGTATGTCTTCTACTGACTGTGTATGTGTTCTACTGACCGTGTATGTGTTCTTGGACTTAACCAATAGGGAAATTTTCACTCTATTGTAAAAAGCTTCAGATGTTGGGCTAGTTGGTTCATCGCAATTCTTGGCATTAATTTTGCTAGAAAGTCATAACTTTTTGAGAGAACATACTTATATTCATTCAAATCTCAATCTTTTATGATTGATCTTACAATAGATGCATACGTCTATTCATCAATGATGTGTCCAAGTGCTCAAACTCCAATGTCGGGACCTATTTCATGTGAAAGGCGCTCGCATCGGACGTCACCATACCCATCACCCTATCAAAGATCATCTGATTTGCTGCAAACTGGTAAGGGGTGATTACATTCACTTTGAGTTGAAATGCAAATTCGTTGTTGCGGTTGTTGCACTGTCAGAAGAAATCTTTTGTTGTTGTTTTTGTTATTGTTGTTTACTGTATTTTGAGTAGGCTGTTACATCTAGCTTTTTCAGCTAATTTAGGCCTACTATGCATGCCGCATCCAGGCATGGGACCCCTAGTTTAACGTCCCTTCTGTAGGACGGCGGAGTGAGCTGTTTTGGTCGTTCTTCTGGAAGGTCGCCCATCCAGTTTCTGACCGTGCACAGCCATGCTTAACTTCAGTTAAGCTAATGGAACTGGCTGGGCCTCTTGGCCACTCACCTCGCTGGGAGTATGCAGAAATGCTTGGTTCATAAATGTTAATGTCATGCTTCTGCAGGATTTCTTTGAGCAAGAAAAGCAAGTCTATTGATTAGGCTACACTCCCATGAGTTTGCGAAACAATATCTGAGATTTTTCCATTAATGAATCCCCTTTAGTTGTCATTAATAGCTGTTTTCTCTGCCAGCAACTCCCTTTTGAATCGTGACTTAAAGTCGGTCATCACATTATTTTTGCTTTCCAACTTATATTATTCTCTTATTATTTTTGCTATCAAAGGGAACTGCTCATCGTACTACAGAGGCTCAGATTCGCCTTACATAGCAAACTCCTGTATACAGTCTCAAACATGGCCGCTACATCACCTTGGTTACCCATCCATGATCCAATCAAATCATCAGATGAGCAAACAGACAGACTCGCTCCAGTCCTCTTCTGATTATATGAGCACCAGTCCGTATTCTCCATTGGGACAATATTCTGTGCACAACAGAGCACCAGATCAGAGCCTAGCATGGAACCATTCTGTCGTTTATCCATAATTCATAGATATTTCCATTCATATAATCTAAGTGCTTATGCATTAAGATTAAACGTCTGTAAAGTACATAGATATATACATGAATTAACTATATATTTATAGAAAAGCGTTATATAGCATGCTGAGCAAGGAGAAAGGCTATATTTGAAGCCCTAAAACTATCAATAGCAATTCTTACGTGTTGATACGTTTGTTTCTCTTTTGTTATTTCAGTTGCTTTCTTATCCTATTGCTCACAATTTTCTTATCAAAACCAACCACTAGGTATCAGCTTGTTTTGCACCCAACTTTTTCCCTCCAAGATTAATTCGTATAAAGCTATTTTGTTAATCTTGCATTTACCAAGAGTGCTGATGGGGTATAGTCAATATTACTTAGGCTGTTGATGGGGGGTTATGAGTTTCTTGTAACCGAAAAATTGGTTAGTTAAACAGTGCTTTGTAAATATTCAGGGCTTTTTAGATCGTCTCTTAAAGCCTACCATCAGTTTTCTCTTTCTTGTTAATTGCTTAGTAGTGCTTCACAAGTCATAGCTGTTCTATTTGAAAGCAAAACAGAGAAGTTAAAGTCTAAACATTGTAAATTTATATAGCATATTGTATAAAGAAATTGTTAATGTTGGCATTTTTATGTAGCACTTGTGCCTAGCTCGCTGGATGGACTATTCTCTCAAACAAGCAACTTGGAGAACTTATACCAGAGCTGTATATGTATGGTTAATGTGATCTTGCACGTTCCCAGAGTCCAGAAAAAATCAAGCTATCCTCCGGCAGTCATCTCTCTACGCGTAACCTTCCTCATTTTACTAAATCAAAATGAAGCTTCCCATGTTTTCCCTTCATTTCCCCATGCCAAATCGCCTCCTCTGCATGTATCAGAATCTTCTTCAAGCCAGATTGCTTGTAACATTACTGGGACTCCCTCAAAACTGGCATAAACATGAAAAATCCTCCTTCGGCTCGCAGCCGCGGAGCCGTGACTTTTTCTGGACTCTGCAACTTCCATGCCTAGGTTTTTAGGATCGCAGGATTCTTGTTTGGAACACTTCATTATGCTTGTCGAGTTTTAGCTTTGTTTCTGAAATCTTACTGTTTTACATCTAGATCGAAAGAATTAATTTGTTTCACTTATGAGACATAGATTTTATCACGCGAAATGTTTAGTACCCTGCAAAGCACAGAAAATAATGCTTTACGCAAATACATTTTGGTATTTATTTCAAATGCACCAATACATCCAAACTGGTATTTCTGTCTCACAGTCTTCTTTTGTATCTTGCTCTTACAGGGTGCAATCTCTATGAAATTTTAATCCATCTGTATATGCATGAGAGGTACCCATGCCGATATTCGCTTGCAATTCGCAGTTTGAAGGATGACTTTAGCAGCCACTCACTGTCTACTTGGAATATAAGGCATTCAAAAAGTACCTACGCTCAATATACATCGATTTTTGAAAACCCCCCTCTACGCTTTTGTACATTTTGGAGGTACCCCTTCCCCGAGCGCACGTACTTCTAGGTCATCACCGACCTCCTAAATATTAAAAATCTATTTTTCATCTCACTATCTTCAAAGTGCGAAAACGTTAATACTCTCAACTGCAAAATAAACTGGGGGAGTCCAAATAGACAGGGGGGCTGGAAAAAATTCCGAAATTTAATAAACGGGGGAGGGTCAAAATAAACGGCGGGGTTTGGAATTTGAGAAAAGAATGTACTTGATGATACAAGGACGGACAGAACAAAAGCAGGTTGTCATAAAGCATAAAACTAAAATATATACAGCAGTACGCTATTTTGCCATGAAAATTGGGCCGAAGTAGTACTAACAAAGAAAGGAAATGAAATGAGGGGCTTGTAAAGAGAGCCAATTTCCTTGAAATTAATAAACGGGGGTCCTAGAAAGGTCCGGAGGGTATGAAAAATTAATAAGCGGGGGGACGTTATTTGGTACCTGAGAGTACATAGCTAAGAAATATGAAATTATCACAGTTGTCCATAAAAATTGAGGGAGCTTACCTATAATCTTGAAAAATAGCTATATTTATTTAGGATGCTTCCTAAGTAATCAGTGTAATTTCATGAACGTACGTACATTCTTTGAGGGGCCCTTCGTGCGCTTTTTTACGTACCGCCTTCCCCTTTCAGAGGGTTTGTAAGTTTTGAATGGTTCATATGCTCAATTTGACAGTTGGTCTTTTTAGACAAGATAGTGGATCAGTTGAAAACAGAGCTTAGGACCCAATGCTTGATGGGCAAAATTTTCTGCTATCATTTGCAATTTCTCTTAGCATACCAACCGGGTTTATCATCATTAGAATTCACCTTGTTTTGTAGCTTACCTACACGTATCCCATTGTCTACCTGCAGCGCAACACAGAAACGCTAAGTAGGAAGGTTGAGTGGCACAACCATAATCGGAGGAGAGGGGGTGGCAGGGAGGGGCTGCAGCCCCCTTAGTTGGGCAGAAATTCGATTCGTTGGGGAAATTTTCATAAAAGAACAATAGGAAACTCGGGCAACTTTTTTAACTACTCTCCAAATCACCTCACTCAGTCAGGTAGAAATTTTACAGCCCAGCTGAATTTGAAGAGCTGATACGCCAATAGAAACAATTCATGTCATATAATCTTGAATTCAAATGCGTATTTATTGCCCTTCATTCAAACACCACCCTGGACCTTTGATCTTTGAAAATACACAATTTTTTATAGGAAAGCTTTCTTCAGTCCAGTATTAACGATTCCAACAGTAAAATTTCTTAAGACTTTCTTTGCAAAAATTTTTCAATTCCGATGTTTTGCAGATGCACACTTACCTATTAAAAAGCATGATCATCCTGGAATCGAATAGAAAAAATGAGAAATCATGTATTCCTAATTCTTTGGAGTTATTTAACTTTTTTCGCAATTCCTAATTTTGTCAAAGAAGATGCAATGGTGGCATGTAAATTGTAACTCAGAAAGCACGCTAAAAAGACGAAGCGATTTTTGTACCCTACTGATATTCAAAACCCTTGAAGAAAACTATTTACAATTGAATCTCTATAAAGAAAATTAAATACAATTATTAAGAACCTAGCTACTAATACTAATTGTAACATTTTAACACCTCAGGTGGAACAATTTCATCTACGAATAACTTTTCCGATTGTTCTTTGTCTTCTACTAAATGTTCTGTGCTGCTAGAGTTTTCATTCTCTAAATCAACAACCTCCAAAATGTCAGATTGTTCAATGTCTTCTTCGTCACAGCTCATATCAGTTTTGCCTTGATCTTCCATCACTTCAGAGCTAATTACTTCACTGCCTGGCTTACTATCAACTTTAATGAACTCGTTTGCATCATCCACTTCACTCGCTCTTACTTCAGTTTTTTCACCAGTGCTGTTATTTTCAGAATCTGCCTTGCAATATGAAGTTCCTTCTATTGCGGTTCTCTCAGCAGCTTCTGGTGTCTCCATCATCTGTGATTTTGACTCTTCTTCTAACTTCTCTTCAAGTCTTTTCAGCCACTCGCTAGCACTGGAAGCAACTTTCTTACGGCTTTTACGCACATCCATGATTCCATCAGTTGAGATTTCATCAAGTTTCAGCAGACACTTCATGAGCATTTCTTCCAAATACAAATACTCTTTGCACTTTTCTTTCTCTTGAAAAGCTGTGACTCTTTCCGAGAGCTTCTCGACTTCAGCTGAGATCTCCGCGATTTTTCCAAGCTTCCTTTGCTTTACTTCTTCAATATCTATCTCTTCAGCATCTTCATTTGAAGTTGAAGCAGTTTTCATTTCTGTATTGCTTTGAATGTTGCTCTGATGCCCACGAAAGTTTTCTGTCACAGAGTACTCATCGCTGCTTGAGGGAACTTTCTTTATGTCATCTGCTTGAGCGTCTTCGGCGACTTTACGTTGATCTTTCATTGATGAAATATTGGTTGGGGCATCAAATCCCGGCGCTGCCTCCTTTTGGCTTTCAATGAGTATTGGAATTTCACGGAAGGTACCAACAGATCTGTTGTTTTCATGATTAGGTCTTCTCTGTTGGCGAAGGCCATAATCCCTCTGCCTTTGCATTCTTTGGTGGCTATCAGAACATCGACATCGGTTGCCAGTAGGATACGTTTCAAAGTATTCATACGGTGTGCTGAAGGGCACTGACGGCCTATAGTTTTCGTAACCGTAGGAAAAAGGATTACGCCAGGACCCATCCATTCGTCTCTGTATTGGTATAGAGAAGCTGTAGTCATTAGCTTTTCTTTCAATCATCTTCACAAATTATCTTACTTTCGATCAGCTTGCTATATCTTTCGCACTACTTTGTCTCCTTCTTTTAAGCACTGAACGTAATTCATGATGACCCTTATATTTAACTTGTTTTTTTCGAACACTCCAGAAAATACTAGAAAAGCCTCGATTTGGATCGAGCCTCCTGTTAGTTTAGATCTAGAACTTTCGTGATGGATGTCGCACTTTCTCAACGGCTGACGTGGATGTTCCAAAAAACTCAGATAACCTGCGCTGTTTTATAGCATGTGAATGACTTATGGGAAGAATTTGGTGGGTTTAATCGACTTATTTATCAAGAACTCTTGAATCAGTATCCACTTTTGTTGATAAATGTGTTTTACAATCGAGCGGAGGAGCATTGGTGCACTCGCTGTTCTAGAGTGAAGTCACAGATAGCAGTTAAAATTTGCCCCTTGGCATCTCTTTATGACAGGGTTCAAGATTTTATTGCAAAATGGGCAAAGACTATTATAAGGTACTGAATATTGCAAGGTCTGCAACTGGTGAAGAAATCAAGAAGGCCTACCGGAAGCTCGCATTGAAGTACCACCCAGACAAAAACAAAGGAAGTAAAGAAGCTGAGGAGAAATTCAAGGAGGTTGCAGAGGCGTATGAAGCTCTAAGCGACCCTCAAAAGAGAGAAATCTATGACAGATATGGAGAGGAAGGGCTTAAAGGCAATGTTGGAGGGGCAGGAGCTACACACTTTAAAATGCCAGAAGGATTTAGCTTTTCCTTCAATATTGATCCTAACGAAACCTTCAGAAACGTATTTGGAGACGAAGATCCATTCGCTAGTAAGTTCTGCTCCCATTTCTCGATTTCAGGTGGTAATAGACGAATGACAAATATCTGAATATGATTACAAGTGGTTTTTGGTGAATTTATTTATTGGTGTAATCCCAGGAATTGTCCAAAACATTCCTTCCAAAGACAGGAGGTTATTGCTGTTGAAAACTTCCTACCCTATGTATGATATTTTGCTAATAGTGTACAATGTGCCATTGTTAAAAGGCACACCAGAGCTGGGGGAGGGGGGTTGAAGCCCCTCCTAGATAGCCTATCCCATCTAGAATAAGAGAAATTTTGATATTCAGAAAGTGATTTTCTTGCAATTTAATGGCATGGTTATGGAAATTTTTCAGAGATTCTGCCACTCCTGACCCCCCTTCTGTACCCCAATAGGAGTTTACCAATCGTTCCCAGCTCCCTGCCTCAAAAATATACTCCAACATTCCTGGTTAGGGAGCTATGCATTTTGCAGTATTTGATGTATGAAAGTGAATTTCTAAAACTCAGAGAACTCAAAGACCTTTTGTGTCAATATTAGCTATTCATCCATTTGTAGTTCAAAAATGATAGGTAATTTGTATTTTGATTAAAATTTTAGATGAATGTAGAGTCTGATTTTCTTTCTCTCTACTTAATTTCTCATAGTTGATCCATTTCTCTTCATTATCACAGATATATTTGAAAACTTTGGAGGGTTTGGTCATTTTCCTGGGTTCAGTCAGGGTGGAAGAAGCCGAGGTCGTGGCAGGCCAGGTTTTCCTGCAGAGACAATGGAATTTGAAGATGTACCTTTTGAGTCTCAGCAAAGGCAAGATCCACCTATAGCATATGATCTTTTTGTGACTTATGAAGAATTGTTTAGTGGAACAAATAAGAAGATGAAGGTAGTAACTCAATATATGGTCAAATATGAAACTAGATAAAAATGGGATCTTCCAATTTATTGTGCATTTCATTGCTGATATTATATTCTTTTGCTCAGTTTTTCTTGTATACCACATTTTTTATTTGTTTGCTCTAGTCTCACCTCTGTCAAGTATATGCTAAATTTATTATCATTTATTACATTCTATATCCTCAATGAAAAAAGTGATCATTCATATGCATCAATGAGAATATGTTGAAAAAAATCTTCAAAAAAATCTTTCTTTTATCATTTTTATGACTTCTATTGGAACTAATGGTTTGCATTTGTCTGACGTTAGATTTCACGAAGAGTTCTTAACCCAGATGGGCGTACAACAAGGGAAGAACAAAAGATCCTGGAGATAACAGTGAAAAAGGGTTGGAAAGAAGGAACTAAGATTACATTTGCTAAAGAAGGACATCAAAGTCCAAATAAAGTACCTGCAGATATTGTATTTTTGATCAAAGACAAACCACATTCTTTGTTCAAAAGAGACAAGGATAATAATCTGCTGTATACAGCAAAAATTACACTGTTAGATGCTTTGATAGGGACAAGACTGGAAGTAAAGACAGTTAGTGGAAAGGTTATTGATTTTCCACTGAATGGAATTACAAATCCAAAATCTACCAGAGTTATTCATGGTGGAGGACTACCACTGCCAAAGACACCAGATCGAACTGGAGATTTAATTATTTCATTTGATATCGAGTTTCCCAGTTATCTGCCTCCAGAATGTAAAAATACCTTAGCAAGTGTCCTTCCAAGATAGATAATGATGACTTCAATATTGATTGAAATATTTTGTATTCCTTGCTTGTATTGATAAGTACAGTAAAGCCCCACACATAAGAATTGTCATGTACTACAAACCTACCACCTCAAATTTGTAGATATTGACTTCAAATGATAAGAAGCTTTTCTGCCTGATATTCTAGCTAAGTTCTTGTTAAATGTCCAGTGGAAAATAAACTCATCCAGTTTGCCAATCAACCCTTTCATGAATGCACTAGCAATTGTACATACATAATTGTAATAAGCAGGTTCACATCTATTTTTCCAATCTCAAAACTTTTCGTGGTTAATTATACTGCCATTGTGTTTTAATGCTAAGTTGTCAGCTATCCTCTTTCTGGCATTTGTCTTAGATCCTGTGTTAGGAGCCAGCACACTTATAACTGAAACTACCTCATCATATAATAATTCAAACAGGCTCATTTCAAAATTCCAGGTTTGTATGTGTGGGTGTTTACTGTGATCGTAAAAATGACATTAGCTATTTTTGCTACTTAAATTCTCAAAAATTACCAAAACAGATTGTTGTATTTATCTGGCATATTTATGTCATAACAATCACATGTAGATATGCCTGTCCTATTTGTTGTGAAGATATGTTGCTGTGCTGTTTGTAAATATGAAAAATCCAACACATGTTGCTCTTTGCTATTTTTCACTCTCTATTGTTGCAATAGCTCAAGATCCTTTTATTCTTTATAAAGGGCTGCTGAGTTGGACTACAGTTAATTGACTGGTTACTGCATGATCATTTCTGCTTATACATTGTGGGATAGGGTTAACTTGTTCATTTCATTTCATATATTTTAGGAGGGTGACCCTTCAGCAAAGGCTGTTTTTTAAAGGGCCCTCCAGCAAAATTTACAATTCTAAATAAAAATTAGCTAGAATAATAAAAGAACTAAGTTTTTTAAATCTAATTACAATACAAGAATAAAATGTAAGAAAAGCTAAAAAAAATTAAAGCAAAATATTTACAGTGGCACCAATGATTTGTTACATGCTTGTAAGGTGGCTGTTTGTAAACCGAGGACAATGCTAGCTCTACTTTATGGGAAGGGGGCAACTTTAGATCACAAATTGTCCCCAAGGAGCAGAATATATGAAAGGCAATGAGATATTTTTGAAAAAACTAGATTGATGAGATATAGAGGGGCGGAATGGACATGTGATCTGGATTTGGGGATTCCCTTTGTCCCCTACCCCAGGTTCGGACTGTTGTGAACGCCTTACAGAGAGGTAATAACAATTCTGTTGTTCACATTTGTATCCCTGTGATGACACAATCATGATTGATGATTGCCATAGCAACATTACAGTTCTTTACTGCTGTACACAAAATGGCACTCGATATATACGTTGAGCGAACTACTTAGAATTCAGCAAAAATACTGTTATTCAATTAAGAATTAAGTCTTCTGGTGTTTCATACACCACTTAAGTGAAAGATGAAAAAAGACAGGCGACCAACTTCTGCCATTTCAAGTCAGAAAGCATATTTAAAAGAAGACCTTGATCCATTTGAGGAGGATGAGGTAGGCTAGAAGACGGTATCCAGTAGCGTCCTAATCTTTATTGCCATAAATATCGGATTGTCCGTGATACCTTTGATATTCTTTTGCAGTTGAGCTCATTTTAACACCTGCGTATGCTCTTTTTTGGATTTCGTAATGCACATTTTGAAAATCTTTCTTTTTAGACAGAAAAAAGATTTCTAACATCGAAGCCAACTTGTTTTATCGTTCTTGGAAAGCCGGTTGGTATAAAGTCATATACTCATATATTTCCTAGGCCTAATGGACCTATATTTGCTCGGTTCATTCATTTGACTCAAGCTGTCATATGCACAACCTTCCGTAACTTAAAAAGTGGTTTTAGATGGTTAGTGATGAGAAATCTCACAAGAAGAGTAGTATTGAGAAACGTGCTTTCAAAACGTTTTCTCTCTTTAGACAAAACATGGAAAAACAGTAATATTTTAGTAAAATTTTACATTGAAATGCTGATAAGTCTGTGTAATGCTTGGAAAAGATGTAGCCTTGGCATTCTCAAGGAATTAATACTTTATGCTTACTTTTTTATCAACCCGATGTAAAAGGTCTTGCACTTTTGGGATAAACTTCACTGCAAATTACTTGGCCTTATTAAAAGAGTAAAATTAGAGCTCTGAACAGGCATGCTGGAGAGGGGGGCAGAAGGGAGCAAGCACTCCTGCCTTTCATTTGGGGGAGCAGGGGGAGCAAAAGTGCCCTTTTAAAATGCAACAGAATCCCTTTTTAGACATTGATATGATACAAAGGAGATCAAATATGCTATTTAAGTAAGCAATATATGATTGGAAGAGAGGAAAATTGGTATATAGGCCATGCTAAAGGATGGAACAAAATGTCTCAAAGAGGTACTCTAGGTCCCAAAGAGATGCCTATGCTAGGCGGTGCCCCAAAGAGGTGCCCATGCAAGTTGGTGCCCTTTTCCTCCTGTTGGCCCCCCTTGCCCCACTATCATTCTGATGTGCTTATCTCTATATCTAAAAACTCACCCATGTGATTTATATTGTAGGGCTCAGGAAAAACATCATTATGCAAGAGTCTATCTAGGATCTGGAAATGCCAGTTTGTAAATGGTACTGTATATGTAGTGACTTTTTATACCTGATATTTGAATATTTCTCCCCTAGTTATCATTTTACCCAGAATGAAAATAGAAAGTGCATATCACTGTTGCTTATAATGCAGTAACTTTGTGCTAATTATCAAATCAATTCTCTTTTTTCTAGGTTCTAACAGCATTGCCTATTCCATTGAATTACAAACAGATCTTGGAAAGCAGGTAGGCCCTTTCACTTTGCCCTTTTTGCAATTTGATTAGATTTCATGTAGCATAGTTATTTAAACAAAGATTATTTGTTAGTTTCATCTGAAATATTGCCAATAGAGAAAAAGCATTGAATGAAACTTAAATTTGCCCAGTACACCTTTTCAACTTCATTCTCTGATGACATTTCCATCTTTACTTTATGGCATTTACCTAAGTATCTATATATTTACATCATTTACACCACAATTTCATAGTTCAACTGATGTAGCCAAGGTTATTCCCATTAGCTAGTTTTTCTTCCACATGTTGCAACTTTCTACTTTTGACTCCCCTCTCAGAATTCTCTCGCTAGAATCTTTCCTTGTGTACATAAGTGGACATATATGCTATTGTGCTTTTCTATATTTCTCCTCACAAAGGATTTATATTTTGCTTCAAAAGAATATCATATTACATTTCATATTATCTTTATCCCCAAAGGCACAAGAGATTCTTCAGAGAGGTGAACTCTTATCAGAAGAGGTGTCAGTGAAAATACTTGAGGAGAGGTTAAGTTCACCAGAAGTGTCTCATTATGGTAAGTCATTGAGAAAATGCTAGTTTTCTTGTCAAATATAATGAAATTTCTACTCATTTTCAAACTGCAGTGTTCAAATTTTTCACTTGGACATTTTGGCCACCTAAAATATCCTCTAACTTTATTCAAATATCTCTCAGTGTTATAATATTTTCAGATGAACATTATCTGACTAGTTCTTTCTCATTTCAATTCATTATCTCATATTTTTTATCGTTTTTAAGTATGCCTAGGATGATCCAGCACTCATACAAGCATAGAAATAGGATTTTGATAACTTTCCTATATGAAAAGCAAAGCAAATTTAGACTTAGTGGCTTAGGTTGCAGAGAGCAGCTTAGGTAAATAAGCTAGCCCTTACTGAAATCAACACATGGTACCTGTCACACTTTATACTTTTTTCACTCCTAGACAAGCTTTGTCTTTTTGTTTTTTGATATTTTTGTGCTTTCCTGCATAGCAATATCCTAACTTTATTCATTATTTTCTAATGTTACTTTCCTTATGCAAATGGTTCTTTTTTGAAAGGTTATGTATTGGATGAGTTTCCCACCACTTCTGAAGATTTTTTATCCATTGATGATCAATTTGAGTTTCTAAAGAAGCTTCCACTGACACCTGATTACATCATCAATTTGAGGGTAATTCTATTTTATATCAGTTATATAGCATTTCCTTTGTAAGCTTGAAAAATAGGTGCTATTGTATTCAGTATGCTGTCTGCTTTCTTTACAGCACCCAGTAGGATTTTATGTGTTACACCCTGCTGGACTCCTTGCCAAGTACTAATGGGCAGCAACACATTTTTTATAAGGAGCCACATTACAAGGACCTCTGTGTAGGAGGCCAAAAGTAGTACAGAACTTTCACTATTGAGAACAATGCTTCTGAGACCACTCTAATTACTTTTGTAGCTAAATATTTTGTAGAAATTTTTACAAACTTTTGTCTCTATGTCAAGTGTACATCTTAGGGTTGCTATGTATTTCCACACTCCCTTGACTTTTGTATTGTAATTGTTATTGTAAGTCTTATGAGAATAGAACAAAAAGCTTGTGAGAAACTTTTCAGTTTCAATTGCTTCTTATCACTGCTATGGACATAGGAGCCAGGGGGACAGAAGGCACATGCCCCCTACTTTTTCACAGATTTGTATGCAAGGTGTCCTTTTCAGCTTAAGTAGTGCCCCTTTTTGCATGTGAGGGTGCCCCTGACTGCATGTGCCCCCTCACTTTTTGAATGCTTCCTATGTCTCTGATTGCTGCCAACAATCAAGAATAAGGAAGCAGGCTTTGTTCATTACTGTCAAATTGGAACAATTGCATATTGTTGATTTTACCAGTATTTCTTAGAGGGGTTCTATTAAGACTTTGAATGTTTACTGTATATTGTCTTTATATGTATTTGAAATCAAAGAAATACTAAGGAACCATTAGTACTAAAATTTGGTCTAAAGAGACTCATTAAATAAGGAGCTTTAAATTTGGGTCATTAGTTACTTTTTTATGAAATTATTCATGGAGTCACTTGAAAAACATTCATTTGATTTGCTGTCTCAATCTAGGAGCTAAATTGATGGTTGCATTTTTCTTCAAAAACTGTGCATGTTGCTCATGTTTTTTGTGTTTTTAATTATTCTTGTGACTTTGGTACTTTTCATTTTGCTGGTTTGTGACTGATTTATGTGAATTTAGAGATTTTTTGCAATTTTTGACAAGGTATGCCAGATATCCGAAGGTAAAAAATTTGTAATATAGTTCGAGAGGCATATCACATGAAAAAAACTGTTTCAAGTTTATTGGAGAATGAATTGGTGACTCAATGGATTTTGCTAGCCAAGTTCAGTGTCTTGGCTCTGAAACTTGCTTTGAATCACAACTATTCAATTTTAGATTACTTGTGTCTTTACGTGGATATAACTTGTGCATTTCTCTTATACTTAACACACATTGCATTCACATCTACTATCTGTGCAATGAAAGTAAATTTAAGTGGTAGTTACAGCGAAATACAATATAGTTGGGGGGGGGGGGATTTTTCTTCGATATTTCAAAATCAGGAGCAGTGTCACGTTAGTTCATTGCTTTTGCTACAATTCCAGCCAATAATTTAAGAAGCGACATTTTTAATGTACTAATCTGTCTAGCAAGTGTTTAATCTGCGGTTTTTATGGTTTGCTCATAGGCCATTTGCAAAATAGTTACTTGTTTATCAGCCATTTTCTGAGCGTGTGGTTGCCATGTGGTTACCATTTGTTTTGCGCAATGTGCAAAGTACATTTTTGGTTTTTGAGCTCCTTAGGAGTAGGAAATATAACAGTACAAGAGTAATATTGCATTACAAATATATCTCCAAAATTTTCACACTTCTTTCTACAGCACTACGTTTCACTGAATGATCATATGGCATATTAAATACCTAGGCTTATTTCATATTTTAAATAAGTTATTTTACACAGCGTTTGTGTTATATGATTATAATAGTTTTGCTCATCACACGTTAGTAAGTTGGTACCTCTCGCCTATTGGAATCTCAGACCGCCGGAGGCTCTGTTTCAGAACTCCTTTTTTCTGTTGGACGTACCTCATGCCTTTTGGAATCTCAGACCGCCGGAGGCTCTGTTTCAGAACTCTTTTTTTCTGTTAGACGGAAATCTACACTTTGAGGAGAAATATAAGTTACATGATGTCTTTGAACTCATAGCAACCATCCATTTCAAGAACTAGCCGCACCAAGCTGCAATGAAAGCAAAACAGCTTGTTCGCTGGAGCTTTCTATGCCAAGATAACCTATACGATTGGTGATCTGTTGGACGGAACGGTAGAAAAAGGCATTTTTGTTTAGCAAAAAACAACGAACTTTCTATCTAGAGCTTCAACATAGATGCCATTTCTTCGCATTTACTGTATTTTTCAGGGATCTACCTGTAATTTTAGCTAGTTTTCCCATTCTTATCAATTCTCTTTGAATTGGTTTTGGACCAAGTTAAACTGATGGTTAAATCTGTTGGACGGAAAATTTGTACCACCAAATGCAATGTCGTTAAATAACTCAAAGTATTAATTGTTTAACCTCAGCTGTGTAAATCTTTGTAAAAGAAGCCACGATAACTCGCAAGGTATACCCCCAGACTGCTAAAGAACGATGAATTATTGTGATTAATAGCATTCTTTTTCAACAAAACGCCAATTGCGTACGAGCTCTGTTCTCCATCCAACAGACAACACACTTTCTTAAATCAATTTTATTCACNCCTCAGAATAATCCAATTTTCCTATGTGTGCAACAAGGAAAGTACTTTTCGTGAATATGAAAGTATGTAGCACAACCTATGATACCAAGGAAAGTGAAATAATAAACTTTTATTTTGTGATCATTTGCTAGCAGGTTTTGAAACAAAGTCCCACATGTTTTGAAGGCAAGAGCTGCTCATTTATTAACTTTGATTGAATAAGCAAAACTCCATGAAGCACATACACCAAGCGCCATATCAAAAAGAAGATTACTGATTATACTTGCTAGATAGTTAGCTCTGATTATTAAAAGGCTGCTAACGCCCAGCCCTTCCCTATAACGTGTCATGCACATGATAAATGAAATGAATTCAACCCGTCTCAAGAACTGGACTTAATCGTGTAAAACGTTCAAATAATTTCGTCTTAGAAAAGCTCCACTTTATTTTGTGATTTAATTTTTGCAGTTTTTTTTTGTCAGATTCCGGATGAAGATTTGAAGAACCGTAGAAAGGGTTTTCGAATTGACCCTCTGACAAATGATATTTATACCGAAGAACGTTATGACCCACCCGTTGTTGAAGAGCAGGAACCAATAGATGAAGATGAAGAAGAAGACGAAGGTGAGAGTGATGAGATCGAAGATGAGGAGGAAGAAGGAGAAAACGAATCAGATGAAGAAGATGAGGTTAGTGTGCCAATTCTTTTAACTTTTCACATTAAACATCCTGTACAATTTAGTGCGGTCGGTTGTACTGAAGATCAGTTGGTGCAAGCAGGAATACAACTGAGACATTGGTTTGGAGGGAAATACTCTCCTGATCACTTTTCACAATTTGCATGAAAAGAGCCCATTTCAGGCTGTAGCGTTGTCCTTTTTTGCTTGTGAGGGTGCCTCTGAATGCGTGTGACCCCTCTTTTCGAACACTTCGTATGTCCCTGCACCTGAACACATGGTATTTATGGTTTTGTGTTTTTAGCTTGTCATAATAACTCCAAAAATAACTGATTTTTACTTATGATTAGAGCCATGACATTGGACCTTGCTATGCAAGGAATTAAAAACAAAAATTCCTCGAGATATAGATCGTTAGATGTTGTCTTCAATGCTAATTCTGAGAGTAGCGCAAGATTGCAGCTATAGTAAATGGCCTTCTTCTATACCAAGCAACTCCTGTCTTCTTCTTCATATCACACGATCATATTCGTTACAGGGGCATGTTAATTCCTGAGGGAATAGTTCATCCTATAGACTATGCGAGTCTAAGGCTCCTAACTTCTAACTTAACGTTATCTGTTAACTTAAACTACTGGCATCTACTCTACATAAACCACGAGATATAAATCTATATCGCAACAACAACAATAATCACGGCTCCTTCACAATGCCTTATCAATATTACGAAGTAATGTCTTGAATATTACAGGGCGGGACAGCCACCGCAGACTGTGAAGGACTTTGGGAGCCACGCTCTCTAGTGACCACGCCCTTAGATTTCCCCACCCATTTCAATGCAAAGAAGTGACTACCTTATAATTTCTGTACAACAGCGTGATAGACAGCAATAATATAAAGTAACGACAAATTGCATCTTGTTAGATGTCCTTCACTGCACCCTCAACATTTTCTCTTCAAATTTGAACGATTCAACTAATTGATCCTAGAGAGGACTGGACGAGAGATTCCCTCTCAGGTTGTTGTGAATTGGGCGAGCATGGGATAAGAAAAGGACTAGATGTGAATTTTATTCTAATTAATCAATCAAATGGAAGCTATTTACATTATTTTAAGATCGACTATATCAAGCTCTACTCTGCTCCACTCATCTCTCATTTTCAATACAATTCTAAATCCTGTCAGCATATGCAACGCATGCATACTAAATAGCCGTAGATAATGAGAGCATAGGGAGAGCATGCTGAGAAGGCGCAACGGAAGTGTCCGAAACAAGCCCAGTGCACCTTTTAGTCCTCCGCTGCGGCCCTTCACAACACAGGTCCCCCGTGACGCCACCAATGATTCATTATCACTATTCTTTTCTTTTCCATTATTCACTTTTCTTAAATTCTCATAGATCCCTCACGTTTTCCCTGCTTTGCGTAAATCGTATCAGTTTGCGTTAATTTTTTCCCACTTGATGTAACAGCTTATTAGTTTTTGCTAACAAATCTTGCAATTGGCAATGAATTAGATTCAGCAGCTCTTTGAGGAAAATCAAAAATCATAGGATTATTCAATTGGTGACCGTTTATAGATTCACGGCTCGCTTACTAGAAACAACCAGGTTAAGCAGATAACTAGCCTCGCTTTGTCAGAAGCTGCTCATCTCATTGTTCCTTTAGGCCTTGCCTTTTTTCATTAATGTGTTCAGAAATGCTCTGCCTGTTACGAAACATATGTGGAACTAAGTGGTGTTATACGCAAAACACATGTGAAATACGCTGCAGGACCATTTTATGGCTTGTACAAATATTAGCCACGTTTACGAGATTGTATGTTTTGCTGCGGTTAATTTTAATGCCCACTTTGCAGTCCGTATCACATGTTTTCCGCCAGTTATTATACAACAAATCAGCGTATTATGTAAGCAGCGTTGTGTGATATTTGGCATTCAAAATCAGTTGAACTGGAGATACAACACTTCACTCTCCAGTGGACATAGCTGAATGCAAAAATGGAGAGCGAAATCCCTCTGACGAATATGATGAACTGCAATAACACAGAGAATTTACTTGGTGAAGATACGCAACCCAGCAACGGACAGATACAATCTACGTTCAGTGAAGAAGATGAGGCAGTTAACGATTTATCAGTCGCTGTTTTAGGTTACGGCAACTATGGTCGTGCGTTTGTAAAACGCTTAGATACCGCTGGCATTCCATATTTCATTGGATCAAGATCGTCATGGCGTTATGGCGTCGAAGGTAATTTGAGCGAGAAATTCATATCTTATGCTGAGGCAGCTCACAAAGCGGATATTATCATATTTTCAATTCCCTTTCATGCTTACAGTGAGGCTACTGTTGACCTAAAGAAAGTTCTTTCTAAAAAGGTAGTTGTAGACGTAAGCAACGCAGAGAGTGTTTCAGACGAATGCCATGCGCAAAAGCTAGCAAAATTGTTGCCTGATAGCCATGTCGTTAAAGCGTTCAACACAGTTTCTGCTTGGTCTATGGAGAACGATATTTATGGTGCAAGTCGCAATGTTTTCGTATGCGGTAACCATGCAGACAGCCGAAAAACCGTGCTACAACTTGTACAGGATCTCGGATTTATGCCTGTTGATCGTGGGCGCCTGCGTGCGGCGAACATGCTCGAGAAGATTCCCCTTCAGTTGTTTCCTGGCTGGAGGATCGCGTCATGGATCACACTCGCTCTACTTGTCGTTGAGGTAGCTTATTATTACACACGCGAGTTTTTGACAGAGGAACCCAAAAAAGTGGCAAAAAATATATCTGTTTACCATGGAAACAGAATACTATGCTGGATGGCGTTGTGGTTGCTGTCACTGGTGTACCTCCCAGGATGCATTGCTGGATTTATTCAGTTGTACAGGGGAACAAAGTATAGCAGATTTCCTTCCTGGTTGGACAACTGGATGAAATCAAGAAAGCAGCTGGGTTTGTATGGACTGGCCTTTGCAGGAATGCACGCGTGCTTATCGTGCATTGCTCTTGCTGGCGAGTACGTCAAATACATGTCAAACGTCGTATCCATCCCCGGGACTAATAAATTCGTCTATTTTCAATTCCAGTGGAATGTCGAAATATCGCTGCTATTTGCAGTTTTGGCCATGACATTTTTTACCGTGCTTGGCATTACGTCACTTCCATCTGTCAACCAAGTGATGTCATGGAAGGAATGGGATTTCGTCCAATCAAAGCTAGGCTATCTCGCTCTCACATTTG
>OLMO02000325.1:12411631-12423253 GCA_900291935.2 Cassiopea xamachana
TTGAGAACCATGACAATGAATGGAAGCAGTAACTGCAGAAACGTATGGTGTGGGAGGTTCTTGATAATCCATCTATAAGGCATGGTGAATTTTTTTTGTACATAGTAGACGATATGCAAAAATCCAAAGAGCATGCCCAGGTAGCCAAGCCATGATTGGACAAAATCCCATTCTCTCCAGGACATTGACTGGTTGACAGAAGGAAGTGACGTCAATCCGAGGATGACTATCAAGGCCGTTGATAGGGTGGCAAAAAGGAGAGATAGTTCGGCATTCCATCGGTATCTATGGTAAAGTTTTTGCCCCGTTCCTTTGATATTGGCAACGGTCGACATGCCACTGTAATACTCTCCCGCTAGGGCTATGCACGATAGGCACATGTGCATAGCTACAAACAAGAGAGCAAACAGACCAAGCTGTTTTCGTGACCTCATCCATGTATCAAGCATCTTTGGAAAGACGCTGTATTTTGTGCCTCTGTACAACTGCAAGAATCCTGCAATGCAACCAGGTAGAAAGACAATAGCTAGAAGCCACAGTGTCATCCATCCCATTATTCGATTGGGATATTTCATAAATATATATTTCGTGATTTCTGACGGCTTACTTGTAAAGATGAGGTACCTTCCATGCAAGTACACAATCTGGAAGATCAACATGCCCAGGGTTATCCAAAATGCAGTGCGCCATTCCGGAAACAACGAAAGGGGTTTCTTCTCCAGCATGTTTGCAGCTTGTAATCTGCCGGTCTCTATCGGAGTCAGTCCGATGTCTCGTGCCAGTTGCATGACCATTTGCCGCGCGCTCAAGTTCTCTCCGCACACATATGTCGCTCTACTTGCACCGTAGATATCATTTTCCATGGACCATGCTGAGATTGTATTGAATGCCTTAACTACATGGGAGTGCGGCAAGATGTTGGCCAAGCGCTCCGCGTTGCAATTTTCGTTCTCTTTTTCCGCATTGCTGACATCTACAACGATTTTTTCCGCTAGAACGTCCGAAAGGCAGTGCAGTAGGTTTTCGTAGAATCTTGCTGGTATAGCTAGTACCACAATAGTTGCATCTTTGGCAGCCTCTTTATAGCTCATGAAAGGGATATCTTCTTTGTTGTGGCACTTTTCTATGTCTCTTGTCCCAATGACAACAGGAATCCCTACCGATTTCAAACGAAACGATAAAGCCTTCCCAAAATTTCCATAACCAAGAACTGCAACCTTGTCTAGACTTTCTCCATGTGTACCTTTATTTGGTTGAGTATATTCAGGACTGGAAACTGTAACTTCTTCCAGCTTTGCTTTGTAGCTAACTAACTCCATCTTCACTTCATTCAGATCGAATGGCTCTGAGCGCTACTGTTGCTTACTGCACAATATAATTTTTGGACCGTAAAAACCTTCCTGGTCAAAGATATGTTTACATTTGTTGGAATCAAATGTCATGTTGCTGTACCCCCGGCTACATTGTTGCGAGATATGGTTTTTATGATAACGTGCTAACGCGTTATTCATCAACATTCGTTTTTGTCTATCCCATTTGTCTCTCAAGTCAGGCACACCCAACATAGTTGGCCTTAAATGGGGAGATAGGCGTGGTGCATATTATGGACGAGATATGACTAGGTAGCATTTGCTTTAATTGGTCGTTGTTTTTCTTTGAACGAACTATACGTCCGCGTTTTGCGGGTTTGGATCAGGGAGTGTCCATTGACCTGTTTTGTAGGATTGCTGACCCGGAATATTTTAACGTCTTGTTGATGCAAAACAGGCGATTTTTATTCGCTGATGTTCACCAAGGTTATTTGAGCAAGTTGTCTAACTCACTCGTATTTTATGCAGCAGTTAAAGTCATTAACAGTTCTTATGTTTTTGAAAGTAATATGGCTGACAGGCAGTTCCCAATAGGTCATTTAAGTTCTCAAAGTGCAAATATAGAGGAATGCGCAAGAAGTGAAGCTGCACAAAAACCTGTTGGTATTATAGGATTTGGAAACTATGGCCGAGCAATGGCTCATCGTTTTGAAGCCTCTGGCATTGAGTTCTGTATTGGTACAAGGAGCAGCAATGGGAATGCATACCGCACTTTAAACTGCGACACGCACGCATATGAGGAAGTCGCGCGGATGGCTGATATTGTCATACTAGCAGTTCCCGCTCGTGTTTATAATGATTTCTCCACTGAAATGCGCACAGCGCTTGTAAATAAAATTGTGGTGGATATCAGCAATGCGTCGGCGCTAAGAGATCCATGTAATGTAGAGAGATTAGCTGGTTTACTGCCTGATTCTCTTCTTGTTAAGGCATTTAATACGCTCTCCGCCTGGTCGATGCAAAACGAACTTTGTGGCGCAAGTCGGGAGACTTATATATGCAGTGACAGTAAAGAGGCCTGCCTTGCTGTGATGCAGTTAGCTCGGGATATGGGCCTGAAACCAGTTGAAACTGGCCGCTTATGTGCTGCAAGGGTACTGGAGAAAGAGCCTCTAAAAGTCTTTCCTGAATGGAAGTTTGCATTTATAATGACCGTCGCCCTTCTCATTCTCACAATTGGGTATATATACCTTCGCGTTTTTGTATACCTCAGTGTGAAAAGGATTGGATTATACGCTATAATGCCCATTGCTAATACCGTACTAGGTTGTATGGTGCTGCTTCTTTTGAGTGTCGTGTTCTTTCCTGGAGTTCTTGGTGGTATTATTCAGTTGGTCAGAGGTACAAAATACAGCATGTTTCCTAAATGGCTCGATTTGTGGCTAAAGGCCCGTAAGCAACTGGGGCTATTTGCCTTACTTTTTGCCGCCATACATGCTTGCGCCTCGCTCATATTGCTTTCTGGTGAATATTACTTCGGTATGTCCAATGTTCTTGTCGTAAATGGTACTCGCATCTACCATAAATTTCGATGGAATGCTGAAATTTCATTGCTTTTTGCCACACTGTCCATGACAGTTTTAGGCATTCAGGGCGTGGCATCACTCCCAACCGTAAACCAATCAATGTCATGGAGAGAGTGGGATTTCGTGCAATCAAAACTTGGCTACGTTGGCTTCTTCTTCGGGTTTCTTCATGTGGCATTTTATGCTGGAAAAGTGTTCTCCCCAAAGAGCATTCAACGTTGGAAATATGGCATCCCACATCAATTGTTTTTGTTGATGATTTTTGGAGCAGCAGTCATGATTCTGAAGGTGTTCCTCATTTCGCCTGGGATAAACGGCATTTTGAAAAGGATCAAGGCAGGTTGGGAAAGAAATAGGAGAATGGAAGAATATCCATTGACTTGAGAATACTGTAATTTGGTGACTTTTGTTGATAACAGACTTTTTTACAGTTTAGCTGAGCTGTTGTTAACCAACAGAAATGTTGTAGTGATTGAGTTCTAGGCCATTGATAATATAGATTTGGATTATTTAGCCATAGATTGCACTTTAGGATTGTCACCACCATCTTGATATCAACCATCTTTAGTGCCACCATCTTTATTACTGCGTTTTTGATAGCCAGTATCTTTGTATAGTAATTCAGGATATTCTATTGACAAAAACACACATATATCATTAACCATAGGCTACATCTATAGAAAAACAATAAATGCTTCCTCCCTCCCACATTTACATGTACCAAATCAGATTACTATTTTGTATGATGAATTTTCTTGGCCAATGTGATCAGATTGAATACAGGCTGTTTAGTCCGAAACTCTTTGAATCAATTACCTATTAGTGAAGACTTTCATTTGAAATTTGAGCTTGCCTAGAGCTACTCTCCTTTGCCAACCAATCCACATTCATACCGCTTTTTAGAGTGGAAGTTCCTAATTTTGTTTTGGAAGCTCCTCTACGCAGGAACATCTAAGTGCTGTAGTACCATTCTTTCATTCATCGCAACATTCCACAAGGGTCATTACGTCATATTTTCTTTCTCTGTAGGGCTGATTTCTACATAATCGTAAGAAATTTTAAGAGAGTCCAACAAACTTCCAAATAATATAAGAGAACAGTCATCGCCAAGTCTGTTTAAAGCCATCTAAGAAGACATTTGATGAGCAATGAAAACTAATATATGCTCCCTCAAAAGAACGACTCGCTGTAAGATCAGCGGTTTTATTTCTTTGTTATTTTAATTTTGCTTAATTGTATGCAATTAATTTTATATTTCTATGCTGAAGGGATATCGTTGTAAATAAATTAATGTAAAAAAGTCCCAGAATGTCCGAGATTGTTGCGATTCTCTTAAAACTCCTTGCGTTTATATGGAAACCAACCCTTGTGCTTAAATTCTGAGTACGTGAATTAGAACTTACGCCATAGAACTTAAGAGAGTGGGGGAAATAATTCAGAAACTAATCATTTAAGTAGTTTATCCTTGTATGGTATTCGGTTGTTGACTTTCCATGCCATCAGAGCCGCCGCCGATAGACGGGAGTAGAGAGGACAAATTTCCCTCAGAGCCTTGAGGTCTAAGGGGCCTCATAACTCCCAGGGCCTAAATGTCTGGGGGCTTCATAAATGAGAACGGCAACAATATTCCAGGGTTGATACCCAGACCCTCAATCTTTCTGTTCATTTCACTCACAATGGGGCCTTTGTTTCTCTTTTGTCGCATGGCCTCTAAACTCTCTTGGCGGTCCCACATGTTATGCTTGGTTGTTGTTGTTGTAATTGTGACGTAATAAGTAGATCCTAGCGCATAAACTATGTTATCAGGCAGAGTTGATAGCTAAATGCTGGCTATGAAGAAAACCGTAATTATCAGTTGTTCAATTCCGAAACACTACAGCAGATGGATACTAGCTCGAAGAATTGGCTTGAAGAATAACACTGGAAGTACTTATATTCGAATTGAAAGAAATCGTCCGCTCATTTCTTTGCAGGAGCCATGCTATAGAAACTGCAAGCAGTATTTCGCATAGATTTTTATTCTTTGCTTTAAGCAGAATAGAATTGATTATTGGAGTACTACAGTTCACTTTTATCAGTCCTTTACTTTCACATACTTTCACATACATAGGTGAATTTTGCCTACCATATTTTTCGACTTATCATAAGCAGACGGGTAATTGCTTTTGCACAGCGATGCTTCTATTCTATATTTATAGTCAGAGTACAACGAAAGCGGAGAAGATGAAGACTTGCCACCAGACCTGGTAGAACGTTTGGTACCTCGAACAGAAGACTTTGAGGAGAATATCGACTCCAGTATCAAGCAATATAAGGACTTGCTACTAAGAAAGATGGAGGTAAGCTCTGAAAATCTCTATAAATGTTTGTATGTGCTCGCTTTCCCACATCTTCCATACAAAATTTTGGATAACCAGTGCGCTAGACCAGTCTTTGTTAACGCTTTTATTTGTCACAGCACGAAAAAGTGGCAACATTCTTTTGACATACTTACAAGCTTTTTTCGTCCGACACTCATCAGAGTATGAAAACGTTGGATAGTGGGCCCCAAGTGTGACCAATTAGGACCCATTACCATTCTTTACTTGAAGAGTCCCAATGCGAAACAAACTCTTTTTGTCTACACAAGACTGGGTTTTGAGTCTTGATGTAAACTGATTCCAAAACACTTAAATGAAAAGACAATCTTGCTTGCCCAATGATCCGAAAATTGTCGTCTGTATATGTTTTGGCGCATTCTGGATTTGCAATAAGGTGTTATCCTATGGCCGACTCACAATTAATTTTAGAATTGTTCTTTTTACATATACGAGGTGGCTGTTCTCTTACGGTATTACTTTTCTTCCTGATGTTCGTGGGGATATGCTGTTTTATTCTGTCTGCTAGTCTCTGCGTAGTGCGTCCTACGTACCGAGCTTCACATCGGCACGAAAATTCATAAACAACACAACTTTTTTGAGTGGTAGGAACGCAATATTTTTTAGCAGATGGTAGCATGACTCTAGTGTTGTAAACCACACGGGGCTTCACAGCATAGTAACAAAATGTAATGGCTTTACTGATTTGTTTTTCAAACTTTGATGAAACATTACCAATCCAAGGCAATTTTAGGTATACCGGGCACTTCTCTGGACCAATTGGTTTTTCTGCTGCAAAGTTGGCTAATTTTTGGTTGTTACAAGAAAGTAAAGCATTTGCTGGATATCCGTTTTTGATAAGCAGTTGTTTTATTTTTATCGAGCTCTGGGCCTAATTTAGTTTTAGAGCAAATCATAAGTGCCCTGTGAACTAAGGTTTTAATAAGGCTAATCTTTCTTGTCTTTGGGCTAAAGGAATTCCAACGGATGTATTGCCATATACATTCTTGTATAATTTTACAAAATGCTTGCTTTTTAAACTGCACTCAGTGGATTTTGGTACACTTTACGAATTCTTTTACGTCCGTAAATAGTGTCCCTTATAGGAGAAAAATGTCATTTTGTTTCTTTATGGAATCTTGCAAGAAATTCGTATCCCAAAACTTTAGTAATAAACCAGAGATTTTACTTGATTCTCATTTGAAGATGGCTATTCATTAAAGTTTTCTCTTGGTTACACAAGCCTCGCATTTTTATCTTTAGGCTGTCTGTTTCATCTCCAGAGAATTTATGATCTTCAGTAATTAGAGCGTCTTTAATTGATTCACAGGACTATATGGGTAACCATGAGCGTGAAAAAGTTATTGAGTTGAATGCAAACATGCCAAAGAAAGACATGATTAAGGTAAATATGGTTTTGTCGAATTCGAATATTGATGACAGAATGACGTAAAAGAAGGAGAAAGTGATGGACTTTGATTTTGATGATGGATTGTGAGAAGAAATGGAAGGAAAACTGCTGAGTGGGCAATTGAGTGAATGAAGGGATGAGTGAAAGGATGAACTAGGGATCGAGTAAATGGATAAATGAAGGAAAGAATGAAGGTATGATTGAAAAAGTGAATGAAAGAGTGAATGAAGGATAAGTGAAGGAATGAATGAAGAGATGAGTTAAGGAATAATAAAGCAACTAATGAAAGAATGAGTGAAAGGATGAATCAAGGGATTCATAAGATTTTGATCCATAAAATCATAACATAAAGGATTATTGATTTAATTACTTCGAATTTCGTACTTTTTTGGATATCCAAATATATCAAGAAGGTAAATCAAACAAACAGAGAAGTTTGTTTGTTTTTAGGCTGCTCTGTAGGGCTACCGCCAGTCCTTCTTTTCAAAACTTTCTAGAACAAAACGTACCCTATCCTTTACATTGAGTCAAAATAATAAAATTATATTGGGTTAAAATACTTATGATTTATCAGACACTGATCCTGAAATTGGATGGTTTGGCTGCAAAACGAGCGGTTGTCCCGCTGAGACTGCAAGGAGGAGAAGATCAAGAAGATATTCCAGATGACACTGAAACTGATGACTTACTCCGCAGTCTTGCAGCAACAGAAATCGTAGCAACAGGTTTCCGTTGGAGAAGGAGTCGGTGGGGACGATTATGTCCAGTAGCCTTATACGAAGGGCATATCACCCAAGGCAGTCCACAATTTGCTGTCAGGTGTGTTTCTACTTATCAATTTCTATGATTAATGGGGTTTTTTTATTACTGTTTATCAGCAAGCAACCTTTTGTAAGAGCTGAGGTCTAGGACGAGTCAAATTCTCAATTATAAGCTTCGAGATTATTTCGAACAAAGTACTTAGAAGTTCCTTAGGGCATTATACGAAAGCATGATGACATAGAAAGTCGCTGGTTTCACTTAATCATATGTAAGTGGGCAAAGCCCATAGTGAATTAACAAGATTTTATGAATTTTACTGGATGATCTTTGGTATTTT
Organism: Cassiopea xamachana; assembly: GCA_900291935.2. Taxonomy (NCBI): domain Eukaryota; kingdom Metazoa; phylum Cnidaria; class Scyphozoa; order Rhizostomeae; family Cassiopeidae; genus Cassiopea; species Cassiopea xamachana. The sequence continues at coordinate 12,419,395 of OLMO02000325.1, forward strand.
ATGCGCAGGAGTTGTTTGGGTCAAAGAAAATGTGTAAAAAATGTCATGAGTTGTCGATTTAATTGCAGATCATGAGAAACCTGATAGTGGTTTATTTTTCATGCGTTTATGTTCCAAAGTATACCAGTTTGAACACCTTCTTTGATTCCTGGATTTTGAGTAAACTTAAAGTGCTCTAATTACACCCAATGTTAGCATTCTAAAATATCACCCATATCGAATTGTCACACACCGTTATTGTTGTGGTATTTTTTGGTTAAATTGACTTAATCTTTCACACTACTGTATTATTTTATCTCTTTCTAATCCATTAGTTTCCTTGATAAACTGTATGTGATGTCTACGATGGATGCCTTGGAAAAATTTATGCGAAACCCCCGTCCTTACATTTTGAATCCACAGCCTCAAAATCCGTGTAAATTGTGCATTGTGGGGCCTCCCCTTTCTGGAAAAACTACGTTGGCAAAACACTTGGCTTCGAAATATGGTGCCACGGTGCGTTTCCTCTATAGAATATGTGAAAATTCAAGATTGCATAAAAATGTGGAACTTTTCCTTGCTACTAGTGAGGTGTTCCGACAGGTGTACGGAATATATGCTCGGTGGAGCATCCAACATCACATTAAAGGAACAGCTATGAATTTGTTTGGCTACTTGCTCTGACGACATTGACCTTGAATGATGTAAGAATCCAACGAAGAAAATGAAGTCTTTCTGGCTACACAATCAGGATTTGGGTCTTTTGTAGGCAAGTTCGTGAATTCCCATGAAGAAAGGGTGGCTTTGACCTGCATTGTATGACCTGCATAAGGGGCTTGGGTTCTCAGCTTTTTTGCAATCTTGAAACTTCTTCATATTTAATTAAGATTTTGAATCAGTAGTTACTACCCTATAAACTGTTGTTATAGTGAACATGCTTGGTATCTAGTTTTCATATCCAACGTCTACACCTCTCAGCATTACTCTTTCTAACTTTGCAATTCTAGGGTTGAACAATTTACTACTTTTAGCGCAGATATACGTACACGTAAATTTCATCCAACTCCTGGATTTTCAGTACTTTCCTAGTATCAGTTTTCGACACTGAGACATCTCTGACATAGCGAGTAGACTGTTGAATAACAGGTGAAGCAAAGTCTCATGGAAAGGATTGCAGTAAATGTATTACTGCATTCGTATTATGTCTTGTTAGATGAACGAAGGAAGCGCCTTCACATATTTCCTCATATGCATTTCATTTCTTACATGAGCCTTCTTTGTCACTTACTTTTGATCCTTCTGCCATCCCCTACTCCTGTTCCTTCTGCTGACAGAATGTTTTTGTTGTGCCTCAACGAATTGTATCTCTTCTCATTAATTGTATTTCATTTCAATATAGTTGAACTTCATTTACAGCAGTTCATCTGCCTTAATTTGTTAATAAATATCATAGTCCTCTATGTTTGCTACACTCGTTATTTAGATAATTGATATTGATGCTTTGATGAAGCCACGCCAAGAAGCCCAACAGGCAGAAATGATTGAAAATGTGCGAAAAGAAGCTTTAGAGGTTGCTATATCGAGGGTTTCTTCTATCGCTCAGCAAGAAAAATTAGCTGCAGCACAAGTGAAAGCTTTAGAAGAAGGTAAAATCTCTTGTTTTGATTTAAGGAACGAATATGGCGAAATAGACAGACAGTTAATAGAAGTATTAACTATTCATTCACTGAGTGAATTAATAAACGCATGTATGTATGAATGAATAAGTCAATCATTCAATCAATCAATCATTCAATCAATCAGATTCACTAATCAACAAGTATTGCTGAAAGCGATGGTTATCATGCTATAAAATCGTACATTTTTGAAGGAACTAGGCCATTTGTTCTACGACGCCAGATGACCATGGTATTGAACATTCTTTTCTTAAGTTTTTGCATAGCTTCGTTTAGCTCATGTTATTGTTGTTCTATACAGACGAGGAGAAAACGAGCGATGAAGAAAAGAAAGGTGAAAGCGAGGATGGGGATAAAAAGGATGTTGAAGAGTCTGAACATAATGATAAGGAAGCTGTAATTGATGATGGAGTAGTAGCAGCTGGCGAAATGGAGCCAACTAAGGAGGAAGAAGCTACAGCTGATGATGATGGAAAAGAAATCAAATCAAAAATAGCTTCAGAGACTGAGATTGAAAAGGAAGATCCAGAATTCGATGAAGTTANATTGATGAGAATCATCCTGAGGTAGGTTGGAATTTTTGCCTCAAAATTATGAGCTTTTTAACTGCATAGAGTTTCAGTAATTGCTTGTTGTGTGAGCGTTTATTCTTATGTCGATGACGTAATAGCATTTTTGTGGCAATAAAATTGAATGATTAAGCATGAGATACTGATTTAATTTCTTTTGAATAATTTTAGGTGAAGAAGATCGTAAGCGAAGCACTTGAAGAAGCTTTAAGTAAGGACATGACTATACTTCCAGATGAATATATTGAATTGTTAGAAGAAGCTATTCATGATCATTACAATAAAATGCAAACTGCGCACCCAACAGGACCCATGTAAGTACAGAAAAGTAGTGATGAACTGAACTTGTTCAAGTTGAATTTTTGTTGTGCTTTACCTGTGTTATACTCATTATCTCAAACTGCGATTCTTCTTTACAATATTAAGTTTTTGAAAGTAGGAAACTCCAAAGTTAACTTTACTGAAAGGTTGTCAGTTTGAAATGCAGACAGGGTTTTGGAAATCAAGACTTCTATTGGAATGAACAAACACTTCTACTATTTATTTCTAGAGCTGGGAAATGGATTCTTGACAATTTCCCTCACACTCGTGAACAGTTCAACTTGATGGTTGAGCGAGGGATTATTCCAGACAATTTAATTTGCCTGAAAGATGACAGTGAAAATGGAGAAGCACTTTTAGAGAGGTGGTACAAGATAAAGAAAGAAGGTTTAAATATTTGCAATATATATGCTCTTTTATATTTTTCAATGATTTCTAAGAACTTTATGTGAAATATATCCCTCAAGAAGAATCCCCCGAACTTCTTCAAAATCTTTCCTTTAAATTTTGACTTCACTAGTACCTTTATGAATAGAAATTTAATTTTATTTCAGACTTCTAGAAATTTAATATGGGTGGTTATTCTTCAGAGGGCTTATCTTCAAGAAAAATAATTGTAGTGGTCATTTACTGAGGCAAATAGCTACGAAATTCAAGAAGAATTTCATTAATATTGGTATAGATGCATTGTTATAAACAGCATATTTTTTCTGCCATATTAAATTTGCCTCATTTTGATTTCGTAGCTGATGCTACCAATAGTAATGCTGTCATTGAAAGTAGTTTAGATGAGGAAAGCTCTCCTCCACAGTCAGCTGAACTTGAGGCTCAAAAGTCTTTCTTGTCGAATTTCGATAAGAATTGGACGAGCTTGCAAGGTGCGCTTCGAAGTTCGAGTTCAATCGAACCGTTTCTCATTGACTGCATGCAGGACGAAGAGACCGTAGAAGCAGATGCAGTTGAACATTTAGAAGGTGAATACTGTTTGGAAATAAATTTTGGAAATTTGTTGTTTATGGTTGTCTTTTCTGCAGATCTCATCTCGTGTGAGGTTATTTGATGTCAAAATTGATCATTCTTAAATTGGTTTGGAAATAAGTTGTCATTCCTTGCTGTTAGAATGTCATTCTGCTATTTTTCGTGTATTTTCTTCATCGCAGCTTGTGGAATTTTTGCTTAATCCACCCTTTATCCTTTGCAAAGATAACCCTTAAGCAAATCTCAAATTTTGCTAGATGAACCCATGGTAAATGATTTGTTGTACATTTCTGAATTGTACATTGCAGAGAAGTTTCAGTACAAAGGTTGGGAATA
>OLMO02000325.1:12443104-12463940 GCA_900291935.2 Cassiopea xamachana
GATACGACCCCCAAGTACTGCCACATGCGTCGTCTCTCTTCTCACATTCTTCTGCATTGCACTGTTACGAGCCGCACTGAGTTAAACTATGATTTGTCAGAACAAAAATAAAATTATGGCAAATTCGTGAAAACCCAAACTAAAGTAGCGTTTCTCAACCTTTCTTACCCATAAGCTCCCTTCCATTCCAATTTTTCTGTGCACCCCTTCATAGATATTGGAAAAAATACAAGCTTAGAATTTCACTCAACAAGTTAGGGGAAGAAATCAATAATCAAAATGTTGAGAGATGATGTTTTATTTCGAATGAGTACTACCTTAAAAGCCGTATTAAGCCGGCTCTAAATGGAATTAATTTTGCGTAAGTGGCAGGTGATTCTGGCCTCAGGATTCAATTTCCCTTTTCCCCTCTTTTTCATGAAAAAAAGGAAATTGCTAAGACAATCATGAATTGATTGCAGATGTAGCTTTAATATATATAAACCAGTAAACTGAGGTGAAAAATTCAGAAAAAGACGACAAGGAAATTTGATTTTGAACAGCAGGAGGAGGGAGAAGACGAAATAAATGACAGTGCCTAAAGAATATTGATAAAAGCCATTTAGAAAGTAGCGAGACGGTTGTAATTGAAAAATGAGACAGTTTTTTTCGAACTAATAAAGCAAATGGAACTACAGAAGTGTGCAAAAAATCCATCATCAGTTTTGCTCTCCTTGCGTTTTGAGTGGTGCAAATATGGCTCTAAATGGCATTGGTGCAAATTTTTGGGTTGGCGGACTTAGGGCCAGCTCAAAAGGAGCCGGCGTTGGCTTAGGGACAACATAAAATGGCCGATAAATTAGTCTAATGCAGATGTAAAATTCTATGATTGAGTTTTCTGGAACAATTATTCAATCTGGTAAACAATTCCTAATACACTATCGTAAAGAAGGTGTTTGAGTTGGAAAANAAGACGCGCTCAATAAAGTTAATAAATGCTATATATTTTCTACTTATTTCAACATGATGTAAATTGTAAAGGAAATTATACTTTTTCAGTAAATTTGTTGTGAACTGAGTTACTTCAGAGACCACCAAAAAACTTGGCTTGAAATTTTCTGCAAAATTTGCAAGAACATTGGTAAATCTATGATAAATTTGTGAAAATGTATTTCGCCTCTATCCTTACTTTTTGAACCAAAATTGTCTGGAAATTAAAGTTCCTTTTTAACATGCTTTGCAAGAATATTAGTGAAACTGTGGAAAATTCATGAAAATTAAAGACTATATCCTTACTTTTGGCATAAAACTGTCTGGAAATTAAAGTTCGTTCGTTAAATTGATTTTTGAAAAATAATTGTGAAGCTATGACAAATTTGTGAAAATCTAAAGACTATAGCTTTACTTTTTGAGCCATAATTGCTTGAAAATAAAAATTATTTTGTTACTATGCTTTGCCAGAACAATTGTGAAATTACAGAAATTCGAGAAAATTCAAAAGCTATAGCCCTAATTTTGGCTTCAAATTGCTTGGAAAATAAAGCTTTTTATTTAATTTAATTTGCCAATAAAATGTTGAAATTATGGAAAATTGTGAAATTACAAAGACTATAACCATAATTTTTGGCATTTAACTATCTAGAAATTAAATTCTTTTCTCCAATATGATTTGCAACAATTATTATGAAATTGTGGTTAATTTTGTGAAAATCGGAAGACAATAATCTTACTGCTTGGCATGAAGTTGCTTGGACATTAAAGTGATTTAATTTAGAATGATTTCCAGAACGATGATATTATGGTAAAATTTGTGAAGGTTGAAAACTTAACTGAAGCACACAGATTGATTGGTCCATTTTTGATAATATAAAAAAAGCAAAGGTAGTCCTGTATACTTTCGTACGTAGGGGAGTGCCTGTTAGAGAGGACACTTATGATGAGCCAACGGCATGTGAGGTAGGGTGGCCAGTTCCTTTCCTCGCCGCCTTTATCTCCCCAGTGTTCCCACTGGGTACCCATTTGCTGCTTGGTGAACAGTGAGCGAGTGTTCAGTCAGGGTCATAAAAAGGATTCATAAAAAGGACTCAGCTACAAGATTCATAAAAAGGACTCAGTTAATATGTGATCATTCCAGTACTTTTCAATCTAACCCATTGTTGATTTGACTAACCCACGCCCAGTAAAAACAATGATTTTACTATGAATATAGTTCCAGACAAGAAGAGAAATACAGAGGGAGCTTGCTTACTTAGGCCCTTTTGTCTTGAAANAATCTCATGTAAATAAGTAAATTCCCACCTGATCCTTCGTTATCCCGTACTCTTTCTTAGCAAACGACTTGAGTTTCCTAAACCGACGCGGCCACTTGCCTCTACTATTGAGCGTAGGGATCGGCTGAAACTACTTAGGAGTCGGCTGAAGCTACTTAGGCTTGTTTGGTGAGGACGATGAAGGGGTAGAGCATTAATTATAGATAGAAAAACCAGTGATAAACTCACTGCCTTTACAATTAAAATGTGTACTATAATTAACACAATAAGCCATGAATACATATTTTGTATGATGAACAAGCCATTTTGCTGAATGGCTTGTTACTGAAATTTATAGAAATATATCACTGCATAAATCATTTTGCATTTTTCTTCTTTTTTTGTAAATTCTTTCTTTCCTTTTCTAGATTGCTAGCTGGTTACCAAATGTAACCTCTTCAGCCAGATGCAAATTACCTATTAATAGAAAGACTGGTATTTGTACTATTAATTGCAATACAAAAATGAGAAATTTAACAAAGAATTAAGGTATCTCGTGCATGTAAAACAAACCCTGGACAAACTTTGCTTTGCTACCATGCTAACCATATAGCAGTGTATTTATGCATCCCCTTCTTCTTGCATCAATCTATCCTCTTCTTTCATCTATCTATCTTCTTCTTGCATCAATCTATCTTCTTCTTGCATCAATCTATCTTCTTTTTGCATCAATCTATCTTCTTTTTGCATCAATCTATCTTCTTTTTGCATCAATCTATCTTCTTTCCAGGTCTGAAAAACAAAAGTTACCTCATAGTAGAGAGATCTGTATTAGCAGAAATTTAGTAAACATTTATTCATCTTCTCGTTATTCTCTGTTTTAATTTCACAAAAGACTCAAAGGTATTGTGCTTTTCACAAAGTGAATATACTCTTTCTAGATCAACCACGAAGCTTTCAACTTTAAAGCTGCACATAGACATGAACATTGCAGTGTAATTAAATTAGTCGTAAAGTCCTATTTTTGCAACTAGATTGATTTGAGAAAGCACTGAAATATTAATAGATCATTTCAAGAAAACTACACGTTTTTTTCTTATAAGAAAAAAGTTTATAAGAAAATGAGGCTCAAATGGTCAAAAAATCTTAAGAAACGATGTCGGTCATGGCCACCCCTAGGGTAGCACTTACATCTTGATTGTACATAACTGTGTTTGCCTTGATGCACTTAGTATGTAATGCATGCTAGCAGACCCCTTTCACTCTGCAACTAAGAAGTGTTGCAACGTCAGGGCTACCAGCTAGTCATGCATACTTTAGACAAGAATAGTCATGCATACTAACTGACCCCTTTCACACTGCATCCAGAAAGTGTTGCAACGTCAGGGCCACCAGTTAGTTATGCACTTACGTCAGCTAAGCTATGCCAACCACTTTCACACTGCGACCAAGAAATACTGCAACGTTAGGGCCACTGGATAGCTAGCTTCAATGGTAGAATGAAATTGAAATGACAAAAATGAAATATTACAAAAGATACGAACCCCCAAGTACTGTCACATGCGTCGTCTCTCTTCTCACATTCTTCTCCAATGCACTGTTACGAGCCACACTGAGTTAAACAATATTAATAACGAAATTGTAACCAATTTTGGCCAGTTTATTTCAGTAAAAGTTAAGAATAATTTAAGAAAATCTCAGGCTCAATTTCGGAAAATGTTAAGAAAATTGAGGCTCAGGCAAAACGATGGGTTTCTTATAAAAAAAACGTGTATAAAATATCAATCATTGCAAAAAATTGCTATAAATGTTGGTTTTCTCACTTACCAAATAGAAATGAATGTAAGAGAACCTCAGTAGAAGAATGCAGATAGCCAAAATGCTTTGCTTAACTTTAGTGGAAGATGTAACAACTAAAATCACGCCTCGTAAGAAAAACAATTGAGTTGGAAAAATCTAAGATCGTCAAACAACCAAAGCACAGAAAAATTTCCAGAACTCGTTGTTAGAAGGTAAGCCTTTTATTTTCTGTATGTGGAAAACAGGATCAATTCTTGCTAAATGGAAAAAGTCCTATTCAGCTCTATAATCGGTTTGCTTGTGTGGCCAACTACGTAGGAAGTGATTATTTTAAGAGTTGTTTATTACTTCATCTAATAAAGCTTTAAAATACAAGAGGTCAGTCGTTCTGTGTGGTCTGTAGATTGGACAGTGTTAGCGATAAACAAGGACAAACAAACAGTTCTTGTACANAAAAATGCATCTTGATTTTGCCATAATAAAGCAAGAGGAATTCAAAACCATTAGGGCTGTGCATCGAAGTCCTCTAACTTCAGAATAACCTACGCTGTTCAAACCAGTAATCTTCTACATGATCCTTGCGTCTACATTAGTACACACGTTTGTCTTTATCGTAAGAAAAGATCTCTGGCTGACATCGGACTGGATGTTTCGTAGTAATTCGTCAAACCCAGCCTTAAATGTTTCTTGAATGTTTCTTAAATTTAAAGAATTGCAATGACATTATCAACCCAGATTAGGCAACTGTGATGCAAGGAATAGGATGTTCAGATTATGTGAGGCATGTAATGGATGTTCATTCTATTTTCTTGCTAGTTTGATGAAAAATTTACTAGTAAAAACAGTTTTTGCAAGTTGTAATTTGAAACTCATCCTGCCTAAGTTTTTTAAAGTGTATTTCAATTTCCTAATTGCAACCGCATGTTTCTTAATAAAAAATGTGCATTTGATTCATTACACTTCTTTGCTATTGGCTTGTTTGTAGAGGCACACTTTTATACCGGTAAAGCCAAACCGCAAGTGAAGAGGCACACTTCCATAGTGGATAAAAAATGATCCGGACAGTGAAACCGCTGTCATAGCTCCTTGCAAAGAAATTTGATACCAGACCTCTGTAATCCGTTTCATTCCAAAGGCGGTTGGAGATAAAGCAGACAGCTCTGGTAGGTTTCCTGGATTGGTTTTGATGTAACCTTTAGTGGTTGAAAACAGGGTGTTACTTTTAAACCCACACTACAGCATCACCGAGAATACGAAATTTTCTGACTCGCTTTCTTCTAACCTCAGCCTTTCATTCACACATCTTTTTCTAAAGGTACATCTGGAATTTTCAGGACCCCTTTTACCCTTCGTCTCAACACCTGACTGGGCGCTAAAACCCAACAAGTTATGTGTAGTAGTGATGAAATGTTATATTGTGTATTAGACCCCACACAAGAACGTTAAAACGTTTATTACACTGCAAGTTTTACGTAGAATCGCTATATGTTAATCTAATTCTTAGCTGTACACATTAATCGATGGTACTTTGAGTGAATTAAGCTGAATAGTAGATTACGTATTTGAGGTTGTATTAGAAGAGCTAAGACGGCGAACAGATTTGAAGAGATAAAACTGGATAGCGAGTATTAGTGTCTGCGTAAGGCTTTAAATATGTAGAAAGTCTCAGTGCAAAATGTCATTACAAAATATTGTCTACGATTTCTGTCTCAGAAAGAACAGCCATTAACTTCTTTATGTTTCGGGTACATTTCGGCTCTGCGGCTCTACAGATAGCACCCGCTTGGAAAAGCACACCTGAACCCTTGACTCAAGGGAAAAGCCTAATGAAGGTTATGAAGTACTAACATCAGAGACAACAGATAATTGAACCGCGGAGTGATGGAGCAGCTGAGTAAGATTCCAAATAGATTTCTTTATGGCTAATGTAGCAAGAGTCGAAAAGGCAAAAGTGGAATATGGAAGTGCACAATGTTTGCTGAGAGTCACTCTCATTCCAACTCATAAACCTACGATATCTCTTCACAGTAGCAACAAACCGCAGACAGTTTTAGTTCAACTGAGACACCTATCACCCAAACCGCTACTAAATCATGAACAGTGTTTCGACTCATTGCTAATAAAGTGGAGATTGACATTGAAAGTTTTTAGCTTCAGTATAAAAGCTGCTTGGTTGTCGAGCAGAATAGAGATACCTCCTTAGTATCTTTCTAATCGAAATGGTTATCTCATACCCTACCTCACATGCCGATGGCTCAGCATAAGTGTCCTCTCTAACAGGCACATTCCCTACGTACGAAAGTATACGGTACTAATTTTACTTTTTCATAGGTTAGGCTAGATACTTGATTGAAAATAAATCCTTAATTTGACATAGATAGTGTGCGCTATATTGATAGACTCAAATCTTGGTGAGATTAGATTGTTTGTAAACTCGCACCCCTCAAGCATCCGTCTTGACCAGAAATCTTGGTATTTTTGTCCTTAGTAATACTCATTAATGTACATTACGTTGCAGAACTTTTATAATTTACAAAAGTAAAGTTTTATTCATGTTTGCAACAATTTCTAATGTAACGAATATGAAAGTTTGCATCATTCTCAGTGCCAACAAAAATCAAGAGTAAAATTTGAAATGTCTCTCCTCCTAGCCTAAACAGCTGTGAAAAGCAATTAGCTAACTGTGGTTCAGAGTCACTAAAAACGCTTTTTAAATAGTTAAACTTATCTGGAAAATGTACTGCAAATGGCTCGTTAGCAATGGTAAGACTAGTAGAAGGTAGAAGGTTATTTATACACCTTAGAGAGCTCAAGCACGTGATCAAAAAGCTCCGCATAAAATAAACTACAACTTCGTTTAAAATAGAAAACATTGAAACATGCAAAGGGATGTGCAAGTGTTAAGAGCTCCATAACAAGAAGGTAGCTTTATTAGAAGAAGGGAACTCTTTAAGGAGAAAGATAAGATGATATAAAAAAGATAAAAGACGAACAAACCTGTACTGTAGGCTCTTGTTGGGCAGTTCAGCACTTGCCACTAATAATCCAAAAACATTCTCTCCGAATGCCTGACGATGAAGTACAGTTTATTCATGAAATTAATGGCATATTAAATCGTCAATTAATTTATTTTATCACCAAGTCATTTAATTCTACACTTATCTATTCTTTTACTAACATCTTGTTCTATTTACTAATGAACCAAAATGTTTTCCTGCAAATTATCAAAATAATCAATCTGTCAAGTTATTCTTCGATTAAAAGTAAGGAAACATAAAGGTTTGTTCCTCAAAAGTTTTGCTATACTTCCAACTTACTCAAACCATTCATTAGTGGAACTCTTTCAAGCTAAGAATCTTCATTAGAAAGCGTAATAATTCAAAGCGGAAACAAAGATTAACTAAATTCAGAGATATATCTTGATTGAATTAAACATTAACCACATCTACTTACTCTATAACTTGGTAGGACTCGGGCGGTGAACTGAGGGATGATTTGGAATCTACTGGAATTTTCTGAAAGGCATGTTTATGAAAATGTATTTAGCTTTATCCTACATAGATCTCTCTTATCAGTCTTCCCTAAGCTTTGTGCCTTCCCTACCTCCATATCTGTAATTCATCAACAGCACCAAAATAAGATCATCATCATAAAAGAATTTAATTGCTGAGTGTAAAGACTTTTTAAAAAGATTCCAAAGCTTATGCTCTACTGATTCATTCATTAACCAAGAACGCTGATTTAATTCTCTGGCAAAGGGCAGACCAAACGAAAGCTCTCCTGTTTAGTAAGATTTTTGGAATATGGTGTCGTAAGAGGTAGGAAAGACCAATTGGATATTTGTGTTCTAAAAAGAGGGCACGTTCGACAGCTGTTTTGATTTTGCCCAACTGATGACACAATTTAAAATCAAGCATTAAAACAACTGATCATTCACATCAGAAGGAAAATGAGTTTTCCATGTCTAGATGACTGGCTGAAAATACATAACCTTAATCCATAATTTTTCCATTATCTGTAGGTCATCAGGATCTGTTGCTTCAGTAAATCTTGTAAGCCTACAAGAGACTGATGTGTGAAAATTCGACAAATCCTATTTTTGATACTAAAAAGTGTTACGTTATTTCAAATTGCCTGACTCAAAATAATTAGTCTCAGAATTCCCCAATTTGCTCAACGAGATCTGGCATTAGAATTTGCTACTCAAACAAAAATGATTCTTAAATCCAATTTTCTAAATCAGAACTGACAAAATAATCTTAAAAAACTCGATGAATTAGGCATGCTTCACAAATTGGCCTTTTGAAATGTAGCTAGTCTGTTTATACTGTTTTGGGCGTTATTTTTACAAGACTGGTTAACATGATAGGTCAGAAAACAAATCACTACTTCAAGTCTCATTGATTGATTACTAGCATGTGGCTTGAAAAAACTGCAAGGATCATTGTCTACAAGTTAACGTAAATATTGAAAAATCTGTAGACCAAAGCTGAAATCTGGTCGCTAATTCTCCGGTCAGCTGCTGTATTTTATTCATTTTTTGATAAAAGACAAACTGATTGATTGATTGATTGATTGATTGATTGATTAATAGAATGAAAAATTAATCGTTTGATGGATTTGGCTAGCAATTGATCTTTCAAGAAAAACCAATAATTTCATCTCGTTAATTTCAGCAGCAAAACTTGATTTAGCAAGGTGAGAATATTCCTCTATGGAAGAACATATTCAAATCATTTTACCTCCATGTAGCAATGATTTTGCCTCCATGATTTCACAAAATATGTGCAAGCTCTCTAAAGGCGAATAACTGAGAATTTTCGGGGTCTGGGGCCTAATCTACTTAAAAAGGCACACAAAGACATGAATTAACTTGGAAAAATATTGGTCAGATTTAGAGACTGAAGAGATCTTACAGAATTTATCCATGATTTTGTTTACTTTGTAAAGGGAGTTTTTTTGCTGTTTTGCTAAAAGGGCAAGAGCCCAGACCCCCAGGACCCCCTCAGTAAGTGACCGCCTGTTGATGATAGAAGAAACAAAATGAGCCTCATTTTCGTTACATTTGGTTACAGCAGCATGGGTTTCGGTGCATTTCATTTCATTAAATATATTTTAAGAGGGTCTTCGAAGAAAACGTGATTTGAGTATATTTACATTGTCTTGAGGAACATGCTGCACAGAAAGGCGTCTCTACGAATAAAAAAGACACCGCGAAATTTCTGATTGATCTGGATCAACAATGATACAAATATCGCATTAACTCCAATGTAATTATGTGTAGAGAAGACAAACACTAAATTCGTTCAACATTAATACAGCTTGCAAAAAGCGTGCAATGAAATATGATGCTACTACAAAACATGTTTTCCATTTATTTATGAACAAAGACAATGCTTCATAGTCTGATAAACGACAGTTTACCATTTGCAATCCAATCCATCAGCTTGCAAGGCTATATATATACTGGACGCCTAAGTTCTATCCTTTTTCAAAATCGTCAGGGAGTTTCAGAACCGCTTGTGCATAGACACAAAAATTCTTCCCAACTGCTATGAAACTTTAAACGGTTCAATAAACCAAAGATGTAAAACCAATGAGGGTGGGAATAGACTAGAAAGATAAAAAGATCTATGAGAAGATTATCTATACGAATTTCAAAGCTCAAATTCAAGAAAAATTTGAGAATAATTCAAGACTCAAGGTGCATCAAGATCTATATTTTTGCTTGCTTGAGTTATTTTTACATAAATGTTGCAAGTTTAATGCCAAATTTATTTCTCTGCTCTATTTTCTTTCTATGATGAACTTAGCACATTAAAAAAGATTTGAATTTCTCCTTTAATGCTCAAGTAAATTTAGGCCCTTTGTTGGTCAGGATTTTAAGAAGAACCTTAAGCTCAAAATCACATAATTTGTGGCTGTTTAGGCTCAGTAAATATAATATATTCTTATTTAAATGTGTAGGCCAGTGATAATTCAGAGTTCTCCAAAGAAGGCAAGCTTTCAAATAAATGTAATGTTATTTTCCAAGCTATAGCATGCATGATATTGTAGTGAATCAAGCAATGTATATCAAATGAAGCAGACATTCATATTTAAAATCAGCAGGGGGGAGATCATGCGAATTTGCAAGAGAGAAACTACTTACATCAATATGTAATCAATTTTGCAATAGGATTGTCGAGTCTGGCGCTATCCCCCCTCCCAAAAGGAAAGAAGCTCTACCACTTTCTGGGTGCAATATGCTTGCTGTAAACAAAGTCTCCTTCTCATGCCCCCTGTAGTTTTCATGGCATTGAGGCTGTGCAATGCACAAGTGATGTTTCTCGTCGGTAAAAAGCTATTTGCATCAAAAAACCTGCGGTTTCAATGTTCTTTTTGGGAAATATTCGATATTGCTCTGCGCTTTTTGTTTTGCCGCCAAAGCAGACCGTAGTTTGGATCTAGAATTTCCTTCCAACATGATTGCTTTCAGCTGCTTCCGTTAAATTGAAATCAGCTCCAAAGCATGTGTGTTGATCTATCCGAGTTTAACTGTAAACACTTACAAAAGATTATCTCACAAACAAAGGTGTATTTCGCATAGCACAGATCAGCCATTTAAATGGATTTACAAAACAGTGTCAACCTATCATTCTTGCAGATTGAAAATGCTCTTCACAACGGAACAGAACACTAAATCAAGGTGCCATGTTTGAGTGTCATTCCTCTGTCCAAAGATCATTACATTTTGTTTTAAAGTACACGGACGACAATTTCTGTGGATGAGGGGCATTGAGCCGAAGTCATAAAAACTTAAAAACATTGAGAAGCAAAATGTATGAGGCAGTGATGTGCCGAGAAACCGTATGTTAAAGGGGGTGTTTTGACCAACTGACGAACTATTGTTATAAAAAAAAACGTCACAGAAAATGCTGTTGCCAACTCCTTGTAGCATGGCTGCCTTTTTCACCAACTTTCTTGCAAATTTGAAAATATAGAGGGTGCGTGACGCCCCCACGCCCCCCAATCGTCATATCCCTGGTATGAGAACTTCCGTGCATTTTCAAGCCATGCAAAAACTTAATGCATTCAGTTGCCCACGTACGCCGCTTTGAAAAGTTGATTCAAGTACCAAATGGAAAAGCACACAAACTTTGCTACTGAAAGCTTGGCTGCCAAGGTTCGATGCTTCAACTTGAAGCGGCTTCAATGCTAAAAGATAATTGGATACCTCAAATACAAACCGTAGGCCCAGGAGTCGATCACCAAAGCTCTCGATTTTTCCAAAAAAACTACGAAATAAAGCCAATGGTTTCAAATTCTAACGAGTGACTGTTCAAACAAGATGTCACCTAAACTAAACATTTGACAACTTATTGCTTTATGCAATACTACGGTGCCTCATTGCAAAGAGCACCCAAAGCAGCATGTACGCAGGAGCCGGGTGTACAGGGGGCACGTGCCCCCTACTTTTTCACAAATTCATATGAAAGGTGCCTCTTCTTGGCTTACATAGTGCCCTTTTTGCTAGTAAGCATGCCCCTGAATGCATGTACCCCCTTTTCAATGCTTCCTTCGTCCCTGAAAAGCAAATTGTCAAAAACTCAAGGCGTTCCATAAACTTACATGGTGTTCAGCATAGAAAATTGAAACCTCATGATGAACCAAAGGAACCTGTGGTACCAACATGGAAATACATGGATTATTGTGTATCCTTAGGGCAAACAGAGAAAAGTTCCTCTCAATCAGATAACTAGATCCATTGAATATGTTTCAATATGCTAACCAGAAAATGTTGCTACAAATAAAAGACTGCAAGCTCATCAAGTGAAGCCAGGTTTACAACCTATACGGAATCCCCTTTAGGAGGGAAATTAAAGGATGAAATTGGATCGATCCCAAAAACAGTTAAGAAAAACACTACACTCTTTTTTATAAGAACAATGTTATAACAACAGGAGTCTGAAATTTGGTGGAAAATTAAGAAAAAATTAAGAACAAGACTGAGCCTAAAGCCTTGTCGAAAAATGTAGTTTTGGAGAACGATGCAGAAGCTTTCCACGAGCAAATCGACAAAAAGGTCCTTTCCTTGTTAACCTGAGGAGAGTTGACAGCCTAGACACTGTTTTTCATTGATTTTCGCAAATTCGTTGCTCCTAACGAAACTAGACACTGTGCCAACATTGTCTATCTGTAATTGTTTATAAACTTTTTTCAATAAAACACACAGAGAGATCACCTTGGTTGTAACCTTTGGCTCTCAATGAATCAAAACATCCAATGTTGTCTTATATATTGTCTTTCTGTGTCTTTATTTGGCCTACACGCTACTATTTTAAGAACAATTCAGCCTCAAAATTTGGGGGAAAACTAAAAACAGCCAGTCTGAACCTCAATTTTACTGTTACCCTACAACAGTTTTATCTGTGACCTTTTTTGCATTTCAGCAACAGCAGTTGATCAAATGGCCCTGGGTCGAGTAAGCTGTCCTTCAAAAATACATTGCACTGCTGTTTTTGCGCTACGAAATGGAAAATTTTCAAGATTGAGAGGTGACTCATCCCTTATACTCCCCTAAAGTTTCCTCCCTACTAATGTTGATCACACATGCATGGTGCAAAGTTATTTTAGTAAGGGGGGTCTCTTACACTGATTGCATCAAATGGGAAAGACCAAGGTAAAGGTGAGGAAATGCGGCTGTAGAGCAATAAAGCATTTGGAAACCATGCTAAAATGATAGACAATATTAATAGGAACAGATTTTCAAATGCAGAATAAACTACTTACAATCCTTCATGTTAGGGATTTTTACACATTATTATAACACTCTTAAGTTCTTCTACACCCATATAAATACAAAAAGGCAGAAAAATCACTAAGCTTGCTGCCTTTCTACTCTACTCTACTTAGGGGTGGAGGAGGCTTCTAGGATAGATTTTCGTGATGGCCCTCACAAGTTTTAGCAATTCTGTTAAAGGACCCCCGTGAAAACAACTTTCAAGCGAATGGGGCCTTCCTTTTCGACATATCTGTGTATTATTACTGCTTTGAACTCTCTCAGATAGCGTAAATCCTCGTGTTGCAACAATACCAGTATTTTTGTCACTCATTGAAATCAGTCAGTAGCATAATATTGTTAAGAATACGAACCTGCCAATCTCAAAATTATGTTAATTTCCCATCATCCAGTCTGGGTCATTCAGTTGCCCTTTGCGTTGCCACAGCAACCTAAAGGGTTTGGTGCAAACTGGGCATCAGGGGTGGAGGACGCTTCTAGGACAGACTTACATGAAGGATCATACCAATTCTTCATCATATGAACTCTGACATAAATCTCAGATACAAAATTTAAATTTTCAAGGAGATATATGTGCAGCAGAAAATGCGTGCACTTGGGTGTATGGAGTTACTATCCAGGCGATCCCAACTGACCCTTATCTACAGGCTGATTTCGAGCAAAACACAACCTAAAGTTAGACTTATTTCTACATTGCCTTCTGCATTCCACTAGGTCTTATCAGAACGAGGAAAGTCCCGTTCTGAAATCTAACTTTTAAAAACGACATTACAAGGACTAAAAATGTACAAGAAATATCGCCATTAGAGTTGCACACTCTACAACAAAAAAGGAAAAATAACAGTACAATATCCGTTATCAAACCGAAAAGTACTTTTAGAATGTCCATTAAATACAATTCCTTAAAACAATCCTATCCTATAACAAACGTAGGCGCCATTGATAGTAGTAGTTGGTTAGTCTTAGCACTTTAAGACAAAAACAAATGATTCCTCTAGATGGTTATTGGATTTATAAGAAGATCAGATTTTCTACCCGTTCAGTTGAAGTCACAACTACGTGAATAAAGCCAGTAGTTAATTCATGAGAAAATGAGTCCTCTTACCAGAAAGTGGATAAACTGGATTATTTCAAGCGTGGCATAATGGACAGGAAGAGACCAATTTTAAGAAGGAATGTTTGATACTAGAAGGAAAAGTTCCTATAAATGTAACGATTAGCAAATAAACTCAAATTGTTCAGCTAAATTATGAAATTCTTTTATCACCTAAGCTTTCCTTTGAGGTGTATCTTGCAGTTTTGAAGAGCCTGGATGAACGCGTCGTAAAACTCACTCCTGCCAACTGCAACAAATCGTAAACAAAAATCCTCAAACTGTGGCGAAAATTGGACATCCAGCCTGGGGCGTTGATGTGTTTCCCATGCAGACATGGAAATCAAAAACCAGCAAATGACTCAGGTACCAACTATATCAAATCTTAGATAACCCGACTTCCTCCACTGCCACATCTTTCGCTGTCTGTGGTTCGTCCTGACGTGCAATGGCTAGTGCTGCTACTACCCCTGGGGGTTACGTTTTTCACTACAGTTTTATATGGCCCACCTGAGCTGGGGTGGGATGAAATGGACTGTGCAACAACTGGTACTGAGTAAAAAGGCATTGGTTGTGGCACAGTCATTCCTCCGTGTCCTATTTGTGACATTGTGGTCATCACTGGTCCCATTGGCTGGGCATTCATGAATTGTGTGACAGCCTGTCGATTACCCATATATAAATGTCCTTCGTTTGCTGGACGCTGCGAGTTCATGTATTGAGAAGGCGTAACAACAGTGTTCATAGTGATGGGTGGGACAAGTTCATACATATTGCCAGATCGTTGGGTGAATGGAGGGGCGTTCAAAGGCCGTGTTTGATTGGCTCCCCTGTTGTGTTTTATCTCAGGTTTTCGCGATTGTTTGAGCTCATCCTCGTACCCACGACCACAGCATTTATAATAAAACTTTTTCCACGATTGCAGTGTTTTTGAAGACCAAATCCATGCACCTGACGTCACACCAACAACGAGAAGCATGAAGTACTTCATAAAAATGATTGCAGAAGATGGCGTGCTGATCTCTTTACATTTGGGGTTCAGCTGGCATGTAAAGATGTCACTTGTGTATTTCTCCACTTCAGACAGGGAATCGTACTCATACCAAAAGCAACCGACAACAAAACTGGCGGGAATTGAATAAAGCATTGAGAATATTCCAATTCTAACCATCAATCGTTCCAACTTTTGTGTGTTTGTCTCCTTTAAGCGAAGGGCTCGCCTTATTCGGATTAACGCGATGAAACCACTGAGTAGAAAACAAGATCCGAATATTAGATAGATAAATAATGGGATGACTACAAACCATAGTAAATTGAGACTGCTCCGGTATCCCACGAAACACAGCCCGGTCAACTCGTCAGCATCTACTTTCCTTGTAACTAAGGCAACTATGGTCTGGACAGTCGGGATTGTCCAAGCGAATGCATGAAAAATGGAAGAATATTTCTCCACGGCCTCATGACCCCATTTTAAAGCTGCAGATAAAAACCATGTTAATGATAGTATTACCCACCAGATAGCAGAAGCCATACCGAAGAAATAAAGTATGAAAAACACGATTGTACATGAGGTATTGGACATGCCATCAGAAATGAGAAATTTGCCATTGGATGAATCTTGGCAAACTATAGTTTCACGTCCAGCAAAAACTTTTATCAAATATCCAATTGAGTAAAGGTTGTAACACATTGATAAGAAAATAATTGGCCTCTCAGGATAATGAAACCTCGATGGATCGATTAAAAATGTCGTCACGGTCAAAAGAGTTGATAAAAAACAAATAATTGACCATGTACTTATCCATGCTCCCACGAAAGATTTCTGGCGTTTGTTGAAAATCACACTTGCGTTGCACTTCGGTGCGCATTCGTGATTTTCACCGTCGCTTGCATAAACAAATTGTTCGTGCCTTCTGCATGCATCTTCATAGCTATCGTTTTGCGTAGGTACAATTGGCGACTTGCTTGACTTTGGTGAAGCCATGCAGACTTCTGAGTCGCCTTGTTTTGGAAGTCGATTGCAATTGAGCAAGTCTGGCCAATTAAATCTGTACTTTTTCATAATTGGTTCACATCCTTTTCGAGCCAATTCGCACATCGACCTGCAAGGATAGACTGGGGTGGGTGTGCCGTCTTTAGAGAAACACAACGGGACAGACATGGCGCAAATAAACAGCTTTAAGTTTGGTGCACATTTCACTCGATACAGAGGCTTGAATTCAGCGATTCTTGTCTTCGCATCCGTCTGTGTCTCGATTCCCAAAAAGTCATTTGGAACCAACGTAAAATTCCAACCGTCACACTCTGGCACTCGAATTTTTTCACATTTTGCTTCTCCGCTTAAACTTTGGCCACAGACAACAGTATGAAACAATATCATAAGAGTTATTAACAAATTGTTAAATATCGAACCTTCCATCGCTCGTGGTTACGTTCAAATGAAACGATTTCTTTTCCTGACTTGTGAAAAGTCTGCTTTGTTTTCTTTCAACTCAGCGGATTGTCTGTAAGCCGCAGCCGACAGCCGCTCTATTGTTCAGACTCGTCGGCTAAACTCAAAGAGCAGATCTATTGTCCTAGTCATTCGCAGATGTCCTGCTCAAATTGAATTTTATTTACCGCATATAAAGCTAATTGCCTAGCTCGCCAGTGTCCCCTGCTAAACTTTGCAAGTTTCTACGTTCAAAATTTAGAGTTAAACAGACTTGACAGACTAAGTCAACTATTTGCCTGAGAAATGTTAATATTAACAAATCCAAGAGAAAATCCGCGACAGGAGGAATGAGTTCGTGATTTGAAAACCGACTTTATCTAAATACCAGATTCACTCAATTAAGATCGATTGTCTCATTCATCGTTCGTGATTGACTAAACATGTCGTTGTTGTTATAGGAANAGGATTTCATTTTTGTAGTCAATAGTAAACATGAAAGTGGAACTAATATCACAATTTAATTGTAGAATACATTTTGCTATCTGCTGTTTTCTAATTGCCAACTGATTGGTGCCTATATCCCGAATACAATCGATTTTTCCCATTATATATTGGAAAAACCATTCTGCAACAAAGAGGTCAAAGGTGATGATATGTAACTTTCACCCTAAACCTGCCTCACACCCATATTTGTGTTCTGGGGTGATGAACTATTTCCCTTGGTTGCATATAGAAATCTCAGTTCCACAATACAGCCTCATTTCAAAAATATGGTGCAGCTGACTTTTCAAAAGCTTTGATTTTTGATCGAAGCCTAAACTTCAGATATAAACATTCATATAGAAGTACTGAATGCTTGTGTGGAATCTAGAAGTGACTTACGATGAACCACTAACAAAGTGTAGAGTTTCAGTAAAAGTGTAGGAAACACGCTCTACTTATACTAAGTTTAAATGAAAATTTTTCGCGCATACTGCCCGAGTTCTATAGGCTAAGCTTTAAATTTCGAAGGGCAATTAGTCTGCTAAATTTTGTCCTGAAGAAATCGACCCCAACATTGACAGAATGCAGTGATGGAGTGCTTATTGGGTTGGAAATGCAGCCATAACATGATTTTCTACATGGATTTTGATAAATGGCTTGCCAATCGATATTGATAAATGAGTAAGATGAGAATTAGGCTGCCATGCTAGACAGCATTTGCTGGCTCACGAAATCTCGTATTGACACAAAAGTGCGTGCTTCATTGCTAAGGATCGTTTAAAATGGAATTGAATTGCGATCCCTTCACTAATAAGTAATTAAATTCTATTTTGATGGTTTCTAAGTCGATCAAGATCTTAAAGAAACACGACAAATTAGGGGTTTTAATCAGGCATCAACAAAGTCATTCATTGACCAAAGATGAAGGACAATCTAATGAACTTTAAATTCTTCCTTCAGATGATAATGGAGGCTAAGTGCCATTTAAAGCAAAGACAACGGCGCCATATTTACTGTACAGTTCTTTCATAGTTATACATAATTTTTGAATGAAATATAACTATCTATGAGGGGTGCAGCGCTCGTAAAATGCGTACGGGGTTCTTGTGATGTTTTTAGTGACTCTCTTTTCCTGTTTCGTGATTGAGTTATGTAATTTTTTGATTTATTTATGTTTTCTTAAATCCCCTCTCGTCACCATGAATGGAGCTGCATTACAAAAGCTTATGAAAGAGCCTCCCTTTCGAATTCATGATAATGCCAGAAGCATGATCAACAAAAATTGAAGCTTAGGCCTAGGTACTCAAACTTTATCCTAAGCAAATTCAAAACAAATCCACTTTTCCTAATGAGCATTCCTTTTCATATTAAGCAAACACTCTCTGATCCCGAAAAGAAATAACTTGAAGTCTTCAGTTAGTATTTCCCAGCACAAAGAGCATTGAGCTAATACCCTGGTAATGTTGAATATCTATTCAAGACTAGAGTCTGAATTTTTCCCTGAGAAACTCAAAGCGACCTTCTAAACCCTAAGCAAATCAGGCAGTTGACTAGCATAAACACCTGCGAAGGTGTCATAATTAATAGCCGCTTCATGGCTTTGGGTTGAGGCTAACTGTGTAGCGTGTCAATGCCGAATTATGAACAGCTGTTTCTGATCATGGAATCGGCCGCTATCCTCCAATGTGCAGTTTACTTTTGCTATTCAATGTGGAAACAACATGGTATTGTTTACAGGAAAACGTTCTGTGAAAAGGCTTTACAATCCCTATGCCTGATAGCCGTCAATAACACCACCATTAACACCCTCATTTCAAGCCACACCACAAAGAAACATAATGTGGCATTAGAACCATATGCACCTCGTGGGACACGATTTTATGGACTAACACGGTTCACACGTAAATCTTAATTCCCTTTGCACAAATACTTGTTTCATAGAAAATGCAATAACAAGATCCAAAATTACGCGTTGGAGTTGAGAGAGGGTGCTTACTTTAATTGAAGCTGGAAATAGAGGCCATTATGAAAACGAGGTCTGTACCTGAACAGTTTCATTCGGGAAGATTTGCCTTCCTTTGATGTACTAGGCCAAGGTAAATATAATGAAAGCATAGCTTATAAACATGGAACGAGCACTAGGAGAGAAGCAAATAAGTTTACCCAGTTATAAAAGGAATATCATCATTGCCAGAGCAATAGGAGAGATAATGCCAAAGCTACGAGACGCTCAATCCTGTATCCAATATTAGCGCTAGTACGACTATATCACTCTGGCCTTCCCTGTCTCACAAAAAGTTTCTGCATCTAGCACCTTTCAGCTTGACTGCCTTGTCAATGAATCAAAGCTTTTGTTATCCTTTTTTGCCCGTGGAAACACTAATAATATGACCCAGATAACACAAAGAAAATGAGTTGTTCTAGTTCTGCTACACCCGTGACTGCACCACCGAATTTAAGGTCAATCTCTCTATCAAGCTCTCTGTAAACACAATCAAAACACTTCAACTCGTCTTTGCCGCTAGATTCAAAGATCAGTACATCAAAGGAGCGTAAGTTGGCTTTCTTTGGCATGATTCCTCGATACAATTTACAAAAGCACGCATTAATAAAGCCTCTCGAAGTGTCTTCATTACCAAATCATGAGTCTTAAAGCGTCTTTAAAATACTTCGTAAACAGGATTGAACGGCTTACATCTACGGCACAGTTTTCTCCAGAAGCACCGCTTGTAACGGAGAAATAAAGCCCCATTTATAGCATTGGAGCATGGTATTAATACAGCTTTACTGCGTCTGCTGCATTCGAAGGTCAAAAATACCTGTTGATTAGCCTAGGCTTTATTACATAGCGGTGCAAATCAGGAGAATTTGAAATGCCGTCTTGTATTTGTCGCGTGGGCCAGTACTTCGCCTACAACCAATGCCGACGGTACTTTATGTCTACGTGCGGGCTACGGTGATTGCAGTTGACTGCGGATTACAAAAGCATGGATTTACCTGCGGTACATTGCCCCACAAAAGATTGTGATTAGCAGTAAATGCACAAACTGAGGTGCAATAAATAAATAAACAGCATCCCTTAAGCTAATGTTGAGCGACCAGTTAATCTACGAAGCATATGTATTAGTAAGTTTGCCAGGCAAGCAAAACAATGAGAAAAAAGTTGCAATAAGGGATGATAAATAGCGGTGTTGTGAGGAACTGGGTAGATTGTAGACAAAACTGAAACTGCTACTTTAACACTTGATTCACCAAAATGCTTACTCTTGAGCAGGGTGACTTCCAGGGGGAGCTCCCCTTGTTAACATTACTGATCATTTTGTGGAGGCTGAGTCCCACCTAACAATTCCTATATTTCCATGTGCTTTTCCAAATGTATTGATCTCGCTTTCAAAGTGTTTTGTATTACTCTGGTCAATTTTGCACTGCTCCTTGGTTATTGAGACATTTCTCATTGTTGATTATACTATATAAGTATTTAACTAAATGATGATATCTGCACTTTGAAAATATGGGTGTAAAATGTGGGAGTGGTTGCACATAGAGCTCCCCTTGTTAAAATTTTTTGNGAAATCATCACTTCTGTTCAGCAGACAGTCATTCGATCAATCCAAGCTGTGATACACACTTTTTTTATAAAATGGAGTGCTTGATTGCTGGCTCGATGTCATATTCTTGAGACCTAAAAATGTTGAATGCATGAAAACTCCAATTTTCTTTTTACAAAATGTTTTTATACTTTTTATGCATCTTCTTCAACAGTTTGTCTTTTGGTAAGTGAGATAAGAGTTATCACCATTCCACGTATACATGTAGCTTTACTGCGCTGTTCTTTAATGTAAACACAAAAAATATCGGAACTCGAAACAATTTTATAGAAAGTCTTTAAAAAAGCTTTGATGTTGAAATTGTGAAAAACTGAGAAAGTGTAAATACTAGGATAAAAAACCTTCGTATGAAAAACGTATAGTCAACCGGGATGTAAGTCCGCCATTTACTAATCAATTAACTACAAC
>OLMO02000325.1:12476827-12496195 GCA_900291935.2 Cassiopea xamachana
ACAGAAGTCAAAAACCAAAAATATTTCGTTTTTACCAACAAGTAAATGGGCTGGGAATAATTGGTTTGCTTGATAATCTTACAGTCCTTTAGTGATTCTTCCAGGTTGTGTTGTGGTCGAAAAATTGAAAGGAAATTCACAAAGGCAAATGCTACCGCTTCGCACTCAGCATCTCCATGAGCCTGGTCCTTTTCCAAGATTGTATAAGTTAAACCGCGTTATTGGCATTTTTGAAAAATCGTTTTCAATGCTAGCATAATGAAGAACCCTCAGTTAACTTCATGAATCGATTCATTGTTCTATTTCTTTATTTTGAAAAATACTTCACGATCCTTGCAGGATCTCAGGCGGTCAACTCCAAATTCGTAAGAGCAGGCATCCGTGTCTGTAAAGTCTCTGAAAAGGGAGGCCAAATTTCATCCCATATCTAGGACATATAAACTAGAAAAAGAGGTGCTTTTTGAGAAAAAGCAAAAATCTAAGAAAAGGGGGTATTTCAACATCAGCTCAGAGTACTAGAAATAACTTGGCTCCAGCACTCTGTTTCTACATTTGTATAATATATTCATCAAGCTCATACAATTATGTATGAACAAAGCTTTGCTACGAAATATGTTTCGAGTTAGAAATTCCTATATATTTTTGTAGTGGCAGAATCCCTGCTACACTTCTGTTCTTTTGGAATCCTAGTGAGATGAATACAATTCTTTTTTGCATAAAATCATGCAGTTAAACTATTAAACCATAAAAATTAGCTTTAATAATGTGGAGAATACACCGCATTACCAATAATAATGAGGTTTTAATATTTTGCATGGCTACATAGAATACCTATTCTTGAGCATAAAATTAACGATAAAATTATTGTTAATATTTCATTATTGTGATTTACTAATTGGGGAAATCATTTCATGGAAACAGTAAGAGCATAATTGAAAATAGATGTTCATGTAAGTTTACTCATGTGTGTAGAAGTCAATAATATGTTCGGCTTCCATTATGATGTGAAAAGAAAGAAACGAAAAAATGAAATATAGTCGTTGCTCTGAGTTTTTGCCCCTAGACGTATCAAAATGGCATTCTTTCCTTTTTCCATGATAGCAGAAACTGCGATATTGTGAGTAAAAAGTTTTGACCTCAGACCAATTTGAAACAAATGACTAGGCTTCTAAATGAAAGAAGGAATCCATTTTGGCTCCACACATGAAACTAACCAACATCTCTTCTATCTTCAAGAACAATTTTGACTGTTTTGGAACAAAAGGGGGCGCTGCAATGGCTGTGATACAGGTTCTATGTCGACTTGTAAGTTTAACTGGTGGGCTAAACCTTATCTCCTTGATTTTCCAAGAAAGTGTACAGACTTTCCTTGGTTTCAGAGAAAAAGGGGGGCAAAATATGAATTAAATTCAGAGAAAAGGGTCGGTTTTTCAAAACCCCAACGTGGGTGCTTACAATGGATAGTGAAAGTTGACCAAGCAGGCTCAGTGGCGTAGGAATCAATCAAACAGGAGGGGTCACGTAGCTCCTGTGATCCCGCTCCTATATTGTTGTTCAAGTTAGCATGAAAAAGTTCTGACAAGAAAGTCATGGGTGACAAGTTAGTGCCCTCAAGCCCAATATGTACACAAAGCATGGTTAGCATGTTTAGTATCTCTCTCATGAAAGCGCAATTTTATGAAATGAAATGTAATTAGATGAATCGTATAAGTTCACTACCCATGAAGAAAACAGATACTGTTCATACATTAGCAAAGGTAATCATACAAGATGGGTAATATTTATTCTGAATATTTAAAAATGGTGCTTCAGAATCATTTTCAAAACTCTAAGTAAACTAAACTCTTTTCCAAGCATCGTTAAAAACTGCATTTTGCATAGGAAGACGACAATCACAATAAATTGGTAGATTGCTGTAAAACCGCGAAATAGTGTATAGAAGTTATATGCTTGAGCTCTGAAGCGAGGAGCGCTCTATAACGTGCATTTACATAATCCGATCTTCTTCACAAGCACCAAAATACAACATATTTGGCATTGTTGGCACTATTTACCATAAAAAGAGTAACTGTTTGCCACTCCCATAAAATACCATTAATTTTGCGTCTTTAAAACTTTAATTGTTCTCTGTTGCATTTGGACATTTATGCTACTTTAACACAACATTTAATGTACTTATTGTCAAATAGAGCGTTCTCTTTCAAGAGATAGCGTTATTTTCAATGATGATGCTAGGAAGTGATGGAAAATTTACAAACCATAGAGAAGATCAACAATGTGACGAGGGCCATCGGCCTTTCGATACGCCCAACTTCTATAAAGCACATCAGAGAATCAAAACAGCGTTGTAAAGACTATTATTGAAAAATCAATTATGGGCTTTAATGTTACAAATGAGTGCTAAAATTAGTAACTGCTGCTAGTGAATAAGTGATAATAGGAATAGGTTATTACTCTATCCGATTTGTGGGTTTAGATGCACCGAAAAGAATTTTGTAGATTAAAGGACTTCGAATGAAATTATATTGCCACATTGTCTCATAATTTAGGCCGTGAGCCCACAGGAAATTGCATTACGTTGCAAAAGATTTGAAAACATATAGTTTTTAGTCCAATGAAAGGCGGTGGCCAACGAAAGTCATTTCTTGTGGTAGCTACTCAATATTCTTGAATAAGATTGCTACATGCTTGCTCAATCGTAACGGTCTCCGTATACATATGTAGCGTTCCATTGCAATCAGTTGCAGATATTGGGGGGGGGGGGCAAAGTGCCCTCTCNACAGAAGTCAAAAACCAAAAATATTTCGTTTTTACCAACAAGTAAATGGGCTGGGAATAATTGGTTTGCTTGATAATCTTACAGTCTTTTAGTGATTCTTCCAGGTTGTGTTGTGGTCGAAAAATTGAAAGGAAATTCACAAAGGCAAATGCTATCGCTTCGTACTCAGCATCTCCATGAGCCTGGTCTATTTTCAACGTTGTAAAAGCGAAACCGCGTTATTGGCATTTTTGAAAAATCTTTTTCAATTCTAGCATGATGAAGAACCCTCAGCTAACTTCATGAATCGATTCATTCTTCTATTTTTTTATTTTGAAAAATACTTCACAATCCTTGTAGGATCTCAGGCGGTCAACTCCAAATTCGTAAGAGCAGGCACCGGTGTCTGTAAAGTCTCTGAAAAGGGAGGCCAAATTTCTTCCCATATCTAGGACATATAAACTAGAAAAAATGGTGCTTTTTGAGAAAAAGCAAAGACCTATGAAAAGGGGGTATTTCAACATCAGCTCAGAGTACTAGAAAAAACTTGGCTCCAGCAATCTGTTTCTACATTTGTACAATATATTCATCAAGCGCATACAATTATGTATGAACAAAACTTTGCTACGAAAAATGTTTTGAGTTAGAAATTCCTATATATTTTTGCAGTGACAGAATCCCTGCTACACTTCTGTTCTTTTGGAATCCTAGTGAGATGAATACAGTTCTTTTTTGCATAAAATCATGCAGTGAAAATATTTAACCATATAAATTAGCTTTAATAATGTGAAGAATACACCGCATTACCAATAATTATGAGGCTTTAATATTTTGCATGGCTACATGAAATACCTATTCTTTAGCATAAAATTAACGATAAAATTGTTAATATTTCATTATTGTGATTTACTAATTGGGGATATCATTTCATGGAAACAGTAAGAGCATAATTGAAAATAGATGTTCATGTCAGTTTACTCATGTATATGTACAAGTCAATAATATGTTCGGCTTCCATTATGATGTGAAATGAAAGAAACGAAAAAATGAAATATAGTCGTTGCTCTGAGTTTTTGCCCCTTGACATATCAAAATGGCATTCTTTCTTTTTTCCATGATAGCAGCAACAGCGATATTGTGCGTAAAAAATTTGACCTCAAACCAATTTGAAACAAATGATTAGGCATCTAAATGAATGAAGGAATCCATTTTGGCTCCACACATGAAACTCGCCAACATCTCTTCTATCTTCAAGAACAACTTTGACTGTTTTGGAACAAAAGGGGGCGCTGCAATGGCTGTGATACAGGTTCTATGTCGACTTGTAAGTTTAACTGGTGGGCTAAACCTTATCTCCTTGATTTTCCAAGAAAGGGTATAGCCTTTCCTTGGTTTCAGAGAAAAAGGGGGGCAAAATATGAATTAAATTCAGAGAAAAGGGTCGGTATTTCAAAACCCCCAATGTGGGTGCTTACAATGGATAGTGAAAGTTGACCAAGCAGGCTCAGTGGCGTAGGAATCAATCAAACAGGAGGGGTCACGTAGCTCCTGTGCTCCCGCTCCTATATTGTTGGTCAAGCTAGCATGAAAAAATTCTGAAAAGAAAGTCATAGGTAACAAGTTAGTGCCCTCAAGCCCAATATGTACACAAAGCATGGTTAGCATGTTTAGTATCTCTCTCATGAAAGCGCAAATTTATGAAATGAAATGTAATTAGATGAGTCGTTTAAGTTCACTACCCATGAAGAAAACAGATACTGTTCATACATTAGCAAAGGTAATCATACAAGATGGGTAATATTTATTCTGAATACTTAAAAACGGTGCTTCAGAATCATTTTCAAAACTCTAAGAAAACTAAACTCTTTCCAAGCATCGGTAAAACTGCATTTTGCATCAGGAAGACGACAATCACAATAAATTGGTAAATTGCTGTAAAACCGCGAAATAGTGTATAGAAGTTATATCCTTGAGCTCGGAAGTGAGGAGCGCTCTATAACGTGCATTTAAATAATCCGATTTTCTTCAAAAGCACCAAAAATACCAAACATTTGGCGTTGCTGGCACTCTTCTATAAAAAGAGTAATTGTTTGTCACTCCCATAAAACACCATTAATTTTGCATCTTTCTTTAAAACTTTAATTGTCATCTGTTGCATTTGGCCATTTATGCTACTTTAACACAACATTTAATGTACTTATTGTCAAATAGAGCGTCCTCTTTCAAGAGATAGCGTTATTTTCAATGATGATGCTAGGAAGTGATGGAAAATTCCCAAACCATAGAGAAGATCAACAATGTGAAGAGGGCCATCGGCCTTCCGATACGCCCATCTTCTATAAAGCACATCAGAGAATCAAAATAGCGTTGTAAAGACCATTATTGAAAAATCAATTATGGGCTTTAATGTTACAAATGAGTGCTAAAATTAGTAACTGCTGCTAGTAAATAAGTGATAATAGGAATAGGTTATTACTCTATCCGATTTGTGGGTTCAGATGCACCGAAAAGAATTTTGTAGATTAAAGGACTTCGAATAAAATTATATTGCCACATTGTCTCATAATTTAGGCTGTGAGCCCACAGGAAATTGCATTACATTGCAAAAGATTTGAAAACATAGTTTTTAGTCCAATGAAAGGCGGTGGCCAACTAAAGTCATTTCTTGTGGTAGCCACTCAATATTCTTGAATAAGATTGCTACATGCTTGCTCAATCGTAACGGTCTCCGTATACATATGTAGCGTTCCATTGCAATCAGTTGCAGATATTGGGGGGGGGGGCAAAGTGCCCTCTCAGGTGCCATCGAGTCGGCAAATTCTCGGCAAAAGTACCGAAACGAATAGCTAAATTCACGATTTGTAGCAAGAAAATCACATTTTTGCTTGAGCCTCATTTATCTTGCACACCTTTTCTCATGTAAAGTAAGGGTAAATCGGCAAATAGTCCCAAGTATTAGTCGGGTACACGTCTTTCTTCTAAAGTCTTCAGCAAATTCAGCATCTTTGACTTTTCTTGCAAAACCGCCACTGGTTGAAATTGCTAGTACATGTGAAGACAATCAGGCACGCCGGAGAGGGGGGCAGAGGGGAGCAAGCGTCCCCCTGCTTTTCACTTAGGGGTGCAGGGGAAGCACAAGTGCCCTTTTTGAAATGTAATAGAATCCTTTTTTAGACATTGATATGATACAAAGGATATCAAATAAGCTATATAAACAAGCAACATATAATTGAAAGAGAGAGCTATTGTATAATTCTGTGAAATATAGGCCCTGCTAAAGGCTAGAAAGAGAATGTCTCAAACAGGCGTCTTGGGTCCCAGAGGTGCTTATACTAAGCGGTGTCTCAAAGAGGTGCCAATGCAAGTCGGTGTCCTTTTGCTCCTATTGGCCCTCCTTGTCCCACTATCGTTCCGGTGTGCCTGAAGACATATGAAGTCTACACAAAACCGTCTCAACTTATTCAATGCTTTTCATTACTATCCTGCTTCGTGTGTGCAAAAGCAGTTCAAAAGCTAATCAAGCTTGTGACAGAACAAGGTGAGACAAAGTTACTTGTAAAATTAATTTCGGAGTCTAGAGTGGGGTACGAAATGTCCTATAGGTTGACAGTGCCAGCATTAAGTGGTACGTGGACTATTGTCAAAATGATTCGAGAAATTGGTATTCACTTTGGTCTACGATTCCTAATAAGGCTGCTCTTTTTCACATCATACTTTTCACACTTTTCTGTAAGAATATACCCAATAAGAATATAAGAGCTCAGAAGCGCTGAAAGCTAAGACTAATAAGGTGAAATTAAGGCTCTATTTACACTGGTACAGATCAGCTGTTGATTTGTAGCACAGATGGTGCGGATTGGGCTTCCATCTACACTACTCTTAGCAATCCGTAGCAAAACTGATACAGTTCGCCGGTCCACTTTTGGTACTACATTAGCAAATGATCAAAGTCAGACCTGTCAACTCTCCCGGTTTTGCAGGGAGACTCCCGGTTTTGACTGTTTTCTCACGGTCTCCCGGTTTATATCTTTTATTCTCCCGGTTTTGAAGACGGCATCTAGCAGAAATAAATGGATCTCTCCCTAATATTTAATTGGTTTTCAGACATTTCCTCTGATCTTGTGTGATATATTTTAAAAGATTGTCCGATTTATAGTTGTGATATAATGGCCACATTGACTTACCACATACCAAAAGTTTCTCAATGCTCGCTGAGTAACAAAAGCCAATGGAAATTAATTTAATGAGACTTCTCGTGATGATTTTGTCAGAAACAACTTGCTGAGCACAGCATTTTATCAGTTATATTTATTCTCGTATCAAATTTTTTATAGAAAAAATGCAGAACCTCAAGGCTTTAAAAATTTTAGACTGACAGGTATGAAAGTGATCCGGACTTCATGCAAATTGTATTACAATCAGAAGTTCTATACCCCGGTAGCACTGCTAGGTATCACTATATGACCTGTATCACTTGATCTGTAGCAGTTTTAAAGGGTCCTAAGGTACAGCCTCAAGCTTCATCAAGATTTAGACTTTTTACTTGCATTTTGTATAATTCACGTTTTATACTGTAAATACTAAGTTCATCGTGGTGAGTGGCCAAGCGGCCCAGACAGTTCCATTAGCTTGACTGAAGATAAGCATGGCTGTGCACAGTCAGAAACTAGATGGGCGACCTTCCAGATGAACGACCAAAACAGCTCACTCTGCCGTCCTTCGGAAGGAACGTTAAACTAGGAGTCCCATGCCTGGATGCGGCATGCATAGTAGGCCTAAATTAGCTGAAAAAGCTAGGTACAACAGCCTACTCAAAATAAAGTAAACAACAACAATTACAACAACAAATCGTTCTATTCTGCTTATCTTTTGCTTTATGACGAAGGAACACAATAGCAAATAGTTGAGGTTTCACCTATTTCGCACAAGAACAAAGTGTGAATAATATTGGGCTGCAAATAAAAAATGCTGAGGCTCAGTCAAAAACAAGGTGTCCTATATGAGGATTTGAAAGTCAGTGAACTGCGGAGGAGATCTCAATACTGCTGGCGCTTGAATTGAAACACAAATCATGCCTAACATTGGCTACAGGGGAGTGCGAAATTTGTGCCGATAAGCTATCAAATAGAGAGTGGTTATAAGAGCGAGGCTTCGCTGGTCCACACAATTCTTATGGTGGTACAATCTCTAGATAATGCCATATGATATCCTTATTATGAGCAGACGAATCAGACAACGAAAAATTTTAATATAAAACTTATGATCCCACGCTAAAAGGACAATTGATTAACTATTACATCTCAAAACTTTCTAAGAATTCAACTCTTCACCTTTTTATCCGTGCATCAGTAGAACATCAACTCCTCTTACATTATGCCACTAAACGCGTAAAATGATATCCAATTACAGTTCCCTTGTCGAAAGGAAATTTGGATTAAAGGCCTCTTCACTTTTTATATCCATAGATTTACAAGACACACATAATAACTCAATTTTTGATTAAATATGAAAGCTGATTGTGATGAAATTGAACATAAAAAGAAAGAGAGAGATTTACTGAGTGCTTGTCTAGCAGATAATGAATACGCCTGAACTTCTAAACCTATCGTGCCCTAGACTTCCCTTCTCATAGATTCTTCTTCCTTTCCTTTCCAATCCACCGAACTCAACTCGATTGATCCTAGAGAACAAGCTTGTCTCTAATGCATTAGCACATGCACCTTCTGAAGACCTAACCATGACATTTTTACTGAATCTTAGCAGAAACATCTAAGGGAAACACAATATGCAAGAATTCTGATCTTCAAAATCAATAATGACCCATCCCACCTGTCACCTTCAACAAAATCTCGCTAGATTCTACAGAAATAAACAGGCAGTTCTTTTCCGCCCACTATGGGATATAGAAGACATCAGTCTGGGCAGTACATTCAACAGCAAATGAGAACTGAATCCTACATAATTATTTGAAACGGATCCAGTTTAGTTCCCATGCTCGAAAGGCTTGACAACAAGTCTCATCCACTCAAAACTGCACTCTGTCAAAAATATTTATAACAACAGAAAAGTCCATGTGGTAATGATGATGGTAGTGGACAAAACAGAACAGAAATTATCAATATCCTGATAACTAAGAGCTAGTGATACTAAAACATCCCCTCTAATAATTATTTTGCATCTGGATATATATTTCGGTTAACCTTTAGGTCACTATCCGACGTTTTCATACTCTGATGAGTGTCGGACGAAAAAGTTTTTAAGTATGGCAAAAGAATGTTGCCGCTTTTTCGTGCTGTAGTAAAGTTCTGTAGTACCAACAGACTATTTAATTATTTTGCAATTACAACATGCTGTTTATGGCTTTCTAATAAAACGTAAGTAGGAAGGGTCTACAAAACAGGAATAAATATAAACTGGGATAAATTACAATTAGCAACGAAAGTTAGAGAAAGTTGCTCATTGGGAGGAATACTATATCATCATGCTGCATAGCAGGCCGCTCTGCGGGAAACAGTGCCACTAGCAGTCCTCATGGGACCAACATATAATAAATTTCGAAAATATTTAACCGTTCTACAGCAAGGAAAGCCTCCTCTAGCTGACAATGTACTTTATTTTTCTGCAGCATTTAAAAATACTGTCTTTTTTACTAAATAGTTTCTCACTGCTGTACTTTTTTATTTGGTGAACAATCGGACTCATGATGGACTAAGGACAACATGTACCCTCCACCATTCTCCTATTGCTTCTACCTCATTTCCAGACTGACATTTGACAAGAACAGCCTCTCTTATGTAGTTTCCGCTACAAACCTAATTTGTGACAAGAAAAAAATTTATGTCACTTTGAAGGTTTAATCCAGCACCCTAAACAAATTCATTGTATTTCTATACATTCGAGCTAAGTAAGTTGAAGGCTTTGCGTGCTGATGGTTTAACAAAATGGATCTCTTCTAGGAATTTTGCAATTATTTCGTTGCTAATAAGTATATAATATCTTGAATCATCTTTGTTCATATATATATATAATCTGTTATTTGCATCTTTGAAAGCCAGTCAGAGGCACGCTACAACATCTGTATTGTTGTTGACCGAAATGAGACTTGTTGGAAGAAATCTGCTAACATGAGTTGGATAGCTCTCCCAATAAATCGAAGTAAAAGATATCATAAGAAAAACAACCTAATGATTCGAACAAAATGCAGTATCAACAAAGTATAGAAAGTATTATTATACTAGTTCATATAACACCTCAAAGAACTATAAAAATATCCGCTTCAAATTTAAATATGAGTTTCTATGTCCATTCTCTTTAATAATATAGTTCTGACACGGCAACTTATACCTTGTGTAAAAGTGAATTGAGTAACGGACGAGTATTTTCAAAAAAGATAAGGTTGAAAACTATGGTAATTGAAATATAAATAGCATCGAAGAACGAAAGTAAACCTCTAAGAGATATTTGCCATCAAATATTTAAAAACATCTTCTGAAGATGATTCATCTGAAACAAAAAAAAACCTTGAATAAGAGAGGATTTAATTTTGTATTAACAAATGTAGTTGGTGTCTAGTAAATATCGTTTTCTATAGTTTCAACAACTTACAAAAGCTGCAAAAAGTAGCTAGCTAGCAACTCAGTTCTACATCATTGAGCTCTGGTATATTATATAGGGATTAGCTGAATTCTACATTGAGTTGCACAAAATTTGAAAGAAAAATCGAATCCTCCAGCTTCATCAAAAAGCAATGAGTAACCACTGGCCACAATCTAACACACGGTTTAAAGATAAATCAGCGAAACAAGGATAAGAGATATAAGTGACAGGAAATCTTGTTCCAGTTGTAGCTACAGAAAGAGAGAACCATCTAGCTTCGACTGTGAGTAATTGAGTTAACATCGAAGTGAGTTCCATAAAGCTTGAACCCAGTACCCACTACTAACGCAGTATACAAATGAGATTCCATACACAATTCTTTTTCTTTCTTTTCTTCTTTGTTCTCTCTCTCTCTCACCCACTCACTCACTCACTCACTCACTCACTCACTCACTCACTCACTCTCTCTCTCTTTCTCTTTCGACTCCCTCTCGTAATTCTTTGGTCCTCTTCATTTTTTCATTCTTACAAACAAATGGCAAATTAGCATCCAGTCCAAACAAAGTTCATTTGAGGCCCACTTACTGTTGTATGGCAAAAGAATACCAATCGGAGCCATACTAAAGACAATCAGTGTTGAAAGCGTTTGCATAGTAGGATCTAGATTACATCAATTGCTGTACCCAATTGCTAGTTAGCTTCATTAGAGTCTTTCCAAGATGGTGACAAAAACCAAGGGTATTGAATTAAGCAATTGACTCAAGAGGGCATCATGAAATTGGTCGTTAACGATGTCATTCAGGATTACTATTCTGATTCTGGACAGGGTGAAAAATGTGTCTAAATCTTTGAATATGGAAGAGACGGCATGGAAATCCAAATAAAGTCTTAAACAAACTATTAAAGCCGTCAACGCTCGACACCCATCGGCTGAATGAAACCTAAGTAGAGAGCTGTATTTGAGATGTCTAAAGGCGGTAAGGTTACAGAAGAAAACGAATTTAAATAAACAAGGATAACCATGGCCCCAAAAAAAATCCAAGTTAATCTAAAAGTGCTTTATTGGCATTAAACCATTAAATTGTCGGATAACTGAGACTAATTGCTACTCTTCAGTTAGAGGCCTAAGTATGTGTTGTCAAAAACAAGGGCTATAGTATGATAAAGAAGTGGGTGGAAAATTATTTGAAAAATTTTGCCATACAAACGACAAAGCTGACTTCAAAGGACTGTAAGTAGCATAACAATTAATCGAAAAGCAGAAAATAATATTGACAATCGAGAGACTTTCGTCCGCAGACATGAAAGTATATAAGCAATTGTCGAGAAGAGAATATATAGTCTTTAAAGTAATAGTGGGTAGTCAAAATCATTAGGAAGCCAGATTTACAGAAACCTTAAAAAAACCTGCTAAGCTTAAATTCTATCGATTGATTTATTTATTCACAATTTCTTTAGTGTTGGCAATACAAATACAAACATAGATAACAAGTTAAATAATGCTAACAAAGTAAATAAAAAGAATTAAAGAATTGTTATTAAAAACAGAAAAATAAAAAAACAAGGAACTCAAACTCACCTTCGTCAAAGTTGCCCGCAACGTTTTGCTCTAAATGCAGCTTGCTTTTGGCGCATGCAAGGATGCTTTCTTCAATTGTATCTTTTGATATTAATTTGTACACCGTGACGTCCCTGTGAAAAGAACAAAATTCTCAGCTTCTTAGGAAAGTCCAGTTCCTATAGTGCAATACAGTGGTCTCACGCCCCCCTGACAAACAAATTCTTTACGTAAATAACCAAATTTGTCATATAACAGTTCTTGATGAAATCAAAGTTCTACACCACAGCAAGAAAAATTTATAACAATGGACCGGGTTAAAGAGTGGCATTTAAGATTTGAATCTTAGACTGAAATAATGTTATCTGTACAGTTGAGGATGTTACCATTTGGGGGAGGGATTGCAGACATAAAAATCGAAGGTGTTGCTATGCTACCTACGCAAATGAGGACCATTTACCTGTATTATCTTAGAAAAGATGCAGAATCAATCTAGTTACACATGCTTGAATAAAAAAGCTATAGCATAAAAATGGTGGAAAATAGAGAATGCTACAAGCTGCATGAGGCCTACCTCTTTTGTCCAACTCTATGGCATCTATCCTCAGCTTGTTTATCATTATATGGGTTGAAGTCAATATCATGCAAAATGACAGCATTTGCTGCAGTCAAATTGATCCCAACGCCTCCTGAAATAAACAGCATTTATCTCAATGCATGAAGGTTTTCAAAAATCTAAATAATGAATTCAAAAAGTCCTGTAAAATACATTCAACTGTGTTCTAAACGTGACGATCAAACACTTACTATAGCTACTGCTGACAATTTGGTTCACTTAAAAAGCATTCTTACGATCAACAACACTGCTTAAAATACAAAGGCTCTTCTTTCATGGAGAAGTAAGCCTCTTTGGTTCATTACAATCAAAAAGGCTTGACACTCAGGCAGAATATGGTGTGGTAGATAGTAAGAGTCGGACACAAGTAACAGAATGGAAACAAAAGCACTTACCAGCACGCGTAGACAGAAGGAAAATAAACAATTCTTCATTCGTATTATATTCATCTATCAGTGCTTGCCTTGAAGATAATCATGGCATCAATTGAAGTATCAATTAGCTAGTTCCGAATGCAGAGAACACATCTATAAAGTTTATGGACCATGACATGGCGAATAAAGAACATTAAAGACAAGGAATCAAAAGCTAGTTGATATCGAAGAGTACACAGGTGACGAAATAGATCAAGAGATAAATGAAGAAATGTAAGAGGCAGTATGAAAAAAATTAAAAGAAAAACGTAAAAAGAAAAAAGTAAAATATAACACGCACATAATAGTTTGACAGTTGACTGAGAAAAGAGGTCATTATGAAAACAAGCAAGAGAAAAAGAAAAAGAAAACATAAGTTGAAAAGAAGAAGAGAAGTAAATGTATAATAAATATATACTTAATCGTCAAAGTAAGCAAACTATAGCACAAATAAAGAAGTAAAGAAATAAATTGGTAAGCAAGGTAGGGCATCAGAGAGCATATGAACGAGTGAACAATACAACAGTTTAGGTACAAACTGAGATAGCTGCCAATTCTCATACAAAACACAAAGAATGCAATACTTTTGTACGCAAAAGGAAAACTCAAACATCAATAAAGAAGCTAGTAATTGAGACTAGAATTATACCTTAATTACGAAATGAGAAATACAAAAAGGAACAACTCACCTTTCTGCTACTGGTGTTTGTCCATCGAGTCTAAGGTACCTGTACTTCCTAAACTTTAGATACGGTTCAGCGATGTCAAGCACAGTTGTAAACTGGCTGAATAGTAAGACTCTACAACCCTGGAAAGACGTAGAAGTGTAAACCAGAGTAGAAAAAACAAGCTGTCTTTTAGGTATCAACAAAAATGAACCAAAAACATACTATAGTTTTAGGTGTGAATAAAGACATAATATCTGAAAACTAAGAACAAAAGAAACATTGGGTTGCATTAATAGCAGATGAAGGCAGAAGCAAGCAGATAATGATGGGCAAACAATTTTCATTTGTCATCCTTGAGGAGATATCTATTTGCAACTTAACTCCATCAGTGATTTTTCAATACAACTTTTTCACAACAGAATTCTTGTGAAAATATAACAGAATCAGAAATTGGCCAATACAAATAAAATGCTTTCAACCAACACAAACCTTCTCTTTCAGCTCGGGAAGGAGTTCATCCAGCTTGTTGAATTTACCAGAATTAAGAAAAGCTTCCGTTTCTATACTGTATTTTCTTAAATAATATTTTTCTCTGCACAGGCTGTGTAGCTCAAAATCAGACATGACTTCCATATCTTCCAAAACATTCTCAAAGGAAGAGTCTCTGTTTTCAAGTTGCTGTAACAAGAACGAATTTGCTTAAAACAAATCTTCAAAAAAGGAGTTTCGCCAATGCTACCTAAGAATCGCTCCTGCTGAAATCCAGGCAGAAAACCAAAGAGCGTTATGAGCTGTGCTGTGGTCATGCTTTCAAAAAAATCATGACGAACCAGATGACACTGATTACGATGGTATGCCATTAAATTCAATTACCACTTAGGCCTTATAACCACATAAAATTGCTTTCTACCTACACACAAATGATGTGCAAATTAACTGTACAACCATTGCAGGAAAAAACCTACTAAAATTTCTGAAACAGACATTCACACAGCTAAGTCTTTCACCGCCAGCATGAGCATTTTTCAATGATAAGAGGCAACTGGGATAGGCGTGTTTTAGCATTAATGAAAGCAGCGGAGATTTATATAAACAGTGAGAACTTACATCACAATAATCATGCGCCATTTTGGTGAGAAGATCCGTACCGTAGATATACCTTTCTAACAAAGGATGATTAGAGACCTTTCTAAGCTGCATAAGAATGCCTAATGAGCTCCTATAATCTTCGCCAATGCCTAGGAAATATAAAATGTAGCAAGAAGCCATGGAAATGTCATTTATATTACCCAAAGGTTGTGTAAGAGTATGTTATAGTAATAAAAAACTAAGATGAGGAATTCCGGTTGTTATATAATTGATAATTATAGAAAATATAGGTGAGCTTAACATTTGTGCTCGCACCTCATTGTCTAATACACATAAGTTTGAAGCCATTCTTTGCAATCCATAATGAAGATGATAACGTAATAATGAGTGTAGTATATAGCCATATCTAAAATATTGGATGCTGATAATATTTGATAAATATTGATTGACAGACAACAACTGAATAAAGGGTCATGAATGGTTGAAGAAAGATGAATGGTTACAATGCTTGATGATGATAGAAGGAAGATGGCAGATCACAATGACTGATGATATTTTATTACAACGATCGATGATCATTTAAGGAAGATGGGTAATTACAATGACTGATGCTGTTTTAAGGAAGATGGTTAATTACAATGACTGATGATGTTTTAAGGAAGATGGTTAATTACAATGACTGATGATTTTTACGGAAGATGGAAGATGATAATGACTGATGATATTTTAAGGAAGATGGCAGATCATAATGACTGATGATATTTTACTACAATGACTGATGATGTTTTAAGGAAGATGGCTAACTACAATGACTGATGATGTTTTATGGAAGATGGTTAATTACAATGACTGATGATGTTTTATGGAAGATGGCTAACTACAATGAATGATGATATCTTAAGGAAGATGTTTTCATCATAAGTCATTATCTATTCATGGTAAAACTAGTGAATAAGATGAAAACTATTGAAGATGAGAAGACTGAGCTATTCAAAAAAAATACAATGAAACTCACAATTTAATGATTTATATTTTGCAACTAATTCGTCATAATATTTCCTTTGCTTTTCCACCAAATCACAATAAACCAGTTTTTCTACTTTCTTTGGTAAGTCATTCAATACCTGCAACATGCAACATTTCCTATTAATGAATGACTTTAGATTTTCAAAACCAAGGCAGTAAAGGACGACCTTCACTCTGAAATCTAAGAACGTTCAATTTTGCAGATAGAAGTTTACAATTTACGTGCAGTGAAATCGTTTGAAACTGCAACCAATTGAAAAACGAGGTCACGTAACTGTTGGAGGATTTGTGATGAGTCAAACAAAGACACCTACATCACTTTTTGTTCTCCGAAGAATGAATGGTTTTAGGATTTTCTTGGCAGTCTTGATGATTCTCTCTTGATATGAAGATTGTGACTGAAAGGAAAGAAATTGAAATTGACGTCAAGGCTTTTATTGCTCTGATATGAAAACGTCACCTGATAAAATGCTTAAAATGAAACAGAAATGATGGAGGGAAAAAACCATGGGTGAGGAAGGCAATTGTAATGAGTCCCAAACACCTGAAAATCTACAAGAATAAATAGCAATAAAACCATCTTGACAAAGAACTATAACAGAAATTCGTACCTTTGATCCAAAAAGCATTAAAATGCCATTGATACGATCAACAAAGAAATCCGGCATTAAAAATGACAAAAGCGATATCATCTCAATTAGGTTGTTCTGCAGTGGAGTGCCAGTTAGAAGGAGTCGTCTTTTTGCCTGTTAAAATAGAGGCAAAGGAAAACTTGAAGTGGATCGAGGGTGAAGATTCCAGGATAAATTACATATTGATATGAGCATTTGAAGTGGATGCAAAAGACATATGAAGCCTTTACTTTCATGAAAAGACTGCTTCCTATTTTATGACATACATGGGCGTAAGAGGACGTCAAATTTTAGGGGAGCTATAAACAGAATTTCCTATTGTTCTTTC
Organism: Cassiopea xamachana; assembly: GCA_900291935.2. Taxonomy (NCBI): domain Eukaryota; kingdom Metazoa; phylum Cnidaria; class Scyphozoa; order Rhizostomeae; family Cassiopeidae; genus Cassiopea; species Cassiopea xamachana. The sequence continues at coordinate 12,493,512 of OLMO02000325.1, forward strand.
AGAAAATTTGCCCGAGTGAAACGGATTTCTGCCCAACTTGGGGGGTTGCAGCCCCCTTGCCCCCCGTCTACTACGCTTATGATGACATATATAATAATATATAACTTATGATATAAACATTTTTATAAGAAACATGTCTATAAGAAACACGAGGTTGAAATTAGGCAAAAATGAAACAGCATTTAAGAACCATAGGCAGACTGAGTTTCAAATAGCAACTTGCAAAAACTGTTTTTACTAGTAAAATTTTTAATCCAAACTAGCAAGTAAATAGAATGAAAATCCATTACATGCCTCACAAAACCTGCGCATCCTTTTTCTTGCACTACAATTGCCTAATAGGGGTTGTTATTGTCATTTGAAGTCTTTAAATGTAACAAACATTTAAGAAACATTTAAGGCTGGATTTGACGAAATATGCAGAAACATCCAGGCTGAAGCCAGCGAGTTTGTTTCTTATAAAAAAAACGTGCATCACACTAAATGTGATGACTAATTGATAGCAGTGGAAATGAATAACTTCATTTAATTCTTGTTTCTGCTGGTTCTAATTCCTGCTGAATGCAGAGCTGATCGGAGAGCCTCCATTTTCATAACAAAGTAGGAAAAGTAAGCATGATGGGAACCTTAATATCCATCAGATGCTTATATCTATTTGATTTCATATTTTTTAACATGTGTGCTTCATCCAAGATCAAATAATGGGACTTCAGCTTTCTGAAAAGTGATCTGTCTTTGGCAGTGCTGATTGCGATGTTATATCTGTGAAATAAAATGTGGGCACTAATTAACAAAACAGTTTGTCAAATTAAACGATTGCACTTCAAGTGTTGAACAAATGAATGAAGCAGGTGCACTATCTGTAAAAAAGACATCCATTAATATGGAAAAACATCCATTAATGTGAAATATTAATCACAGAAATGACACTTTTTCAAAACTCCTGAATTATGGCTCAGAGAAACAGCTGAGGTGAGTTTATAACCTAACAAGGTGCTAAGCTGTTATCAGTATTGGCTGCACTGAGATCAATTGGGACGTAAAGGTCAGCTATTCTTGTTAACTCATACTTTCAATCAAATGTCGTCATAACAAATAGAATTGGCAATTGATTATAAAAAACATACGTGGAAATAATGATATTATATTCCTCATCCCCATACAGTATTTCTTCCCGCAAAGCAAATCGCTCGTCTTGTGAACCTTTAACAATAAACAACATAAACAGATGTATATCTTATTTCCTTGTGTTAATATATTTTCAAGCACTTCTTCTCATGATAGAAATGCAGTGAATCATGAGTTTTCAGTAGTAAAATGAAAGTACTATATTTATGGAAGACCGTCAATTAGGCTCTTGTTTACCAACAATGCTCATAGTGCTTACCTTTGTAATGAATATAACTGACGGTTGGAAGCCATGTTTCTATCTCACGCAGCCAGTTATCTAGAAACAATGGACTTGAAGTGCTACAAGTATTTCCACAAGGTTTAAGTAAAACAAAAAATATCATTCATAAAGAACAATATATGAAAGTAATTGCTTTACAGAAGAAACTGAACGATGCATATCAGCAAAAGCATGAAGCTGAAATTTGCCTAACTATAAGGTGGTCCTTAAAGTAAGTTATACTTATTGTTGAAAGCTATAAATGTACAGCTTCATGGCATGCTTCCCTAGCACCTGCTCCGCCCTCCACAGCTGGAGGATCTTTTGCATTTCAAAGAATATGAAAATATTAATGCTTCGGCACAATAAAGAATGCAGCTATGGAATCAGGAAAGTGGCAATATCATTAATAACTCCTTACAAAATAATCAGAAAAAACTACTAAGATGAAGAGCAAAGTGGACAAGTGGTTTGTAGAGCAGCATTTAAGGGACACATCTAGAATTTACTTAGGCAGCGATTGAAACTTTCGCAGGGATTCCTTAAATGACGACTGTCAACTCATTTAAGTTATACTGTTACTTAAGAAATTTGAGTTGGGGTTTTTCACTCTTTTCCGTTTTAATCTAAAGTACAAATAAGCTATGTATTTTTTTTCAATCAGTGAGATGATCTTTAATTTGTAAGGTTCTAACGGAGGGCCTAATAATTATTTGTAAGGTAGCTAAACTAAAGAGCAACCTTAATCAAATAAGGAAAAAGATGATGAGGAAATAGTGTTGAAAACCCTGTAACTATTGCCTGGCAAATCGCACGACTGAAGGAAAGTCAATGAGACAAGAGTGGAGAAGGATTAGCTTCTTGTAGAGCAAAATACAACGAGAACAACCTACCACATGTGGAAGACGGAACAATAATAACATGAGGGCCAATGTTTCCATTTTCAATTAAATATCCAAGAAATGCAAGAGCTTGAATCGTCTTTCCAAGGCCCATTTGATCAGCGAGAATACCATTTACACCTTCGTTGTGTAACGTTATCAGCCAATTTAACCCAGATAATTGGTAATGCTTCAATTCATAACTGTAGACAAATAATAATATATATTAAATATATTATATATTCATTTTGAACTTGATGAAAACAAAATATCCTCTGCTAGAGCAACAACATAGCTGTAATCAACTTCCTGGAGAGGTAACACCTGCAATTACCCTCACTTAGTGAGCATTCGCATTCTATAAAGGGCATAGGTTCCTAAGAGGGAAATAACCCTACAAGGGGGGAATCACA
>OLMO02000325.1:12503573-12515328 GCA_900291935.2 Cassiopea xamachana
AGATAGATAGATAGATAGATAGATAGATAGATAGATAGATAGATAGATAGATAGATAGATAGATGATAGATAGATGATAGATAGATGATAGATAGATGATAGATAGATGAATGGATGGATGGATGGATGGATGGATGGATGGATGGATGGATGGATGGATGGATAGATGGATGGATGGATGGATAGATAGATAGATAGATAGGTAGGTAGGTAGGTAGATAGAAAGATATGTAGATAGATATCCACTTCCACATTCTCAACTAACTGGAATCAGTTTTTAAGTTTTGAGCTAACAAGCAAGTAGTAAAAGCTAGGAGTATTATCGTGAAATCTTGCTAGCAACCACATCCTGATTAATATTACTCTATGAGGTACAGCTACCTGGAAAAGGCACCACATCCTGAGCTAGAATGATCAATGAGTTGAAGCCCCTTAGAGGTAGTACCATATCAAAATTCTCAGTGATAACCAACATTCAACTCTACCTGTATTATCTAATGTATCTCCTAAATTAAGTATAGCATCAATCAAACTCCCAGCATGTTCAATTGCATCCCTGGCCTGATTGGTTGTAAGGTGAGGGTATATCTCTCTCAGCTTCTCAACATCAATTTTCAATGAGCCTTTTGTATCCTTAGCTTCTTTTGAGACAGAAATATGATATTTATCACCTTCTGTGTTGACATTATCACTATCACTACTATCATCTAACACAATTACTTTCTTCCTTTTAGGTCTAGGCTTGACAATCTTTTTTGAATTAAATTTTTTCCCATCAGGAATATATTTACGAATAAAAGCTGGCTTTTCATCCTTAGTTTCCATATCATTTCCACTCTTACATGGGGAACTTTTAATCCTTTCTTTTCTCTTGCGAGGAATAATGTGAGCATTTTCTTCATCTTCATTTCCAGCAAAGCCATTTTGCTCTGAAAAGCCATTACAAAGAATACTACTCAGTCTGTCTTCTCCTGAGGTAAAGTGCTTTTTGCCTGTCGATAACTGCATAGTGGGGCTACTTAGTTGCCTCCTTTGGTGTTCAATGGGCCTTTTACTACAGCTTTCAAAAAAATTTACTTCTCCATCAGAAGTCGTTAACATATCACGAGATATTTTGCAACGATCTAACCTATCCTGTGCCATTGGCTTTTCGCTACTCTGTGACGCCTCTGGGGACGAAAAGCTTTTTCTGGCAGAGCAGGGCTCCCCAATTTGAGTGAGTGCGCTGTCATCCTTCTGAACATCTGAATTTTCTTGTCTGCCTTGAATATGTCTCGCATCATGTCCAGACTGATATTTATTTTCATTTCGAGGAGGAGAAAGGAACTCTAGACAACCCTTGCGCCTATATTTAAATCGATTGAAATTCAACATTTTTACTGCTCTCTCAGATATCTGAAAGTGTAAATTACTACCGTACTTTTGAAAAAGCCTCTTTTTGGATTTATGGCGCCAAAAAAATCTCGCGAAAACTGCCCAAAATAGAGAACATAAAAACAGCCCAGAGCGGCTCATATTGAAACATATTGAAAACATTGAATAAGTGAACTGTTGAGTGTGGAAATTGAGTGAGTGCTATGGAGGCACGGATTTAGATGATTTTGGGGGTATAGGAATTTAAGAACTGGTGGCAACAACTCCCTTTAGATGCTTTTATACCAAATAAAGTCACGTCATTTAATCACTCTCATTATTATCTCATCTTAAGAAGTTGCATTTTGTCGTGGAAGCCTCAAGTCTTGACCTTAAAACACGATATTATTACCGCAAAAACAGTAGCTTATGTTTTGAAGTTTGCTGAATGGTACGAAGTTTTTGCACGAACGTATTGCTGAATTTAAGGAATGGTACAACAATATTGTAGGTGTCGCACCCCCTAAACCCCGGTAAGTTCGTCTAAAGTGCAAAATGGAGATTTAAATAAAGTTATCTGCACCTGCTTATGGCAGAAAAATATAACATTTTTGAAGAGAAACCTATGCCTAATTAAGACATTCAACTCTACTTAGCTTCTGGACGCTTTGCTGCAACATTATCAGCATAGAAAATCGCATGGCATAAAGACAAAAAAATATTGATTTGCGTACTAAGAAAAGCAAGACATTTGCAATTACCACAGTATTGATTCAGCTGTCTGGTGGAGAGGGAGATCCATAATTGATTACAGTGTTTTGCATAGCTTAGCCGGAGGCATATAAACATTGATTAAGCTCTTCAATTTAAGTTTGACAAAGATGAATTGATCTAGAATAAATTTAGACGTATTGAGTAGACATTAGAGCCTTTCTTCGTTTATATTGCTCATCTCTATCTTTGTTGTTGCTCAGGTCACAACCTCAGTAAAACGTTGACACGAATACGTTCCCAACCTAAGATGATTAAGAAAATAGAAAAATCATCAGATACACTCTTTTTTATACGAACAATTTTATAAGAACAGGAGCCTAAAATTCGTGGAAACTTATTAATTCTCCATAAGCCTTAAAGAACAAGGCTGAGCCTGAAGCCTAGTCATAAAATTTATTTCTGGAAGACGATGCAGAAACTTTCTACTAACAAATCGACATGAAACGTCCTTTCCTTGTTAACCTGAGAAGATTTGACAGCATTGACACATTATTCTTTGATTTTTGCAAATTAGTTGCTCCTAGCGAAACTAGATACTGTGCTAACATTGTCTATTCATAATTGATTATAAACTTTTTTCGATAAAAACCATTAATATGCAAGAGAGGTTATCTTGGTTGTAGCATTTCACTCTCAATCAATCAAGACATCTAATGTTGTCATTTATGCTGTCCTTCTATGTATTTCTAAATTGACTACACTCTATCAATTTAAGAACAAATTAAGAGCAAGTAAGCCAGGGGCAATGCCAGCCATCATAGACCAAGGAGATTTTTGGTTCCACGCCCTAAAATTGTTACGCAATCTTTTTGCCACGCCTATTTTAAAACCTTGCTAGAGTACCCTTGCCCTTTCCCCCCCCCCCCAACATATTCTTATCGAATTTGGACGAATTAGAAAATTAATCTTAGTGAGAAGTAGGGGAACATGTCTCCCAGTCCCCTGTGGCACCGCCCCTGAATTCAGCCTCAATATTTGGAAAAAATTAAGAGCAGCCAGCCTGAGCCTCAATTTTGCTGGTTCTTATAAAAAGACTTTAATGCAAAGAGCAAAAAATGCTGCAGAATTTCTACAATGAAGATGTAGGATGAAATGTTGCAATTTATTTTTCTGGATTGTGAAGAAACACCGTTATACGTTAGGTATTATTCAACCGCGACCTTATCTTTCAAACTGTGCATTTTTGCCAAACTATGTATGGCTTTTTTGCACTTCTGGATATGGAAAGTGTACATGAAAGTTCAAGGTGTTTTATTTTGTAAGGAAAATTACAGTGATTTTTAAGGCCAAGATACTTTGCAGGTTGACAGATATACGCTATGTAGTGTTACGTTGATTTGGGCCTAGACTAAGGAGTGTTGCGAAAGGGGGAAGGATCCAGCAGGGGGAAAGGTACAAAAAATTTTTGGATGGGTAGACAACCTCAATTTACCAACAATGAAGATTTTCCTCATGTTTTATCAGTACTAAAGCGTTGACTAGCACTATTGATGCACTGCAAAATTACAAGCATGCTAAATTTTGAGAAGTGTGATACCCCTGCACCCTCCTGATGGCTAAGCCCCTGGGTCTCAGAAAGGATCAAATTGACGTTACATAACGGTTGGATGGCCCCTTGTGTATTGCCGATGATGTAGACGGTCTCGGTGATAAATGCAGTAACTTAATTTTTTCTGATAACAGCTTGGACTTCCACAAAATTAGCATAGAGAGAGGCTTTTGAGAAAGGTAACAAGTCATTGTAAATTCTGCTTTAATTACAGAAAGACTGATAGAGATTGATAATTTTCTCAAAGGAACTTTCATCCAGTCCTTTTATGCACAAAATGTTAAAACATTGTTAGCCTCTCTGTTACTATGTTAATACTTGTTAGACTCTGCGTTTTAACTTATAATACAACTATTTAGATAAGTGACCAATACATAGGTAAGTCAATGGTCATTTCTTCTGATAAGATGAACATACAAAAGAAGTAAATGACAAAAGTTAATCTAGCTTACGGCTTTAGTGCTTAGGGAAGGGATGACTAGATGAAGACTGGAGTAGTAAATTGCTCTGAAATCCAAGGCTTTTGAAACTACCTTCTTGCTATTCCTATGTTGGTTATACTTATTATTTGCCAAACAGGCAGCAAATTAAACAGACTTAAGAGAAATTTTTCATTGGGGGGTCCTAGTTTGCTGATCTTTTAGCTTGGAATATTATGATGATTGCTTAAGGTGCCTCTATTTATTCGTTTGTCCTAAGCCAGAGATCACCAATTTCCAGCCCTGGATTCTTGTTAGTTCAATAAGGAGCAAAAGGTGTGCTGAAATATGTAAGCTAGTTACATAAATATATTCCTCACAGCTTTTTATTCATAACTTGATGCTCCACTCTCTGACGATATTCGGACACAAAACCATTTACAAAACAAATTAACCAATTTGTCACTACTTGTAGTAATTACATCTTGTAGTGCAGCACATTATGCTCACTAATTTGACGATATGCAACACAAAGTTTGCTTCTGCTATAGATCGTAATTTAGTAATATTGAATTAAAGAATGATTCTTTTCATAACTGACTGAGTACTCGGCTTGGAAGAATCTTTGCTTGCTCAGAAGCCCACGTGGACATGAAGTCATGGCTAAGCAAAATTATACATTTTTATACGTCTTATATGTAAAGACACGTTATCTAAGCTATTTTATGGCCATAAAGTCTATAATTTCAATTCAGATTGTTCTTTGAAATTTTACGAAAAGATATTATTGATTTTTACTGTCTCCTCTGTTATGTCTTTGCCTGTCTACTCCTCAGCTAAGCTCTTGAACTTTCATCTGATAGTCAACATTGGCTTTCCTGCTGAAACGACTGCAGAAAGAGACATTTCGCAAAAAGGTGTCTGATATCTTAGTTTTCTTTTCTACTTCTATTCTCGTGTCGCATATTTTGTAGCTATCATGCATCAACTTTAACATTTGATAAACACTCCAGTATTTATTTCTTTGTATTGTTTAGTATTTCAACATATTAAGTGCTGCAGAACTTATATCCTTCCTCTTGAGTCCATACAATATTGGGTTTGTGCAACTGCTTAGAAGCAGAAAAAATTCATCCCATAGATACATGACAAATACACTGTCACTGCAAAGAGGTACTTTCCAGCCTACGAAGTATATTGTGAAACCAAGGTACGGTAAATGAAGAATCAAAAATACTCCTATGATGAGCCCCATGATACAGGAGTGCTTTTTCTCTCTCTTTATCACGCTTTGATCTGAACTGCTTGTTATGGAGATACAGCCAATCGTTGGCGTAGTTCGCCTCTGTCCCTGTATGACTCGAAGTATGCTGTAATAGCTACAGAGGACAATGACCATCACTGACACAATAAGAACGAAGAATACCCATTGGGAGATTTCGAACAAGTTCTGCGATGCTAGCAGTGAGGCAACAAAAATACTCCAGATACTTGAGCAGAAAATTATGAGTTTAATAAATTTGGAGCTGGTAATGATTCGTCTATATTTATACGGATGACAAACTGCATAATATCGATCAAAACTCACAAGTGCCACGATGAAACTGGAAAACCCACTGCACAGTAGAAAAATTGCTTCAAATGCTACTTTCACGGCATGGTTTGTGGTGCAACCATCTTTAATGGAGAATAATATAGCCAAGTAAAGCGATTGAGCGAACAAACCTACGATGAGATCGCAAGCAAACAGAGCCGAAACTACAACATTCGCGGGAGAATGCAAGGCTGTTGTCTTGATCATTGTAAGTAGGAATATTGCATTCGTCACTACTGTACACAAAGCAACGAACATGTCCAACACCAATATGGCTACAACATTCTCGTATACGAGCGCACCTCCACAATTTTTGAATGAAAACTCTGTACAGTTGCTGTTTAAACCCGAAAACACCATGCTGTATCTCTCCTCGTGTACAGGGAGCTGCGTCTAGCTTGCCTCTACCACTTTATTCTGATATAACTGGCCTTCGCTTGTCTCCGCATATGGATGGCTTCTCATAGATATCCAAATGCTCTCATCTGACAAGTGTCATTATGCACATGAATTTGTACTTCAAGTAACTATGCTACAAGACCAGCTGCTTGTCATGGCAGATGAATCATGGGATCTCGGAATTTTACAATTTCAATATTAATCATTCAACAGCTTCTTTTGCATTTTTCACCTTGTCTATGTTCTTTTTCCTACACTAGCAAAATGCTTTTCTTTTTGCTGAAATTTTTCTCCTCCCTTAAAGCATGAACAAGAGCGAGCAATATTCAAAATGCAAAAGAGTAACCAAGTATCTCTTCTGTTAAAATTGATAAGCTTTGTCTTCCTCAAGAAAATTTTACCTTTTTCCTTCAAGCTAAGCGTAGCTTGTTGATATGGGTGAAGCTATTCTCAACAACTATATAGTCCTCTGCAGTGCTTAATAGATTTCCTCAAATTCCTCATTCATTACCTTGAAACCGAGAAAGGGTTCTGTTTCCCAGTTTTAGCATATGCACCTGTTAAGTTTTAAGAACTTGTTTACTATTTGCAAGCTCAAAAGCTATATTCTGCTATCATGAAGAGCATTCTCAGAGGCTGTTTCTCTTCGAAGTGAAACACATTTCCTTATTGTTAAGTCATGTTGTGTAAATTCAAAGGGCCTCTGTTTATGCCAAAAACCCTGTTCAGTAAACAACTGACGTTAGCTATTCAAAAGCAACTGTATTCAGAGTTAAGTCTGAAATGCAAATTTCTCCTTTTCTGCTTGATATTGCTCTGCATAAAACGTTTTGGCTACTATGTTATTCTCCTCGTGAAGATTTTTTTTGCAGACTGTTCATTCACATCAATTTTCCTCTCCTTATGCAGCGCATTTATTTCTCAAGTGTAAAAAGCATTCATGATAAAATATGGTTATGAAATACTATCCACCTGCAATGTTGTGTCAATATGAAATCATTTGCTCCATGAAAACAACTTAAACGGGGGTAACATCAAGGATTCATAATGTTTTATCTGGCTGGATTTTTAGTTTTTGGCAGTCTTTAGAACTTTAGTCTGTAAATAGAAACGATTTACCATCCACGAGCACTTTGTAAAAGAAGATAATTCAGCGATTAAGTTGTAGCAACTCCATTTTGGTTACTTTATTTTCCATTTCATTCATTACGTTTACTTATTTTTTTTATATATGTTGTCGCCGTCATTTTCCACGCGCACGTACCACTCTCACATCACGCTAACATCAAAGTACGTCATAGCATCCTATCTCTTGTTACATCTATTGACATGCCTTAATACACCCTTCCTTTTCAAGTATCGCTTTTGTTATCTCAACAACATATGTCAGTCCGGGGGAAAAACTTATTTTAGTCACGTCTCGGTCACCACTTTAGTAATGTCAAGTTTTCTTTCTTTTACTTGAATTTACGTTTAAATATTGAAGTTCATACCAATAAAAATCCCTTTTCTTGTGTAGAATTTGCATTGGTAGAAAAAAAACAACTCTGACATTTTCGGTCGAAAATCACAACTAACTCTTCTTACAATAACGTGACTAAAATAAGCTTTTCCGCCGGAATGACATATATTGTTGAGATAACAAAAGCGATACTTGAAAAGGAAGGGTGTATTAAGGCATGACAATAGATGTAACAAGAGCTAAGATGCTATGATATACTTTGATGTTAGCGTGGTGTGAGAGTGGTGCGTGTGTGGAAAATGATGCCGACAACATATATAAAAAAATAAGTAAACGTAATGAATGAAATGGAAAATAAAGTAACCAAAATGGAGTTGCTACAAAGTAGGAGCTCTCACTTTAAAACCAATTGTCTTAAGAAACTCTTTGTAAAAGTTCTTCCACGCCTGTTCTGAGTCAATTTCATTTTCCTTTTCAACAGAATAACAATATGGAGTGTGGAAATCTTTGTATCTTTAAGTCATACAATTTTAATTGCTGGAAAGAAGGACGCTCTCCAAGCGAGTTAGGATTCCCTTTTATCCTAAAAGAAAAACTTTATCCTTCTTCTTCTCTTTGTATGAATTCATGTTTTTCACCCTCAGTAATTGATGAGATCATGATTTCAAGCATTTCAAGTGGTTTTCTTTAATGAAAACCTGTTTTCGTGTTCCTCTATGCCGATAGATATTTACTTCAAATATGGAAGACAGCACGTCAATTCACTTACTGATAAAAGGAACAAAATCTCTTCTTCAGTTATGGTTACTAGATTCTGATCTTCATTTCTGCAAATTCTTCAATAGTTTTATATCTTCTTCCTTTTGATATGTTTACGCGACTTTTAAAAAGCACTATGAAGTATTTCCTTCTTTGCACAAGATTTTGCAATGACTCCCACAAGGCTCAATACGGGCCTTTGCTACTCGACATCAGTGACATCGCATGACCTCTTATTCTGGGGGTGGGAGGAGTGTAGAGCAATAATAAAGCTGTGAATTTTTCGACATAGGTGCTTTTTTAGCAGGAGTTCCTTACGTTTATGGAATGCATCGATGCATGAAATTGCATTTTCAACGCTCTTCTGACTATTTCATGCAGTCATTTACCGATGAAAGTCATTCAATTTAAACTTACCGACGAGATCACCAAAGGTTGGGGGAGGGGGTGTTACATCCTCACACCCCCGCTAGTTACGTCCATGCTAAATATTAACATCATTTTTCTAATTTGCAGACAATCAGACAATATATGACAAAAAATGTGGGAAGATGAAAGAAAATTGGAACTTTTCTGCAAGCTCTTAAGTCCAATGGCAAGCGTAGAAAAATTTCTAACAGATTCTTGTTTTCTGCAGAAACGAGTTTGTGATTTGTACTCACTCGTGATAGTGTTTTGCAACTAGATAGTGATACCTAGAGGAAAGAGAACTAAGATGCTGTGGCTTGTTAGCCTTGCATCAGCGTTAAGCATGGCTGTTGTTGATAAGTTGGTTGCTCATGATGTCGCATAAAGAAAATTTGGCTTTTAATTTGGTCTTGGTTCGTCATTTCTAATTGTAACGACGATTACACTCAGGCCAAAGCATTCATGATTTTTGAGACTTTTATCAAGCATTTTAATTATCTAATGCTAGCAGCAGTAGACCTATATTTTACAGAACCACCAAGAGCTTCGCTTGATTAAGGTTTGCTCAAATAAATTAATTGCTGTAGAAGACTCTAGAGAGTGCTACTTTTATTCATCATTATCGGAAGGCCTGAAGTAAACTAGATGAACTTGAATTAGAATTAAACTAATGAGCCATGAGACCAGTAAAATTTCGGTAACGGAATTGAGATTTAGTTTCCCAGCCCAGATTATTTTTTAAAATAAATTACTGGCCGAAAACCGTCTTAAAGTCGCTTGATATCTTGGTGAGCTCCCACCTGTTTCATTTTTCCATAAACTGGTTTGATCAAAAACTACCGCTCACCTGCATTTGAGATGAACATCTTTGATAGTTTTAAGGCCAGGAGAGATAATTATTCACAATCTGCCTTTTCCCACATATGATCATTATCTTCCATTGGTCATAGCAGGTTTCATTTTAACAGTTATCAAAGGAGCTTTCTACTATGACGTAACTCTAACACGCGATTCCCCCAATACTTCGTTCCAAGCTATGGTAATAAGACTTTGATGATGGTTTCGAACTCCTTGTTTCTAAAATGCTCGTTTTGTAAACTAAGAATTGAATTGAAATTAATCCGATGTGTTTTAGTTTAGTTTTGTCCTGACATGTACTAAATGAAGATGATGAATACTGAATGAATTTAGTACGGCTATGAGCAAATGAATACACATGAATCCGATAGGAATCGTCAACTTATTGTCGATCCAATATGAAATCATATCGGATTCAGATGTTTGCATGACAGTGTATTCATTCTACACCGAACTCCTAATAATCTTTGCATGAACGGAAGGCCAATACGGCACGAAAGAACATCGGATACTGTGTAAACAATGCCTTAGTCTATAATCTTTATTATTGTTATTTTTTGAAGAGGCTTGTTTTCAATGACATCATCAGTTGATATCATGAGGCGAGTCTACCATGGCCTAGACATTCTTATTATTGTTAATTCTGCTGTTTTGTCTATTCCAAAATTACGTTTGGTCACCTGTACCTTGATAGCTCTGTATTGACACTGATAAAAATGTCTTCCATCTACCGTTTTCTTAGTAGTATCTGTGCATTTTGTCTAATCCAGCCATTAAATTAAGCCTACGGGCTACATTAAATGTTCTATTTATCATGCTAATATCGAAGATGCCATTTCTAATGTGCCTCGTAATAAAGACGTTTCTACTGCACATTTCTCTATAAGAATACCTAACTTTTCACTGAGCCTTGATATTCTTAAAATTGCTTGATTTTGAGAGTGCGAGTATTCTCACCTATGCAGCAATGGGTGTAAAGTTGCTTGGAATTCAAAGGAGGAAATTTTTATCTTTGTTAATGTGCTACTTTACCATAAATTAAAATAAGGATAGAAAGAGCCACGAGTTTGGTATTTACAGTAAAAAATTTTATCATAAAGTAATCAAATAAGCATGAGCGACGTAGCATAGTGGTTAGAGCGCATGCCTCCTATGCAGAAGGTCTACGGTTCGAGCCCGACTCGATGCCCTGACTGAACGCTCGCTTACTGTTCACCCAGCAGCAAATGGGTACCCAGTGGGAACACTGGGGAGATAAAGGCGGCGAGGAAAGGAACTGGCCACCCTACCTCACATGCCGATGGCTCAGCATAAGTGTCCTATCTAACAGGCACTCTCCTACGTACGAAAGTATACGGGGCTACCTTTACTTTTTTTTTAATCAAATAAGCAGCAAATCTAATTTCAGATGGAGATTGACCTTTCATTTTTCTTCAACTGTCCTTAGTTTTAAGCAAATTTGAGTCTCAAAAATCCTACAGACAATATTCTTGAAGAAAATTTGATTAATGAGGGAGGTCTCAAGTCGAGCTAAAATAGTCTGCATGCTTTTTTGCAAGATTGCTTTAATCATTAGCATCATTTTATTGAACATCTTCCTACTCATGGAGCTTGTCTTGAAAGGCATTATTTTTCACAGAGACAATTCAGGACTATTCAGTGTTGTAGAAGAGGGGGGCGAGGGCCCAATCCCCATAGCTGTAACTTGAGGGGGGCTCAGCTCCCTAGCTCTGTAAAGCTTTTGGAAATAAAAAAATAGAAGAATCACTATTCTGCTGTAGAAAGCTACTTTAGATTCAAAGAGCTGTCGAGAAATTGTTGGTCTACAAAATATGGGGTAGTAGAAATACGTTGGTTTCTGGATAACACTATCGTTTTCTTGAATAACTACGCGGGTTAGCTTCAAAGTTTCTTATAAAGTTATATGCAAGGAAAGAGCCCCCTAGCTATCAATAGAGCTCCCCTAGCTATCGATTTATTTCTACACCACTGGGACTAAGATAAATCAAATGAATTTATTTCTATGTTTTATCTGCGCTGAAAAATTTACAAAACTCAAGAAGCTCTGTACATAAAGCACAAAGAGAAGGCTCTTAGCGGAAGAAGGGTGAAGAAGCTAGCGAGATTATAAGTGGGTATCAACAGTGGCGTGCGGAAAGACATTTAATTGGGGGGGGGGG
>OLMO02000325.1:12522820-12555704 GCA_900291935.2 Cassiopea xamachana
ATCATCATCATCATCATCATCATCATCATCATCATCATCATCATCATCATCAGTTATCACTGTTTTCATCTCATTAACTCAGAGATGGGCGAACGTCTGCCCGTATAACTTATAGTATACCAGAATGAAGTTAAAAACAGAATTTGACAAATTGCATTCTTCTCCAAAGCTTTTTATGTTAAATAATGAATATTTCACTTATGTTGATTATGCTGTCTGTGTACTCTACTGTTCATAGTGCATCGATTGAATGCAAATGGTACAACCAATTGATTTTCATTGCTCTGAAAAGTGCTCCTTACCACTGCTATAGCACACAGCGTTATTTTTAAGAGTGATTGTGGTACCGCCTTTAGAGATTCATTTGTCACAGCCTAAAATTTTGTTGCAAGAAATGCTAAATCTACTAATTCATGTTAAATGCATTTTCCACCTGCAGGACTCATTTAATAAATTATTACATTGCACATAATATAAACTAATAGTTAATCATAAGACATAATAATACACAAACTAAAATAAATGTTGATAGAACACAATTTATCTTGGTATGGGTGTTTGCTAAAACAAGCCAGTTAGTTTACGAATTGAAGCTGAAATATTTAAGAACGAACATCATCAGCAATGTTGCAACTATCGCCAGTACTATTATATCATTACTATTACTACAGAAATGGATGAATAAGTGCAATATTGGATAAAATATTTGCTTATGCGACGCCTTCAGCGAGTTTTGAATACACCATCAGGACGACTGTACCAGAGACACTTTGTGTCAAAAAGCAAGGCTCCAGATTTGCTAGAGGTCCTTGCTTTCTCTCAAAATCCTTTGTTGGTGTCTTTCCACTCAGAGCCCAATCATTATCATTATCATCATCATCATCATCATCATCATCATCATCATCATCATCATCATCATCATCATTATCATCATCATCATCATCATCATCATCACCATCATCATCATCACCATCATCATCACCATCATCATCATCATCATCATCATCATCATTATCATCATTATCATAGCAATCAGAATCAAGATTTAAATTATTTAAATCACATCAAAAGCAAGCCAAGCACATCTGAAATTAAGCCCAGATCATGAAAATCCAACACCATTCATGTATGTATTTGACCCTTACAAGAGAAATCGAAGAGCGCGTTCTAGTAAACGTTGGTCATTAAACTCTTTAGATTAATTAAGTCACCTTTTGCTAACAAGGATTCTCTAGCACACTCGCCACTTTGCCAAAGATATTGGAAAGGGACAGGAGTGGTGTTACGAGGGTGTAAGGGCGTGGTTGGGTACATGGACGTACGAAGACGTCATTTTTTGGGGGGCTGTAAACGTTCTGTAAGCTTTCCACTCGAATTTCCTATTGTTCGTTCTGAAAATTTGCTCCAGTGAAATGGATTTCTGCCCAGCTTGGGGGCTGCAGCCCCCCACTACGCCCCCGCCTCCTACGCTTATGGTCGGGCAGCAGTATTCGTGTCTATTCGGACGATTTTGAGAGATATAATGAATAATGACTTCTTGGAACTTAGAAATGTCAGTTCGCAAAGTAAATGAAGAATACACAATTCTCTTTTATAGGAATGAAGCTTGTAAGACAATCAAGGCTCGGACGGAATCGCTGAAATTTGCAATGCAAGGCTCTTGCTTCATCAAGGCTTACAATGTTTGTATATTTGAGTTATTGTACTTCTTTTAGATCAACTTTTGCTTTATCGATATAATATTTATGATCCTGTTCCACTCTTGCTTTGCTTTTTGACGCAACAGAAACAATTCACGAATAGTCTTAGGCTCAAGCCCAGAAAGCTTTTAAAATAATGAGGCTCAAGGATAAGTTCAGCATTCTTTTTTAAAATGTGTGTAATACATCAAAAAGTGTGTAACACAACATTAATTTAGTCTGCGTTCCAGTTGTTTAAGTTTCACAATTGCTCTTTTCTGAGTTTCGCTGCTGCTTTTCTATATATAGATGCCGCACAAATATTGGATTTCATTTCACAGAAGGGTGTATGAAGTATTCGTTCTAGTGTCTTTTTCTATTTTTTTTCTCCTTGCCAATGTACTTAGCAGACCCCACAGCTTTTATTTCGATTTCAAAAGGCTATTTTCAATAGTATTTACGTGAATTCAGAGCTATGAAGCTTTCTCAAAGAAATTACTAAGGTAGTGAAGTGGAAGCACTTTCGCTGGACTAAATTGACCTTGGTCAAGGTTACTAAACATGCCTCTACTTGTCTTCATTCGACTATGTAACCACATTCATTTTGCAATGCACCGTAAACGTTGATTGTACAGATTTTGAAGGCGATTTGCAACCGATTTGATTTCAAAGCAGATTTTATTCAAAAAATATGGTCAAGCTATTTCTCAGCGGACCAGGAGGTTGTGGAAAGACGACAATTGTTAAGGCATTGGAAAATCATGAAGAATTTAAAAATTTCAAACGAATATCCGAAGTTGCAAGAGAATTAATGAGAAACAGGAACCTGCAATGTGATGATCTACAGAAATATGACATTGATCAGTTCGTTTGTTTTCAAGAAGATATCATTGAACAACAGTGCATAGCTGAGGAAAGAAATCTAACTTTTGAAAATGTCATAAGTGATAGGTCAGCTTTGGACTGTCTTGCTTATATGTTATGGAAAACAGGCGGCGATTTTGAAAGCAGGATATTCAAAGAACTGATGTCGAGAAATCAGGTCTGCATCATCCTATGTATAATTTATATGAAAAATTCTAGTTCTCATACTACGTGCTTTCCATGATCAATCAAGGTCACTTGCACCAATTTCTCAAATATATTGATAGATTTTCAAATACATTGCATGCTTTCCATACATTCTGAATGCCTTTCAAATATATTGAATGCCCGCATTGCAATTGAATATGTTTTGTATTACCATAGAATGAGAAAAAACCTGAAGGATGACCTTTGAGGCCATTAACAATGCCCTTGCTTCCCACCAAGGATTGATATTGATTCAACTTTTCCTATGCAGTAATGGGTTTGACTGGTTTCACTTCAAAGACCAATATCTTCCCTATAGATGTCGTTGAACGACGCGATGTATTGAAAACGAGGCACACATTTGTATACAAATACTGGCTTTTGACACCGAAGACGTAGAATGGGTCCTTGGTCGTAAAATGGGGGCACACATGCATTCAGGGGGGTCCTCGCAAGCAACAAGGCAATATGTAAGTAGAAATAGAGCACTTCGCACACATAAAGTTATGACCAATTGGGGGGCACGTTCCTTTTGTGCCCCCAGTTCTTATGTCCATGGTTGACGTTCTTGTGAAGCCTAGAAAGCATGTTCCCTAAAATTCAGTCTGTATTTACTGTTTTCTAAAATTCTCTCAATCTTTTGCATAGCAAGAAAAAGGAGACTCCACTAGGAGTTTTGCTTTGAAACAGGGTGGAGCCAGAAATTTCTGACAGAGCGGCAGACTTTTCCGACGACCGGGCTAAGATACGGTTTTCATGGTACTATAAATGCCAAAATCTCAGAAAAATAGTTTTTCACCTTCGGACAGGGGGGCTAGCATGTTCCGACGGGGAGCCACAGCTCCTAGCCCTCCCCTGGTGCAAACAATGCTTTGAAACCTGACAGTCCTTCAATATTATGAGACGTTTACTGAATTATCTTGTTTTTCTGTGAAGGTCAGAATAGCAGAAGCCGTTAAAAGATATCAAGATTCCATGTTCTTCCTTGTTCACCCTTGGAGTAAAAGCGCAACAAAGGACGATGGGATACGACTGTTTATGACCGCGAAAGATTGTAGTTCATTTACGACAATTTTAAGACAATTGTTGCAGAAATTTGAGATAAGATTTACAGAACTAAAAGAGCCTGAGCTAGAAGCAAGAGTTGAACTTATCCTGTCAGTCTTGCAAGAGGAGAACATAAAAGACAACTTTGACTAGAAGTATCTAGTGTAGTCCTGGCTTTTGACTTTTCTCGTTGATTTGTGGAAAGGAAATGTAACATTTTCACATAGAGTTCAGTTAGGGAGGCAGGAGCCTATTAAGTAAGAAAGAGGTTTTAAAACTTTCAGGGTTTGTAAGGGTTTTGGAAAGTTTTGGAAAAATATGGAAATTGATGGTGAGTTTTCCAGGACCTTGAAAGTTTTAGAAAAGGGAGGTTTTTCAACATGGCTATGGAAAGGTTTTGGAGTTTGCATGGGAAAATTCTAAAAAGACCAAAATGGAAATAGCCGTCATATTAAACACTATATATTTTATTTTATGTTTGTTCGTTTTACAATTTATAATATAAAACAAATTTTTTTTCACCAAAAATCATAAAACATAGGATTGAAAATAGTATTTTTCTATTTTTATGAGGTTCAAACATGCAAATGAAACTGAGTTTCATAGTTTTGGAAATGTGATTATTTGGCTTTGTAGAAGTTTTGGAAAAGTTTTGGAAATATTTTCAAAGGAGTTTATACAATCCCTGAACTTCAAGGCTGCAAAGTGATTTGCCCTAAAAATCAGAAACTTGATTGATTCCAACAGTTGTATATAATTTTTGTCACCAATGGTTCTACATCAAAGTGATACTTAGTTTTCTACTGAATATTGTTCATATTTCAACTTGCCTTTTAGACATTTAGGACTCTTTTAGTCCCTAATGTTAACTTCCGATGGAAGAGTTTGGCTGAATTAACAATAACACCTATTTATTTCTATTTATTTATGTTGAGTTATTTATTTCTAAGACACAAAACTTATCTGCTGTTAATGATAACTATCTTTCTGCATGAATAGCTGATTTTTCGCTGAGCCTCGAAATTCCTAATTTTTTCTGATTTTGAGTCTAGGATTATTCTTTTAATTACCATTGGTGCAACTTCGCCTGAAAATCAAAGGCCCTTTTAATAGATTTAAAGGTTTGCTGATGCTTTGCATCATCTTAAACCAAAACAAGCGCGGAACAGTACAACAAATACTTTATCGATAATGCGAAAGTTCATCTGAAATAGGTAATATTCTTCCTATAATACACAAAATTCTAAGCATTAAGAAGGCTTTAGCTTTGAATTATTTTACAAATATTTCTAATTTTAGTTTTATAAGTTTCAACACTCTTATAAATGTCATTCTTGTTCGGAAAACATTGCTCATTTTCCCCGAAGATTGTCGATATAAATTGAGTGTCTTTGGGAATCGAGAATTTACTGAATAACTCCGCGCTTTGTAACATTTTGAAGTACATATATATCAATAAGGAAACCAAATTACAGGAACAACATAGACAAATAAGTCCATACACAAAATGAGTCCCAGAGTTCTCAACTCGATGCTTCCTCGAAGCGTAAGATTCAATGTTAATGTGTTCTCAACACAACTCTTCGTAACTCCACACTGCTCCTAACTCGTTTCTCCTTAATGTGCATGCGCCATGTGACATTAGCAATCCAATTCAATTCACAACAATTCTTATAAAAAAGAGTGCACATGTAGGCTAAATGCAGTGTTCTGAAGTGACCTATTTCAGTTCTTCAGATATATACTAAAGCAATGGCGGTATTACCAGTACTAGTGGATGAGGTGCTTTTGATATTTTTGCAATTTTCGTGTTTTTTGTGTCATATTTTGGGTATTTTTCAAGATTCACCATCTACTTGAATAAAATCTTTTCACTTGAAGCAGGGTCGCCGAGAGAATTAAGGGGCCCCGGGGTGAAATAAAAAGGAGAGGCCCCATGCGAGAGACATTGGGAAATTGCTGTTGGTTTACTTTATGAGGCTCCCAGACCTAGAAGCATTGGGTACTATAAGGTCCCTTTGAGATCCTGGAGCAGTTGCCTACTCTGCTTGTTATGCATACAAAGAACGGTAAAAAATCGTTTTCTTACCGTGGTGCCCATTTGTGGAATGGTTGGAAACCTACATCTAAGAATACGCCCTCTCTTTTCGCTTTCAAAAGAGCCATGAAGCAACAAAAACTACAAAAATGATCCTTGCTTTTTGAATCTATAATTGGTGTTTCTTTTTTCTTTCTACTGTGACTATAAGAAACAATGCTAAGCACTATTTACTCGAGAATATTACCCCCAATGAAAGACCCCTATATTTCTTTCTTATCAACAAGCCAAATCAATAATTCTCATCAATAAGCCAAATCAATAATATAACGCTGTAACATCAAAACCTCGTGCTCCTTCCTCCTCCGCAGTCACAGTGTTCACCACAACTTTGTTCATACTTGAAGTTAGATTTTTAACTTTTTTTGATAATTATAACTGTTAGTACTGTATTTTAGATAGAGGGACCCTTAAAAGCCAGCACCTTCGCTGAAGGGTCCCCCTCCGTAAAGAACTTCAAAATGAAAGTGAAATGCCCTTTCTGTCAAGCGCTATGCACCTCCATTTTGTTGCGGGAAACAGTAACTCATCACATGTACTGGGTTCGAGTATCAACATATCATGTGATAATTCAATCCAATCAAACGTCTGGAAAATATGTATTTGAACAAAGTGTGATTTGGCGCCAATAACTGATAGGGTATAAGCTGTGATTAGAAAGCGTGCTTCTTGTAGTAAATAATATCTGACTGCTAAAGGGGTGCTGTCAAGTTTCAAGCTCAAAATGAAGTACATTCTAGTCACTGGTGGTGTTATAAGTGGTATTGGTAAGGGTGTTATTTCAAGTAGCATAGGTGCCATGCTTAAAGCATGCGGCCTTAGAGTCACTTCGATCAAGATTGATCCTTACCTGAACATTGATGCCGGTACTTTTTCACCGTATGAACATGGTACGTTTTACTTAACACTCTTTTCCTCAACTGAAGTAGCAGATAAGTGTTTTGTGTAATTTTCATTATGTTCTAGGATATACTTTCTCCTTGTATTTGTTGTAGAAAGCAGTAGTTTTTCACGTGGGAAGGTAGCCTTGTTGCCTTGTGGTTGACAGTCGAACTTGCTTAATGATGGAAGTAAAACTGAAATTCTGGCCTACATCTGCTTTTGGGCAGTAGCCTCTTGATAATTCTTGTCGGCTTATTTTTATTCTTTAATGCTCAGATCTTGTATCGATCGTGCCCCATTGTGTATGTGCAATACATAGGCTGTAAATATTGCCACTTCCCTATTAACTTTACAGGTAACACCATCTTATTGGACTGCTTCGTTTCAGCGCAAAGTCCCTAAAAGTGCCTTATTTGGTGTGCTCCCAATGCTTCTTTTACCCCCAATGACCGTAAATGCGCTACAGTACGTATTGCTCAGTGTTCTCTTAGGTGGATATCCATCTGGATGATTGGCAGGTTTGTCTATACCTGAGCCATGTGTTGCTTTTAATGACGTATTATCAATTTGAATCGGATTTATGCGTTATTTTCCGGTTAGCACAAGGATGAGGAATGAAGTTCTGCTGCGGAACAGAACGTGTTCAATCTACACCCGAATTTCCTCGATTTTCGTTTACCATGGACTACTTAAAACTATCGTCAAGCCATAACCTATTTTGAACTATGTTTTCTACATATAGCTGTCCCACATCTAGCCGTATAGGTAATAGGAACCAATTCTACCCTAGAAAAATACATCGTGGGACTTTGAGAAATCTTTGATATATTTGGCGCCAAATGCAGGGAATACTTGGTTTGGCGCAATTTTCGTATGATTGAGTAATATGGGTGGGGTTGTATTGCTGCCCACATTTGTTTGGGTTTACAAAACATCAGCAATTTGATTGTTAATTCAAGGATCGTGGGTTCCTTTTTGATATTATGTGTGTAGCTTCTATACTTACATCTATGGTCATGAAATTTGTTGTATTAAAGAGAATATTTGAGGTGGCATTACTTTGTAGGATAGATGGAAAACAATTTTAGTTGCTCAACCATTATGTTTAATTTTCACTGATAGAGTTCATATAGTCAGAAATAAAATCATTGTTGTCTCATATAGCAAAGAACATAATTTGTTGCAAACAGCATTCTCTACTGTGAAAGGTATAATAATTTTATTTCAGGGGAAGTATTTGTTTTGGATGATGGTGGTGAAGTTGATCTTGATTTAGGCAACTATGAGAGATTTCTTGATGTTGATCTGCATAGGGATAACAACATAACAACTGGGAAAATCTATCAAAATGTGATTGAGAAGGAGAGAACTGGGGACTATCTTGGCAAAACAGTTCAAGGTTTATTTTCATTCAAAGATTTCTTATTTTTCTCAATACAGAAGTAACAAGTTAAATATTGTGTTGGAATATGTGTATTTGAGTCCTTGTAAATAGCAGTAATGGCTGTTTATCACTTTTTGAAAGCACATGATAGCTTTTCTACATTAGCTTGTAATACCTTGTGAAACAATCTGTGTTTACATACTTTTTGCTTTTGCACACTCTTTCAAGGGGGGTGTGCCCCACTGAGAAACACTGGTATATGATGTTTGTCTGATTGCCAGGTTCAAATGGTAGTTATTGACGCTTGTGTGAACATGTTATTTTCTTAAGCCATTCCCAGAAATCGAAGCGTTTTTATTGGATTTAGTATCTTCATCCAGCAATCATTAGCTGAAAATAATTTATGCAAATAGTTGCTATAGGCAATTTGTAATAACCATAAAGACAGTTAAGTTGGATCAGTTAGGTTTGCTTATTAATATCATAGGCGTCAGTAAAATGGATCCTTGGATTTGTTCTTTTTGCCCACCCTTTGGCACCAAATAGTAGGGGCCCACTGTTGCAGATTTTTGAAAATTTCACCACCCATTTCCATTTATTAAACACCCCTCCCCCAACTAAGCAGTTTAGAAAACTCCAACCCCCCAGTGCTACTAGCTCAAAAACATTGACTTTGTGAGCACAAATCTATTTTAATAACTAAAGAAATCAAAACAAGCTATATACCTTATACTTATGCAATGTTAGCAACCAACTGCAATAATTCTGAAATGTTTAGGTCTCCACACTGTATTGAACATTGACCCCCCAATTATTAAAATCCCCCCTAAATATGTGTTTTTAGCAAACATGCTAACACCCTCTTCATTACACCCTCTACTATTTGGCACCAAGGAGTTATTATACACTGCCCTCATGAAAGTATCCAGACATTTTCGAATTTGGTTGTGAATTTATTGAGAGAAATGTGTTTTACAGATTTTAAGGCAATTTACATGAAAGCCTGTGCTTTTATTTCCCCTAAGCTTTTCTTGAAGCTTTTTTGGTCTTTCAATGTATTCCTTCATGAAAGAACTCTACCTTTGAAGATTTTTTTGTCAAGATAGTAGCAATCAATGCAAAAGACCTGGCATACAAACAAGGTGTAGAAATAGTGCTTTCATGCAACAATGGAAAAAGCTATCACAACATTTCAAACATCATTAGACACTCAAAATCTGGTACTTTTGATATCTGCAGAGAACTTTTAAAAAAACAAGAAGTGCAACAGTTTGTAAAAGTTAGAAATACCAAGAACTTTCATGACATTGAGTATCAAAAATTGCATCAGTTGACATTAGTTGAATTGTTGCATCAAAAATTACGTCAAAGGCTTTTGCATGAACAAAAGGCACTATGGTGTTGCATAAGAAACCCTGTGCAGTACTAGCCCTGCACAAGTCAACCAATGTCAACTGACAAGTTTTGGGCATTTCATGTTGTAAGAGTTTTTGATACATCTAGCTTTTACAAATGCTTGCACTTCTTATTTTCAATTTCTTTGCAGATATTAAAAGCAGTAGACTTTGAGTATCTAATTATATTTGAAATGCTGCAATAGCTTTTCCTATTTTGCAAAAAATACACTGTTTCCAAACTTTGTAAGTCAGTTCTTTTTTGTTTATCGCTACTATCTTGAAAAAAAGCCATCATAGCCTTTGTTTATGCAACAATAAGGTAGATTTTTTCAGGAATTCTTAGTTGGAAAGGCTGAAGAAGCTGCAAGAAAACTTTGAGGGAAATTTGAGTACAGGTTTTCATGCAGATTGATATATAAATTTGTTAAAGATTTTTTCTCTCCACAAATTTGTAGCCAAATTTATGCATATCTGAAAACGTTAATAAAGGTAGTGTATGCAGGTAGCAGGTGCTTATGCTATACAAAGTTTGATTGAAAGTTTAGAATAGATAGAAAATTATGCTGTAGATTTAAAGGATGTAGTCATGTGAAAGTTCCCAGTTTGATGGACGTTACCTGAGTATTATGTGGATCTCATTCATTGGATTTTTCATGCTTCCTTTCAGTTGTACCACACATTACTGATGCAATTCAAGACTGGGTTGAAAGAGTAGCTGCCCAGCCAGTTGATAAATCTGGATGCACCCCAGATGTGTGCTTGATTGAGGTATATGGTGCCTTACTGGCATGTATTAATTGACCACTTCTTCAAGATGTTTTAGTTTCTTTCCATTCCTTTATTTCTCAGTGAGTCTGAGGACATATTTTGCATGTCAATGCACCTAAATATTGTGTTACAAAGATGAAAGTTGAAGCATGTCTATGCATCTATAGTTTATTCTTTGATTGGAATTATTAGTCTATATGTAACAAACTTCTTAGTTTTATATAACTGTTCTCTGGTATTTTGTGAATTTCTGCAGCTTGGAGGTGTTACTGGTGACATTGAAGGGATGCCATATGTTGAAGCATTTCGTCAATTTCAGTTTAAAATTGGACATAGCAATATCTGTATTGTTCATGTCAGCCTTATCCCTCAAGTAAGTAAGAGCATAATTCTTCCTTTGAGATGCTTGCTATTGAAAATTGAACATGTTCTGTATATAGGATATCGTACTACTGAAAGTTATTCCAAATGTGCTTTTAGTAAATAAGTTGTAATGGTTATAGTGAGCTTTGTGCATAGGGCCCATATTGAACTCTGTGATTGGAGAGGGGGGGTGCATTTTGGATGTGTGGTGGTGAAAAGGTCAGTCCCATATCTGAGGCTGAAAAATCTGTTCCAAACAGAGTGTTTATTGGCCCTGCGCATTTGTCACTTTCTTTGGTAACAGCTGCTCTGTGAAAGCTTGTTCAATATTAATATGGAACAACACAAAAACTCTATATAAAGTTGGGTCAGTGTATTCATATAACCCCCTGATAGATAGTATTTAATATTTACACCTATTTGTACTTGCTATTCTTTATGCTTAGACTATTAGCTTTGCCAAATGCATGCTTTAAAAACATTGTCACTTTTTATACATTACCACTTAGACATTATCATGTTCGCTGCATAAGGGTTGCATTTCCAGATGAAATAGTGTCTGAGGGTTCTGTTGTCTTGAACTGTGAGGTGTTACATAGTGGCATCTATGGCATCACGTTCAAAGATGCTGGCAGTTTGTGCTGTGGATTGATTAGAATTGGCTAGATTTAGCTAAAGTTATTGGAGCTATTAAAGACACTTTTCACAATCTGTTTTGCAGACAGGCTCAGGAGAATTGAAGACTAAGCCAACTCAGATGAGTGTACGTGAATTAAGAGGCTTGGGATTGGCACCAGATTTGGTAAGTATCTCTACTTGTTTATGTATATGTGAAATCTCCATCCAGCCTGCAATTCCAGCATTGTAATTGTATTCTTTCTCAACTATGTAATGAATCTCCTTTTAATCCCCTAGCTCTTCCTCATTCATAACTTACAGTATTTGAAAAGGTCATCCATGTTGGTTTCTGTAGATGTTTGGATATGATCATTTTATATAAAAGTATAACACATTTAAGAAACAAAAGTGTAAGTGAACAATCACTGTCTTTTCCCATTGTAGCTTAAGTCTTACAAAATCCAACCAGTAGCAGAAACTTTGGAAAACAAGAAGCACTCACCCCCTAGTACTTTCGGGCTCAAGGTTTTGTGAAAAAGTTGCATTGATGGTTCTTCACAAGTAGCACTTATCTGCACTGTTAAAGAGATTGTTGTACCTAAGAAAGTTTTAAAATGTTTGCTAATGTGTTGAATGTTGTTATTGTATTTCATTGTACTTGACTTTCCCCTCCTTATGTAGATTGTATGAGAGCCGTACTGATAATTAGACTCAACTTCTGCTAGATATTATTGGTTCCATTCTTAAGTGCCTTATCGAATGGACAGGGTGGGCCTTGTCATGAGCAGAGTACTGCACATGTAGTAATTAGCTCCCTCAAATGATTCTGCGCTTGTGATTGCCTTGCTAAGAAAAACTGTACATGTGCATGCTCATATCAAATGAAGAAATAAAGAAAAGAATTGTATGGCACAGCAGAAACAACACTAATGAAGCAAATTCATTCAAACAAGGAAACTACCATAGTTAAATGACAGATGTAAAGGCAATTCTTCACCATCAAACTAAATACTGCTTATAAAAGATGAAAGTAAGTGATGCTTGTGGTGTGCATGCTAGGGCAGAAAAGAAGAAAAACTAAAGGTCATTACTTTTCCAACTAATGAAATCGGAATTTGAAGTCACCAGAAAACACATGAAAATACCTATTTGCGAGAGTGATCAATTGCAAGCGCAGTGTGGTTTGTGTATTTAGGTGTGGATGCGATAGCACACGCTTAATGACATAGCCTGACAAATTTATTAATTTTTGGATTTTTCCAACCCCCATGGAGCTTATAAGGACCTATGGTTATTTATTTTTGTCTTCTCAGATGTTCTCTAGCACATCAAGTACTCAAGTACATTGCATAAACAAACTTTTCATTCTCACCATCGTACATTTACTTTGCACTTCACCATCTTGCCGCTGTAACTGTTTTATTTTGCTTTAAAACTGTTGAGCAACTTTATGAATAATAAGAATTAAAGTTATATGAAGGTAAAGTTATATTATTGAATTTCTTTAATTTTGCAGATAATGTGCAGGGGAAAGACAATTCTTGATGAAGAAATCAAGCAAAAGATATCAATGTTTTGTATGGTTGATTCCAAACAGGTATAGGATCAATCTACATGTTACAGTTTGCTTTCAACACATGAAGAGTAGATTTCTGCCACCTCAATCATTCATTAGCAAATGTTATATTTTTTGCACATTTTGTGTTTCAGGTTATAAGTGTTCCAGATGAAAATTCTGTTTACAAAGTACCCCTTTTGCTTCAAAAGCAGGGACTTGTTGAATATTTTACAGAAAAGTTGGGATTAAATCTGATTGAATCATCATCACCAAGACGAAATATCCTTGCAAAATGGAGGGAGCTTGCAGACAGGTAGGCTGCAAGTTGAGTTGATATAAATGTTAAAAGTGAAATATGAGTATGAACTAGAATTAAGGACTAGATACTTGTCACCAAACTGCTGTTCTTATTCAACTGATTTTCGTTTGCTCTGAGATTTCAGATGATCTTGTCAGGAATGCAGACACACTTTATACATAAGTTATTTAACACTTAGATTAACTACAAGTAACTTTTGAGAGGGATTTGCTTCCAAAGCAAAATAGCACAAGCTACAACTGTAATAGGTTTTTGTCTTAGTTGTTTAAGTTGCTTTTGTCATTGCAGAGATAGCAGCCAATTTGAGAAAGTTGCAATTGCATTGGTTGGAAAGTATATAAAACTTGAAGATGCTTATATCTCAGTGGTGAAGGCATTGAAGCATGCTGCATTGACCTGCAAAAGAAAGCTAGTTGTCATGGTAGTGTTGTGTTCCATTATGTACCTTCTGTTTTTAATTTATCTCTAGAAAAGGAATCATTATGGAAATCTGGTCTTTTTGATCTGCCTCTATCAAGGTCTCATTTGTCTCCTCAATCTTGAGCAGCCAATTCTGTGTCACTTGAAAAGGGTTTACCAAATCTCTAATTCCTTGAGCTCCTTTCTAGAAGTTGCAAATTACTAGCTCTCCCAATAAAGGCAGTTCACTTTAATTGTAATGTTTGACCAAAATGAACTTTTACAAATTCAATTGTTAAGATGTTATTTACAGTCTCAAGTGTTCAAACAGAGTAATTTTAAGTATATTATTTTGTTAGCAGAATGGCAAACTGTAACTACTGTATTGCAAATACACAAGCATGCACATGCATAAGTTCATTTATCCTTTTTCATATTCATTAGTATATGTTTACATTGTGTTCCCCTGATTGTAGTATGTTGATGCAGAGAATTTGGAAGAGCAGATGAGGGATACTGATCCTGTCAAATACCATGAAGCTTGGCACCTCCTCTGTAGTTGCAAGTAAGTAATCCACATTTTTTTTCTTGAGTGGTTATAGTTGAGGTGCTAAGGATCTTGTGTTTATAATTTTCAAGAATTTAGTTTGGTGTCAAATTGATTTGAATAACACAAATCCTCTAATTGACCATCACAAAGTAGCAAACCTTCACCCCGGAGATATATCTTTATTTATTTAAGCTTCAATAGGTACTTTATGTAGTTACCAAAGAAAGTGTATTCATTACTCAATGAGAAATTGCATTTTCATTAAAATATCCTATTGTTTGTATTTGTAGCATGAAAATATTACTTTTTATTAGAAAGATGTCAACTGAAATATGCCCTAATGTAAGGATAACTTTCAAGCCTCTTGAATAAGCCCATAACAAATGCACACCCTTTGAATACACACCCTTTTAGTAAGCCCCCTTTAAATGCACACCAACTAACTAATCCACAAACTCTATCTCACAAATCATCTTTCATTCCCAGAACTTCTCAACTGTGGAACACATTGCTACCCACTACTTTCCCTGAATCCTACAATTTGTCATCTTTTAAATCTAACACCAACAAACTTGATCTTGTCTCCCTTTCTACTTAAACTTCCCCTCATTTTCTCAGTTTTTCCTTTTTTGAGGCTTTATTATAGGCCCTATGGCCTTTCCCCGGTATTACTTACTAAAAACAAACCCATTTAATAAGCCCCATGCAAAATTCAAGAAATGAATGAATCCCCAGGAACTGGATTAACGGTATGTAGCTTGTTTTTATCTCCCATGGTTTGGGTTGGGGAATGGGAGTATACTTATGGGGATTAACAGATGGCAGGATATTATGGATAAATCCACTTGAGATGTAATTAAATTTGTCTTCTAGTGGTGTTCTTGTGCCCGGAGGATTTGGATCAAGAGGAACTGAAGGTAAAATAAGAGCTGCTGAGTGGGCAAGGAAAACATCAAAGCCATTCCTGGGTATAACTTTGTTCATTTAATGTGTTTTGATCTCTTATGAACATTATTCATTTATAGCAGATACACCTAGCATGGATCTGTCATTTCATCAACTAGTGGTTGTAATTATTAGAACGAGGAGCTTCAACTCATTCGGTAAAAGTCTTTAGAGAGTTTTATTTTTTCTGTCTTACCTAGGCATATGTCTTGGTTTACAAGTAGCAGTAATTGAATTCGCAAGACATGTTCTTGATTGGAAAGGTTAGTAGAGTGCAGAAGATTTGGTATTTAATTATTGTCCAGTATTGATCTAGTTTCGATTCTCCATCATAAAGATGATTACCGATTGATAACACCTGGTGTTGTCATTTTTGCTAGGATTAGCCGGGAATTTACCCCACACGTTGATAGTCTAATTCGGCTAATATTTATTCTGTGAAAAATATCCATAAAGCTGCTGCTTTTCCACATTTCAGATGCAAATTCCACTGAAATAGACCCGGATACTCAGCATCCAGTGGTAGGTTCTGCTCGACGAGTTCTACTCACTTTGTCAATTCAGTTTCTCTCAATAGTCATTTATTGAATGAGAATATCAGTATACGGAGGCATGATCTAAGCCTTGAGTGAAAGGCTCTGTTGTATTTTTTCCCTGTTGGGACAGTTCTGAGCTTTGAAGCTAGGGAAAATGAAAGTCTTAGTTCATATCGTTTAATTCAAAGCATTACATTTTCTGGATATAGCATTTACTGATAAGAATCTCTTCAAAAGCAATGTCCGATAAATCGTCGCTTAAGCGGCAAGCATTCCATACGCTGTTGTATTTCCTTTTTTCAGGATAGTAAGAAACTGTTGTATAAATTTGATCAGTAATATTTGTTGAATTCATGGGACGGAAACCGCAGTTTATAATGAATGTTATATCCAATGCGATGTCGATGAAAGACGTCATATTCACACAAAGATGCTTGAATGTTATAGATGATAATTATGTTATACATTTTATATATATGAAACGTCGGATAGCGACCGAAAGGTGAACCTATTCACCATTGTCCAAGTGAGATGTTTCATACTCTGGTGAGTGTTGGACGAAAAAAGCTTTTCAGTATGTCGAAAAATGTTGCCGTTTTTCGTATTGTAGTAAAGTTCTATAGCACCAACAGACTAGTTACGAATCTATCATTCTTGTGGAATGTAGCACTTTGTAGCTGTACGACCTGAATTGATCGACTATAGGGCAAATTTTATTTGACATTTTTCCAGTTGATGCTTCCCTGATATTAACAGCTGACAAATTGAAGTGTTTATCTTCTTTTTATCTATTGCGAAATCTTTTTCATGTCAGGTAATAGACATGCCAGAGCACAACCCTGGACAAATGGGCGGAACTATGAGGCTTGGGAAAAGAAAGACAATTTTCAAAAACGTCGAATCAGTAATAAGTATGTATCTTGGCCAGATCTATAATGAAGTTCAGGTTGTGGGAGTGGGGGGAGATCAACGCCCCTTTATGGTGCACATCATCATTTAATTTTCAAACATTTGATGGAGTCAATTAAATTAGTTTTCTCATTTGATTCACAATCATCTACAATAAAATCCGACTTTAAATGAAAATCAGGGGGCGCTTGCTCCCCTCTCCGCCATCCCTGACCATAGAAATTGACTTTATGGAATATAACTTACTGCAAGGTGTGAAGGAGTTTCATTTGTTTTTCATTTTTGTGGTTCTACATAAAACTGCCAAGTGTTGCGATTCTCATAAAGTCCTCTGAACTTATGCTCTTTGTGTGTGTGTGTGTGTGTGTGTGTGTGTGTGTGTGTGTGTGTGTGATAGCCAAAATTTGTTGTACTTCTGTTCCGCATCTTTAATGACAGTGGTTTCTCCGTTTCAGAGCAGTTATATCGAAACAAGGACTGTATTGAAGAACGTCATAGACATAGATATGAGGTATAGTTAGTACGAGGCTGTCCTGATCATTCATTCTTTCAGGTTCCTCTCAGCCTGTTTTCTTTTGTAAAAACTCTGGCTTGTTTCATTACATCGAGCATGTTTTTAGAGTGTGAATTGAAATAAAGCACTATTTCT
Organism: Cassiopea xamachana; assembly: GCA_900291935.2. Classification (NCBI taxonomy): domain Eukaryota; kingdom Metazoa; phylum Cnidaria; class Scyphozoa; order Rhizostomeae; family Cassiopeidae; genus Cassiopea; species Cassiopea xamachana. The sequence continues at coordinate 12,539,993 of OLMO02000325.1, forward strand.
TCAGTAAGCTTTTTTAAAGAAAAAGGTTTATAAGAAAATGAGGCTCAAATGGTCAAAATTTTAAGAAAATCACGAGGCTCAATTTCAAAAGTTAAGTGTTTTTATAGACCAAAAATCGATATTTCGTCATTACTACATTCAAAATGTTAAAGATGGAATTCAAATTCGAGTATACAGTATTAATAACGAATGTGTAGCCCATTTTAGCCAGTTTATTTCAGCTAAAGTTAAGGAAAATGTAAGAAAATCTCAGGCTCAAATTTCGGAAAAAGTTAAGAAAATTGAGACTCAGGCAAAATAATGGTTTTTTTTTATAAAAAAGTGTATTTCATTTTCTATATGCATTTATTGACCATTTAAAACTTTATTTTAGTGTACTGATTTCTGACATAAAGTTTTGCCATTTTTTTAGAGCTTAGAATGACTTCTCTGTTCCAACAGGTAAATCCTTCCTTTGTGGAGCAATTTGAGGAAAGAGGCCTTAAGTTTGTTGGTACAGATGTTGATGGCCAAAGAATGGAAATAATTGAACTTCAAGGTAGTATTTGTTACTCTGTCAACGACTCAAACCTATTTGTGTGTCATCTTTAGAGAATCCTATGGAAGTCGCAACATGGCTAGATGACAGGAATGAGAAACCACATTGGATTTCTTTCCTTTCTTGTCCTTCAGTCTTTACTTGTCACTTGTTTTGAAGGCAATGTCTACTCCCCACCTCCTACCGCCCTGTGGCTATAATAGGCGTGAAGTGGCCTATTATTTTGAATAGGTAAAACAACCATGTGTGACTCGAGATGAGATTTGAGAACGGACTAATCATAATGTTTTTACAGCACACTTAATACACGGCGGAACTACGTAATTATTGACATAATTAACATACATTAAAACATAGAAACACATTAACAAGGTACAACGGATCCAACTACATGACTTGTTTTGCTTATTTGAAGACCTGTTCTAACGCAGTTGGCCAAATTAGGGTTTTTGCGGACATTGGGCCATAAATTCCAAGTGCTTAACCAAAGGAGCTATATTATGCATAGTGTACTCGTTATGTAGTTATACAAGGGATCGTGGTTTGAGACAAAGAGATTCTTGATAGATAGAACTCTTTTACCAACATTAGGTAAAGTGCCATTCTCTTCTACATTTTATTGGCAGTCTGTCATTCATTTCTTGCTGATTCCTGATTATTTTCATTATTATTTTTCCACAGAGCATCCATACTTCGTTGCAGTACAGTTCCATCCAGAATTCCTTTCCAGACCCCTGAAGCCATCAGCTCCTTATCTCGGCTTGATACTTGCATCAACGGGCAAATTGACGTCATACATTGCCAGAGGATATAGGCTGTCGCCTCGATCTAGTTTAACCGAAGACTCGTCTTCAAGTGACGAGGAACTACGAATGGAGGCCAAATCCCCCGTCCCGCCCATTCCTGAATAGCAGGTTGCCCAGGAACTGGAGTTAATTTATAATTGTCGTACCAGCATTCTCGTATGGTAGTATTGCGAAAATCTGTATATTTGCGAGAGAATTACTGGACACCACTCATTTCGGTTCATTTACCAGAGATTAAATAAACGCCATTCAATACACACGAATTTTCGTCTCTAAATTCGCGCCTAATAATAACCCAATTTTTGTACTATTTTAGAGAGATTTTATTGAAATTCCAAACCTATTCAAATATAGAGAACTTGAGTGAATACTCTTAGCTTAGCAGTTTTCGGAGGAAAGAGATCAAGTCACCTCTCCCCAGCGCATCACCTCAAAATTCCATATCCTGTTTCAAATATTTAATGCCTGCATGAAGCACCAGAACCATGTGCAATCTCTGTATCCTCTCCAGGATGCTCAATGAAGGACTTTTACTTAGTTGTGTCAATTTGCTCTTTGGGTGTTTTTTTTGTATATTTTTATACGTCATATTTTAATAGCTCTCGTTTTATCGTCAGAAGTCAAAAGTGCAAGCTTTTTTCTTGGGAGAGCAAGGCTATAATTTCTATTAGAATTGAAGCATAAATTATTCAATAAGTTTCTCTATTTCAGACTTCATCTTCGATTGCTGTCTTGCATAATTTCCTCGTGAATTTAAATTGGTATATGGGCGTAGATTCTAGGTGATATTCAAGCAATGTATTTTTTATGGTACAGATTGTTGTCCCCCTCCCCCATGAGCTTTTCCAACCCTCCCTCACCGAAGTCTGCTGGTGCCACAAATGAAGGCATCAGCACTGTGGCATCGGTATCATCTTCGGCATTAGGGCTCTCTTTACAGAATGCTTCGTGTTGAAGCTTGTCTAAAATCAAATAGTTGGTGTTGAATCCCTAACCTAGTGAAGCTTTTCTGCGTCCGTTTGAATACGCACCAATAATTCTTGCTAATAATTGCTTGTCGGCACGAGAAGTGTTGCTATCATGAGCAATGCATCAGGTCTGAAGACACGAAGTGTATTGTACCCGCGTCCTTCACGCGGGCTTTCATCTATCTGCCTGATGGATCCTTGCTTTGCGATATTATTGTCCACACATGAGCAGAAATGCATAGCCTTATTAAATAAATTATGTTGTATATTTCATTTCGTATTCATTTTACACCCAGTTCATTATGGTTAGCGTAGACAACAAACTATGTTTGAATTCACCAGACGCTCTCATCAGTTTCATGAACTGAAGATTGATCTGGTAATCAAAAGGTATTTGATGTCTTTGATGGAAAGTGTTGTTTAACATATGATGATCATCTTAATTGTTTGCCTTTGAACCAAAGTAGTATTTAGTGTAAAAGAGAGAACTTAGGTTGCGAAGGAGTTTCACAAAGAAATCAATTAGTTTATGCTAGAACTTATTTACAATTTGAAAATAGTTATATCGTGGTTGTATCTTTAGAATTTTGATCGTTCGTATTTGTTGCATTAGTAGCAAATTGTGGAATTTGATAGTCTTGAATTTCATTTGAACCATTTGCGGTTATTTTGGCTCAGTCGACGATTTGTAATCCTCACGTCACGCTACAAATGAACAAAATATTTAATTTAAGTTTATAGGTTTAACTAGTAAGTGGAATATCTACAGACTGTTGTTGAGTATTTTGATTTAATGAACTCATTTTGTTTGATATCTGCATTTACCTCACTTACTATATAGAATTACCTAGAGTAGTAAACTAAACAAATTGATAAATAATATATTATTACAGCACGAAAAAGCCAATATATCAAACCGCAGACACACGAACATGTCAAAAACATTGTCGCTTTTTCGTGCTGTAGTACCAACAGACTATTTACGTATTTTCGGCGAAAATATAATTAGATAAATATTTTAAAGTGTTGTACCAATCTGAAACTAGATACATAATAACTAAACTTAAGATGTACTGGCGAGCATTGCAGTTAGTCTGCCGTACATTTTACGGGGTGAATATTCCCATACCAAGGATTCATCTTTAACGTTCTTGAACTCTCCACCTCATAGTGCTGATTAATAAATAAACTTTCTTATGGGACTTGTGCGTCAGGAATCCGTGATTCAGAAATGCCTATGAAAGCATCTACTGTTTCTAGCTAAAGGTATGAGCTATCATTTACCATAAGAGTCAAATGCATCTAGAAGATTAATAATGTTTAGAAAATACCCACTTTTCTCAGGTATCAGTCTCGTTATGAAATCCAGAAGGTACATTTGAAGCTGAACCTCCTCTTGTTTATTGGTGATGAAAAACAAAGGCACGCCAGCTCTCTGGAACGAGGTTGTTTTGATCAAAGTAGATATGTATTGAATGCACAAGGGGAAAGTTCTAGTTAGATTTAGTAACAACAAGTTAGATTGAAATCAGAGAAAAGTAAAGAACCAGGCAGGCTGAACTTCAAAAGCAAATTTGAAGAACATATTTGCAGAAGTATTAGAACAAAATGCACTATTCTAAAAATTCAGTGGTTTTAGTTGAAACTCCTTCAGGTCTAGTAAAACCCAACAAGGTTTTAGAATGTATGAAAAGCGATGAGTGCAGCTGTCTGATGATCACAACATTTAGTAGCCTAGCCCTGGAGTTTCCAATGATAAACGAACTCCTTAAAATGTACTTGATAGTCTTATAACTTCACGAGATTTAAAAAAGAAAAGGGGTGCTCTTTCTTCGATTAGTTTTAACTACAGAAAGAGTTTCCCATCATACAACTCTACACGTACACAAGACTATTTCCAGTTTATTTAAATTGTTTAATTTAGCTTTTTAGTATATTTTAGTACAATATTTGTATTCGCATAGTTGTAAGTTGAGAATTTAAAATATGAATGAACTGAACTGTCTCTACCTGTAAAGTTGCTTGTTGGTCAATAACCAATTGATCAATCTCCAACAAGATTGTCTGATCAAGCTGCATTAATTCGCGTTCTAATTTCTCATTCAAAACCTATAACAAAAACAAACATTTCAGCTTTTGTCTATCCTACATAGATTATGCCTCTCTTTGTTCTGATTAATCAAAACAGTATTATTTCAGTCAAACCACTGTCAAGTAAATACAGAACGAGAAGGAGAGTAGGATACAAAATTTATAAGCTCAGGAACTACTCCAGGTTCTATCCAGAAGTGATTTCTAAAAATTTTAACAAGGGGGGCTCCAGGTACAACCACGCCCATACTTTTAAAGATGCAGATATGATACTTTAGTTTAGTATTAATTAAGTATAATAAACGATTAGATATGTCTCAATAACCATGTAGTAGTGAATGATTGATCATAGCAATATAAAACACTTTAGAAGCAAGGTCAATACACATTGAAAGCAAAGCCAATGCAAGAATTCCTAGGGGGGCTGAGCCCCCAAAATGAACAGTAATTTTAACAAGGGAGCTGAGCCCCCTTAGAAATCATTCCTGGTTCTATCTCTACTGGAGTCATTCATGTAATAGTAGGGGGTGGGTGGGTATGCATTATTTTTGTGAAAAAGTGTTGAGGAAAATATAGTGGGTGGGGGTGTAAAGCACTTTCGTTAAGAAACGCCAAACAATTAGTTTAAGACTTTGTCGAGCTTGAACCATGCAAATTGAGCTATACATCCAAATGAAGGCTGGTTTTGGGGGAATCTAATGCCAGAATGTTCCGTAACAAAGATGGGGTATCAGCTAGATTGCGACAAGACACTACATGGGAGTTGGGAGGGGGAGTCAAAATGAAAATTTTCCTCTACGTAATTTTAAATGATCGTACTGCAGAAGAGGCAGCGTATTTATTCCAATTACTGCATAAATCATTCTAATTTATTCAATGAAAAATCCATAACCTTTTTCTCTTCTCCCTGCTCCCTTTCCAAAAGCTTGATTTGATGTGCTTTAGAGCCACAATCTTCAAGTTCTGTTTGGTGCCTTTTCGTCATTTCCATTCTTTGGCCTGTAAGTCAGATGAAAGTAACATACGGAAAGCATACATGTAAAAAGGTAGCATATGCATGCGTGGGATAAATAAGAATGTAGATTTTAAATGTATTTATGATGTATGCATTGCATGTGCACGCGCTTGAATTAAGAATAAAGGCTCAATTTTATCTTTGACGGGCATATACAATACGGGCACCTTTGAGCAAACAGAAAATCCATTCACATGTTCGAAAAAATGATGTAGGAGCATTTGACAAAACTCCAAAATCGCTAAAATTAGTAAAATAGGGGTAAAATAAGAAGAGGGGGTTCTTCAAATGAGTGAAACTAAGTAACGTCCCCCCGTTCATTATGGTTGGATCCTGTAAACAGCCCTAAATCAAATTTGAATACAATGGACTTGTCATGCAAATAGAAATGATTGGTAGATACCGCAACCTCGGTTCCGCGTTAATTCCAGTTCCATCATAACAATTCTCAGAAGAACTAATTTTAGGTTGGGAGAAAGGAGCACATCGAAGTTGCAAAGCAAAACAGCGGAATTTTCAGTTAAGTGATTAAAAAATATTTAACATTTCTACACCACAAAAAAGCGGCAGCATTCTTTTGACATGCTGAAAACTTTTTCGTTCGACACTCGTCAGAGTATGAAACGTTTGGGTCACTATCAAACGAGTGTCGGACAAAAAAGCTTTCAGTATGTCAAAAGAATGTTGCCGCTTTGTCGTGCTGTAGTAAAATTCTGTAGCACCAAAATACTATTTATTTAACTTTTCATTGCTCATTTAATATCATCAAATTGCAAGTTCACATTTGTATATCAAATCAGCTGCGCTTGTGAAAAAGGGAAATCCCCTAGGGTTTGCAGACAAACGTTCTTGTCTAGGACTCCACATCTAAGGATAATAAAGTCGATTGTGTCATTTCTAATTTTAGCTTAGCTTAGCCAACACAAATTTCGTATTCAACAATACTTCTTTCCCTCAAGCAGACTACAAGATCGCATAGCTGATTAAAAGTGAAGCAAGTAAGTCGTCTTATCTAAAGTCATATATTGAAAGACAAGCAATAAAAAAATGGATAGTCACAACGGCAGACAAAGCAACTGGGAAGTCAATATATATGGAAAAGAGCTGCCAACGAAGCAAAGTAATCAAGACTCTGAAAGTCGTGAGTTCGAAAGCTATACTATGTTTACATGCCGTGGTTTCCTACTTACTTTGATTCAACCAAGCAGGTTGCTGATATTTAAGGATGGACTGCAAGTTCCATTAACAGTAGATCTTCCTTGTTACATAAATAACCCCAAAGCATTTCTTCGTGAAAATTATTACAGTTATAGTACCGTTTTGGGAAATAAAACAAGAGTTACAAAAGCTTATCATGGAATTATCAAAGATGCTAGCAGATTCAAACCATATGCTATCAATCAAAGCTCTTCCTTGACACAGCATTCATTGTCCGTGGCACCTTGTGCAAGACAAAAAATGATTGGGACAAACATTGAGTTAACCAGACATTTGATGTCCACAAGTTGTATAAGGATCAGTGGCATAGAAATATACATTTTGCCAAATGAAGAGCAGGGAAGCAGTTATATTAGAAGGGAAGTAATGACTGGTATTAAAAAGTTAGAGCAGCTTGCAGAGAGAAATGGGATGCAAGCAAAAGAAATATGGAACAATTTATTGAAAGAAATTACAAGCGGACGCGTTCAGGTGAGAGTTCAGTTATTGCATTGCATGCACCAAGAAGTGCTGGCAATTGAAGAAACAGAGAACCAGTTCATGAAGTTGGTCACTGGAGATTGGGTGAGGTATGACATTGATGGAGCTAGTCCAGAAGTACCAAAGAAGATAGTTGAATCAGATGACAAGATAGGTTCAATCACTTCTTTCTATAAAGATTCAGGGCCTGCAGTTCATCCTGGGTGTCGTATCACAAACATATACAGTGAGTACACCCTTGTGGGTGATAGACACCAAATAGAACTACCTTATGCAAACTGCCTCCAGAGCAAAGATACTAGCTTCATGGCCACATCTATTTTTACTCCACAAAGAATCAAGCACATGTTATGGTACAATGAAATTTCAGACATTCCAAACTTACTTGCCCCTACTGGATTGATTAGTAAACCATATCATAAACATTTGATCAAGCATTGTAATGATCTTCGCAAAAGTGGAAACTCTAAACAGCTTGAAGTAATACTGAAGGGTTCTTTCATCAAATATAGTCATAACTTTGATGCTCAACTTTCATTTGGTCTCTCAAAGGCATTTGCATTAATAAATGAAGACAAAGAAACAGCTGAAAAGTATCTTAGTCACCTTATGGATGTAGTGTGGAAAACAAAGAATGCAATGCTATTTCTAGGCCGAATATACCTTTACAAGGGGTACATAAACCTACTCAGAAACCATTGCACAACAGCATTGGATGAATTGGCAAAGGCAGCGCACTACTTGCAGAATTTCCAGGCAGGGGAGCTAAAAGCATGGCTTTGCTACCTTAGAGGGGTCTTGTACAAGATCAATGCTGAAGAAAATCAAATGTCAGATGCTGATTGGGAACAACAGAGCCTCAAGTATTTTGACTTGTACCTACAACATGTCAAAATTGAAGAAAAAGATGGATTCTTTGCCCACAAGGGGGTTAATGTTGTAATGCTTAAGAGAGCTGCAATGTATCTCATGGTATGTGAAAAGATGGAAATTACTAGCAACTTCAAAATGGCTACTGGAGCACTTGATGATGCAAAAGGGTGTCTAAAATTTATTGAAAACTCTAAAGTAGGTGCTGGTAGAGAAGGCAATGCTAAATACAATTCTCTTTTAGTTGAAATTGCAGAAAAGGAGATGAGCATGTCAAATGAGAGAGATGTCTTAAATGCAAGTGTAAGTCACTTCAAAAATAACCCAAATAGCCTTGTTTTGGCTACAAATGAGCTTCAGAGCAAGCTGTCGGAGTTGGAGAATGGAAATAAAGAACAGATGTGACAAGCAACTCATCTTTCCTAAACTGGAATAGGTTGAGTACTACTCTGATGGAAAGAGCCCAATACAGCACTTGAGGTAGCAACCTCAAAAGCATTGAATGTCCCTAAGGGATGTGCTTTATCTTTTAAAATCTCTAGTAAGAAAACTATGATATTTGCAAAGCAAAAGTTATGTAAATGGTTTGTTAGTAATGTAAGGAATCTGATACCTTTTTGATCTGAAAGGATTTTCATTCTTTTATTTAGCAAATTAGTTTCAGATAGTTGTTGTATGTCCTCAAGCCCCTTAGCTATCTCAAAAACTGTGTCATCAATCAATGATTCTGCAAGCTGGCATATGACATCATAGGTAACTTTTCTTTTATAGCAACTGAAAGATAACAATATATCAAATTTAGGAGTACGCCATAGAATAACATTACCATTTGTAAATATGGAAAGCACATAGCTATTAGATTAAAGAACTATGCACACTTTTGTTTGATATAGATTGGAAAACTTCTATTTCTAGTCTCATGTACTGCTTTATTATTATAACAAAATAACTAGAATTCTATAATACTATATTTGTATGTCTCTTCTTGGGTCAGCTACAATAGTATGAAGAAAGAGTTTCCATATGTTAGTGGTGTGTACTGTTTTGCCTTCCAACTCATAGTGTTAAAATGGTAAAAATTTTATCTTGCTACTTTTTTCATAACAGTAGTTGATCAAATGGTCATGTGTACAGTAAGCTGCCTTGCAGACATGCATTGTACTGTCATCTGTCCTTGCAAACTGGCAAATTCTCAAGGGTGGTTGGGTGGTTCACCACCATACCCTCCTTAAGTTCTGTCCTTGATTAATAAATACTAAGTAAAGCTGTGCAAAACGACCAAGCTATCTTGAAAATGTAGTAATTCAATGTAAATTATCAATATCATTAAAGAGCAGTCAATATGTAACTAAATGATATCAATAAAATGGAATACAATTTTGAGGTACAAAAAACCATACACTTTTTTCAGTAGGAGATGAGAAGGTAGATAATTGGCAAGGGCAATTACTTGAAAATCTAATGACATAGCTACAAATAATGCATTATGAGTTTGGAAGATGAAACACATGGGAATGGCATAATGTTCTAAGTCTAAGAAGAGTATCCTATTCCTAAAGAGTACTTGGATGTAGATGGTCCTTGCAACTGCACACTACATATTCTTGTATAAAACTTTCTGTCTAAATCAGGGCCTATTTTAAAGTGGTCTTGGCCACACTTAGTCGTATGGGAAATTAAGAAGTGTGTTAAACTTTTATGAAGTTGAAACTCTGCAATTTCTTTCATCCTTTTTGCTCTCCAAAGACTCCAAAAGCAACAGCATCATCAACTAGAAAGAAACGCTACAGAGCTTTGAAATTGGATGTAATGATATTTTTATTTGCAATAGTATAAAAGATATGAAGAGTTTAATGCAAGACAGCATTGCTTCATACCAAAAATTTACAGAATCCACATAGAGAAATCCTCTGAACTTTAATTTTTAGTCAATTCTATAGTGACTTCTACCTAAATTAGGCATACAGATATCTTAATTTTCCTGTGCAATAGAAAACTTTAAACCTATTTTCAGCCTTAGCACCAGTGCTGTAAGAGAAAAGTTGGTGTAGCCCTTTTCTTTTCTGTTTTAAATCTACGAACTTCAATGAAACCAGATTGAGATGCCTTCTCTTTCCTAGAATGAAGATGAATGATGAAGGCAAATACACCCTACTCTGCAAAAGGGCATTTTCTAATGTTTTATGGGGCATTGACTCACAACATGTTTGCTAGGAAAAAGTCCCCAGATGTCTGGATACCTCAATTTCCAACTCAATACCCATGGAATTATGATTTTCACCCAAAATAGCCCATGTAAAATGATTGCAACACTAATAGATATCAGCATTTTATGCTACACCAAATGTTCCATAACCGTAAGAGACCTGGAGGAAAACTCTCCACAAGTTTCAAAATGCTACTTTGTGCTCCTGTAAGAAAGATGTAAATATGCACATTCACGGTGTCCTCTTCTCTTTTTCAGCATTTGTCTCTCTTGAAGAGACTAACACATTATGGATTGATAATCCATGTCTTCAAGCATTGATGAAAACAGGTTGAAGATAAATTTGTCTTTTCAATGCTATGTTCAATGATCAAAATAATGTCCATCTTAGTTGACAGAGGGGCATTATACGATTTTCTAGATTGCAATAAATTGAAATTTTCCTGGGGCAAGACCCCTCTATTCTCATCCAAAAATTAACATTTGATTCCAACTTCTCACATACTGCTGCACGTCATCTATTCATACTGCTCAAATCTGGGCTCCATTAATTGTGGTTCTTCTATCCATTCTTCCTCACTTTCATCTACCTCTTACTTTGTAAAAGTTGCATTGCACCTAGGTCTGCCTAAGTTCTAAGCAAATTTCAAGGAGAGTGTATTTTGTTTTAATGTTCCATCAAGCAACGAAATGCTTCAAAGAAAGTTTGGACTGCTTGAAGGGCGTGGTCACCAGAAAAGTTCAATATGGGTGTGGTCAAGCTTTATCTTGACGTGGTGTGGTCTTGAAAAATTTCCTTAACATAGGCTCTGGTCTAAATATTGCAAATTTTTGTAATTTCTTGGTAATGCTAGCTAATCCATGACGATAGATTAAAAGCGTTACCTTGGCAGCTCTCGGACCATTTTCTGCAGTCGCTTTATAAAATTATTCACTTTACTATTACTTGACTGCAATGGAGTGATGCTATCGAGCTTCACTTCTTCTCTCTTGGGCATTTCTTCTAGCCCAGACTGTTCTTGCTGTTGACTTGTATCGGAGGCTAATGCTATATTTTCGTCTGACTGTTTTCTATCTATGTTGGAAGAATCGGCAACATTAGTTTCTGTATCAGCTACAACTATTTTACTTGGAACTTCATTCGGCCTATTTTTGCTATAGCTGTACCACTGGCTTGGATCATAAGATGACATATTGCAAAGGAAGAAATATCACTTTAAGAAACCCAATATGAATATCGGTGCTTGTCACAGTTTTGTGGCTGGCTACTGTTTATGAGATAATGCGGCATCTTTAAAGTACCTCACTTGCACTCTTTTCTCTCAATGAGAGGTCGATTAGCTGAATGCTGTAGATTCACTTTGCTGTGTGGACTCCACAGGAGGACTCTAAGGAACTTCAAACGAAATAACAATAAATGATAGAAGATTGTCTAATCAACTTAGGAAGCTACGTCTTGATACTTAAACTATCTGAAATTAATAAACGGGGAGGTCTTAGGGACTGGTACTGAGATAGAGCTTGGAAATATTTACAGTCACATGTTGGACTACTAAGCCAAAATTATGAATTATGTAATTAATTGCTGGGGTTCAAAATTGTATACCTGCTTAGAAAGATGCAATAGCGTAGAAAAACAAAATATTAGAGAGTTTATGATTAGCTCATTACGACTATTCTTGGCGGACTGTGTACCACCGCGGCGAGTTTGTGTTGCCGTAATCTCTTGAATTTGGTTACGAAACACAACACGCAAGTGATTATTCGGCTATTTCGGCGCCAAAAATTGACGTAATATTTTGCATGGAGGCCAACATTGAAATTCAAGATCTTGCTTTACAGTTACATGAGAATAACGTAATAGATGATGATGACATTTTCATGCTCATAGATGACCCTAGGCCTAGAAGAAACCTGCGTAGCATATTGTCATTCTGGCGCTGTCAAATACTGAGGTCTATTGGCTCTAGTAGCCTGGATACTATTTTATTGTTCTGACATTTATATAACAATTGTACATATCAAAACCAGCTATGTTCGGTTCACGTTTTATGACTTCTATACACGTTCAAGCTTTACGCTTAACCTACGTTTACGTTATCAATCGTCATATTTGTAAATAGTTATATATTGTATCAAGTTTTGTATATATTTATCTACGTGTCTTCATTCTGGACTTCGCAGGCGCTATGAGCATTACGGTCTTGAGGACATGGATGACAGTGAATGTAAAGTTGAGTTCGGACTTGAGAAAGGTGATATCTACACACTTGTGCATACATCCCAATTCCCAGAGGTGATCAGGTGTTACAATGGTGTTGTGATAGATTCTGTGGAAGCTTTGTGCATTTTTCTAGAGCATTATGCATATCCTTGTAGGTATGCAGATTTGATACCAAGGTTTGGTAGGCCTGTCCCGCTGTTCAGCATGGCTGCCAATTTTATCACAGAGATGAAATATAATAGAGATAGTCATCTGCTTTGGGATCTAGACCAACCTTGGCTATCTCCACGGAACCTTTAACATATGCATATGCAATTCATAACAGTGTTACTGCACTTGCCAATTGTTGGAGTTTTGTAGATAGTACAGTCTGACCCATTTGCAGACCTGGGAGGAATCCAAGAGTGGTTTATAATGGTCATAAAAGGGTATATGCCCAAACATTTTAAGCTGTTGCTGCCCCTAATGGGCTAATTGCAAACTCGTATAGACCAGTAGAAGGTAGAAGACTTGACAGTGCCATCTTGGCAATATCTTTTGCCCCAACGGGAACAATTTTCTGTCTCACCTACTGGGGAAATTTTATGTAAAAGTGGAGGTCCAGCCTACCCTCACAGTTTGCAGCTTCAGCGCCCATATGAGAGAAGAGCACATTTAACAGAGGGACAGTAAGCCTTCAGTCAGACCATGGGTAGGACCAGAGTATCAGTAGAATGGACTTTTAGAGATATTGGGAACTATTTTAATTTCACAGATTTTAAAAAGAACCTAAAGATTTGCCTTAGTTCTGTTGGCAAAATTTATGTGTGTGACCTTTTTAGAAATTCAATAATGTCTCCATGATTGAACCACATTAAGTATTTTGGGTATCATGACTAACCTATCATAATTTCTTGACAGGTAACCATTCATAGGTCCATCCATCCTTGTGTTTTCTGATTTCGATCACTTTTTTGGCCTTAGACTGTAATTTCTGCAGAGTAATTTCTAGCTTGGTATCTAAAATGCTGCCCCATATGATATTGCCGTGCCTTAGGTGGCTCTCGATGAGCTTTGACTGGGGGGAGAATATCCTTCAACCTCTGAAGTGCAGAGAGACCACTTTTAGCCTTTGCTCTAACTTTCTTGCATTGATCCTTACAGGCAAGGTTCTCGTCTATTTTAAGACCGCGATATTTGGTTTTAGTAACCCAACCTAGTATTTCCAGGTTGCCTCCAATTTCCTTTTAAGTTCATTCAAGCTGTTTTGGTATCTTGAATGACATATAACCATTAATTCACTTTTATTTGCATTAAAATTAAGCCTGTTTTCCCTCACCCATTCCGCGACATTGGCCATCAATATCTTTATTCCTTTGCAGAAATGCACTATTAGTAGAGGTATAGGTTGTACTTGTATCGGCAACGTACATGTTGGGAGTTGCACCTTGAAGATAATGTTCACAATCATTAATGTATATAATGAATAGTAAAAGGCCCAAATACGATCCCTGAGGAGAGCCACAGCCTATTTTTTCCCTCTCATTCACATTCATAAATTCATAAATTCATTTTCATAAAATTTATACGCAAAACCTTTTAGTATAATTAGCATCAAAGAAAAAAAGCTACGAACTAAATTATTCAATAACAAAAGGAGTCATCTAAATAGAACAACAACAGCAAAGACCTATTTAGCATGATTGATATAAAAAGCAATTCTATCATCCGTTTATTGTTAGCACGGTTGTATTAACATTCATTTATATGAGATTAAAACTTAAATTGATAGTAACCGATTCACTTTTCTACGTCAATCCAATTTTAGCAGCTTCAAAATGTTAGTATGATTCCCTTCACAAGCACTGTTTGGGGCTACAAGATAGGGTTCTCTCTGATTTACTACACTCCATAGCTTTGATTTAACAGTGCTGCTTTGCCAGATCTTGCTTAGATGGTTTTTGATGCTTATTTCAAGTCTTTAATGTACATAGCATTGTTAACAATGCATTACGTGAAATTGTTGTATCTAAAGAAGCTATACAACAACTCTCATGTTGAAACATAATATGGTATTGGTATTTCATAGGTGACAGCTCTGGTATCCGAATCATAAAAACTGTTAACATATGCAGAAGCATGACATTTACTAGAAACATAGCCCTTTATCAACAAAATTTATAAGAAACCTAAGTGCATAAGTAATTTGTAGGTAAACCGATAATAACATACTCGCCCAGTCATATTGAGAATATTTTCAACACATTGCAGGTAGCTTGATAGCTGTTTCGGGGCCCCTATAAGATCGGAAGGGCAGGGCAAAGTGTAACTTCTGCCCCTCTCTCGGGGGCCTGTTTGCTAGGGACGCCGGGTAATAGCAGAGCAGGGGGGCAGAAGCTTGGAGAAGGGCACCTGCATTGATCAAACTGTCAGAATGATGTCAGAATTTACACTTAAGGGTTACTTTTTACACACAAATGCTCCCAACCATTATTGCATTTCGTGGTAAGTCATAAATTTCTGAGAATAGAATGAGTTCGAGCCTGAGAGAGAACGAATGCAAGAAGTATATATGAAAAAGCAGTAGACAGCATAAGAAGGGCACTTTCCCCATTGCTCCTGCTCCTAAAGGGTGGGAGGGTCCCTGCTACCTGGTCTTCTTTTCAGCTGAGAAGACGATTGCCGTGTGCGTGCGTAACCATAGTTCTATGTGCGTAACCCATAGAAATATGAGGACTAGAATGAGCGGTCTATTGTTCCCCTTTTGTTTTGTGCATAATACACATGCAGAGCAAAGATGGTACCAACACGGTGGCAAAAGATGTGTGTAAACAAAGGACTCGCAGTGCAAAGAGTTTACACCGCTCCTCTTTTTTTGCTGCTGGATTGAAATAAAGCAACAGAATATCGAGAACAAGTCATATTTTAGTAAGTAGTACCATAAATATTTGAAATTATCTATTTTCAATCATTTTTAGTTGATTTATTTACAGGTATCGACTTCAGAGCGTAGCAATGTAGGTCGAAGTTTATCGTATCATCTGACTTGGCATTAGTTTTTGACTTGCTTTTCAGGCAAAACCTCTACCAATATTTAAACTTTATGGTATTTTGCTTATTCCTTCTGCTTTGGTATTTGCATCGTGAAAAGAAGTTTTGGAACGTAGACGAAGGGTTAATTGTCAGAAACTCTAGCGTTCTTTGTTCCATAACCTAGGCTATCAATTCTAATGCTTGGTGACCTGGTAGACTCAAAATAAACTTACTTTGGACCTTTGATGGTAGGGGTACCTGCAGTGTCTTTCAAGAATGTAGGG
>OLMO02000325.1:12555804-12580309 GCA_900291935.2 Cassiopea xamachana
CAAGCAGCTCTCACAAACTCATTGTGATGCAGATGGATGCAATTTTTTGAGATGCATTGCAATAAGCCACCTGGCTTACAATTTCTCTTTGTGGACTGGAAACCTGTTATATAAACATTGACTCAAAAGTTCATTTTAATTTCATTACTATGTTTTAAGCAGAAGAGTGTTCATTTATTTTGGAATTCTTGCAAGCTTGTTATACAAACATTTACTCAAATGTTCATTTTAATTTCATTACTGCCTTCTAAGCGGGTGTTTCATGGAGGGGGCTCAGCCCCCCCCCCACTATGGACCATCTTCTACAACCCAATGTTACTTTTCTCCTTCTTTGTAATACAGCATAGCATGAAAATTATTCCCAGACCACTGCTTGTACGCGTTAAGAGTGTTCTTTTATCTTGAAATTCTTGTTATTAGTGAAAAATCTTTGTTTGAAAAGCATAAATTGTTGGCTGTGTTTACATTTGCAAGGATAAGGTCCTTTCAGATTTGGTAGCTTGGCGAAGATTTTGTTGAATGTCTAAGCTAAACAGTGCGTATTAAGAAGCCAATCAGAGATGCAACTAGCAATATTTATTTCACTTTGGAGAATATAAGACAATCCATTGGTAACATGTAGTTACGTTCGAGGGACCTTCCAAGTGATGTTTATGGGCCTAGAAATCTTTCCACCAAACGTGGGCCAGGGCGACGCCTTTTGACAAACAGCTTAAGGTTTAAAATCATATAAATGTGTGCGTATTTTAAAATAGCACTTTAGAAATGAAATTTTTATCTCTTATTATACATAGGTTGGTTATGTCCTGCTCCATGACAGGCCTACTTACTAGCGAAATGAGTTGTTTTTCTGTAGAGAACGCAACTTTCTCTTTGAAATTCAGCGATTATCACAGCTAAATCCATCATAAAAGACTTCAAGTTTGAAGCTGTCACACAATCTCCGAAATAAATGCACGATATTTGTGAAAACATTTCGAGAAAGCAAGGAAGACTGCTACGAAGCACTCTCCACTGTGACTTCTTGCAGTTTTCTTGCCAACGTGTTGGTACCATTTTGATTTCCCATAGTTATTACGCGTCACGTGACTAAGCACGCATTCTAGTCCTTCTAATTCTATGGCGTAACCATAGTTCTATGTGCGTAACTTACCCAGCCTCATGTCTATCTCTTTCAATGAAAGTGAGGTTCGCTTAGAAGAGCACTGATGCGCGCAACGGAAATTTCGTCATTGGTAAGTGTTTAATGCATGTCGTATATTGTTCATTGTTACCTATAATTTTTGTAAAAGTTTAAATTAAATATATATCGATATTCAAATTTGTTCAAAGCTACTCTTTTGAGGCAGGTACAAAAGCCCGCGAATACATCAGGTAGCAATGAGTTTTGTTTGTTTACAATTTAGGTCTAGCTCACGCCTCTCATGCACGCCCCCATTGAATTGTCCCACACCAACAAAAATGCCGAAATAATCGAAAAATATTTGATGGGACTACTTGGCTCTATTGAATAGATGTGCTACTGCCAAAGCACAAGCAGTTATTATCTTTTTAAGTATTTTTCTGTTAGTATTTAATTGGACAAAAGTTTCTGTAATGTTCGCTTCTCTTTAGCATCCTACGCATTTTTGTCGTATTACATACCAATGATGAGGAATATTAGCACAACATGTTATCAAGTTGATATAATAGTACCTCATGTTAGCTATAAAATGAGTTGGTAAATGCTGTGATGTTGTCTTGGGCCTCTGCTAGATTTGTTTGGCAAGAGTCCATCAAAATGCAGTGTTGTTATGCTGTAGTATGTAGCCTGGCAGGCAATGTAAGAAAATTGTTGGATTCACTCATCTGTTGTATTAAAAAATAGGTAGTACTAGGGAAGAAATGCTGGGGGGTCAGTGCTGACAGGGAGGAAGGCAAGAATGTTTTAGCAGAACAGCCTTCAGAGTGGCTTACAATATTGAATAGCAGGCTATGATGAAATCAACCGTGCAAAATCTTCAAAATTGAGGTGTCTGTAGGGAGCTCAGTGAAATTGTGGGGACTCTAGCCCCAAGCACCACTTGTAGCAACATCCCTGTAACAATATAGTCTCAGGAGCAAATGGTTTTTTCAATGGAAGGTATTTTTTCAAGTTTCAGTTTTTGGCATTGAAAAGGTTTACTCAGATTATATGAAATTAATGGAATCAAATACTTCAACACCTCCAGGTAAATTTACCATCATCATTTTCCAATTTATGCTGACATTTTCTAGGGCTAAGCAAACTGTAATTTTACAAAGAATGGTGTCATTGTATATTTAGAGCTCATACTTATGTAATTTTGCTCAAATCCTAAGCAGATTTATGAACTTTTAGTAGAAAGACATGAGACTATTTTAATATCAAAAACATAAGAATGCAACTGAAAGAATCTTGTTAGGATAGCCATTTGTTCAAGTTGTAACTAGTATAATGCATTTAGAAGTATGGATACTCATGGACTTACACCAGTGTAGCAAGTGAAGCTTTGTGTAGTCATGGAGCTACTGAAACCTGGGCAATCTTTTTGTGAACCTCTGAATGTAAACAATTTTAAATCCCTCTCATCTGACCTTAGTTAATTTGTATTTTTACACTATGAAATACATGTTTACCATATTTTGCTGTGTATAAGGTGCATCCTTGTATAAGAGCCACCCTAGGTTTCATGGTTGAATTCTGAGAAATGCACCACCTACTTTCTGTAAAGGATGGTTGTTACCATGAAAGAATAAACTTGGGAATGCTATAGAAAATGTTATAAAATACTTTTCTATAGAGTTATGTTTATAATGAAATTAACTATTATGCTTACAGGTTTGAAAATCTGTAAAATCCTTGTTCATTATTTATTTGATCTTAAAGGCTCTTTTAGTCTTTTTCAGATAACATTTCCAGTTGCTCCTCATCAGTCCCCACTTAATACAGATCAAAATTATATTCCACAGTAATGTCATCATGATCTTCTTCACTGTCTTTGTCATCTGCTTTCTTATTTTCTCTGTCATTTTCATCAACAATCTTTTCATTATTTCATCATTTGTGGTTTGGAGGGCTTCTCTGTGTTGCCATGTCCTTTTTGCATTCAGTATGATTAAGAATTAAGAGAACAGGTGCCCCACATCATATTATGACCCTGTCTAAACTGGAGAAAATGGAACAGTTCCATTTGGGAATGAACTGTTCCATACTTTTAATGTAAATGTGAAATGGTTCTGAATGGTTCCAGAAGTAATTGCAATAGAAGAGAAATGTGTACTCAACTACAAAAATATAGTTGGTATTTGGTGTGTGATGTAATAAAGCAAGCAAAGGAATCATCTTTCATTTAAAAACCCGTTCTCTTTTGGCTATGTTCCATTTGGTTCTGCCCATTTACACTGGAAGCAAATGGAACATTCCCAAATGGAACCGTTCCTTCAGCAGAGCCAAAATAGCATGGATAGCACTCCCAAATGGAACAGTTCCAACAGATCTAGTGTCAGTGCAAGGCCCATTTGTACCAATTTTGGATTAATCCTATTTGGAACCATCCCATTTGACTCCAGTGTAAATGGGGTCTATAATATTTCATTTATAGAGCATCACTTTGTTTTCAAGAGGACATGGTGGGGCAGTAATGTGACCATGTATAAGACACACCCCAAACAGCCAATGATAATCTGAAAAAGGTGTGACTTATACATGGAGAAATGCAGCACCTTAAATTTGTAGTGTCCAGTTTAATCTTACAGGCACCAAATTTTATTGAGATTAAAGCTTTGATTACTGATAATGGCTGTGGAATATATATATATATATATATATATATATATATATATATATATATATATATATATATATATATATATATATATATATATATATATATATATTTAATGAAATATTGTAATGATGTACTTGCTTATTAAGATTTGGCCCTTCCTACATTATATGCAATGCCTCTTTGATTTTTAGTTTATAGGCAGTGTTAGCAGAGTCCAGCACTGCAAAGCATTTCTCATCACAAGCTTCTCTACAAATACTAGAACCTTTTAAATGCTTATAGACATGGGAGTTCTTATCACTAAATAGATGCTTGTGCACTCAAGTCAATCAATATTGGCTTGTTTCACCATATATATATATATATATATATATATATATATATATATAATTAAGTATGTAATGATGTTTATGATCTTGTAATTAGATGTAGTATTTTTTGTATTGAGGAATATTTATGTATCAAATGTTCTGTCCATTGCTCAATAGTCTTTGTTTTTCTTTTATTTCATCATATTCTGTCATGCATTTTTTGCAGGTAAAGATGGAAGAAAATGTTCTGAATGTGCAAAGTCATACAGGCACTGTGAGTGCAAGGTTTGTAGAATTTATTTGCCTAGCCATT
Source organism: Cassiopea xamachana (assembly GCA_900291935.2). Classification (NCBI taxonomy): domain Eukaryota; kingdom Metazoa; phylum Cnidaria; class Scyphozoa; order Rhizostomeae; family Cassiopeidae; genus Cassiopea; species Cassiopea xamachana. The sequence goes on from OLMO02000325.1 coordinate 12,560,217, forward strand.
ACAGATTCTGTCATTGGATCTGGATTACAGATTCTGGTATTGGATCTGGATTACAGATTCTGTCATTGGATCTGGATTACAGATTCTGTCTTGGATCTGTAAAATAGAAATATTGTTTCACACAAGGAAAATCCCATTTTTGTAATTGGGTATTGGAGTTTGCTTTCCTATATTAATTCATGAATAATGATCTGTTCATACAAAGTCTGCTGATGCTATATAGGATATACGTCATGGAGTGCTTGCACTATTTTATCTTTATGAAATAGTTGCTATTTCCATTCAATAACAATTTCCAAAATTTGTTACCCTCCAGCAGTTGGTTCTACTTCAAAAATAGAGTGCAATTACAAAGTGACATACCAAGCAAGGAGATTTGTTGGCATCATAATTTCAACTCTCTGATCTTTAGCAAATTTCAAATTCTATAAATATTGCTTTGTTTTTGTAGTCGTGCTCAAAATGTGGATGCCTGTTTCAGAAGTATGCTGGCACAAACTTGATAAAAGGAAGGTTTGCAAACAATTTATAATCTTGAATATGCATTGCTCAATTCTTTGTGGACATTTAGCTATTTGTGAATATGCTAAATTATACTAAACGTATTAGTTCATTGGTGGTGTTATGCCAGTTGTTACTTAGAAAAGAAGGATGCATGCGCATATTACATGTCATATCATTGAATTCTTTTGAATCTCATTGGATTTTCCTTCCCAGATCACACTGCAGGTTGTGTGGCTTTGCTGTCTGCCTTACTTGTCATATGCTGGCCCAAGGAAAAAAGGTGGGTTTTTGGATCATGTAATTTTTCACCTGATATAAAATTTTTCAATTGGGAGATTCTTAATGATGAAAAATTTTTATTTTGATTTTTCAAGATCTAAAATTATTGTCATAATAAGTTCTTCAGTTTTAATTTTTGAATGATTCTGCAATAAAATTTAGACTTTTATCATTTGATTTCCTAGCTGAAAATTAAATTCTATTTTGAATTCTAATCATAATATATTGAATTGTAATGCCTTTAATTTGAGTTGTCAACAGATGCTATCATTTGATATTTGGCATTAAGACTGTCGGAGAATTCAATGCAAATGCATGATGAAATATGAGCATAGTTGTGTTGAATGTGTTTTTAGATATGTACACGATGTCATTTGAGAAGAAGAGAAGATGAAGTGAGTACAGAAAAAGCATTGATAGCTATTGAAGAGGCAAAATATGGAAAAAGTATGTATTGATTGACTTTTGGATGTTTTTGTTAAATATTTTTGTGTTTTTGAGAGGATTGTTTTTGAGTAAAATGTGTTTAAAGCAAAAGTAGAATAACCAGGATAATTAAATTTATGAGAACACTATATTTATCATTTCCTCCATATTGTACAGTTAACATAGCTGTATTCTCTAACAGTTATTGATAGTTTTGTTTTTTTTCATAGCTGGAGAGGAAGGTTTGTTGTACTCAAGATTAATCAATGGAGAGCAGAGAGAAAACATTTTATTTGAAGCTGCCAAAAATGGTAATTTAAATCTGTCTGTTAAAAGTATTATTTTATAGAGTTGTAACATTTGCATTAGAATATTGAGTTTGCATGAGATGAATTGGATTGGAGTGGATTTCAAGCCCTTGGGTTTTCTACCTCTGACCTGAAGTTTACATTCCATGTGCTCCCTTTCAATGCATTAATTCTCAATGCTGTTAGCTTGCCAGTAATAGTATTTGTGACAAATACAATTGATTCACTCAAGCCTGGCACTTACTAGATGATCATCAGGATTATCATGATAGTGATAAGCTGCTGCTGTTGTGATGCGAGATGTGCATTATTTTATTTTATAATTCCACTACATACAAACAACTCTATAATACATACAATTAAATTAAGATAACAAATTACAACATATGACAAAGGTAAAGGACACAGGTTCCAATAAGGCGATGATAGAGTTAAGTATTAGGAGAAGTTTCATAAGCAGAAGCTCTCTCATTGGGTATACAAATTGAGAAGGGAGCTTCCCCATTGCAAAAGCTTTACATTCATATTCTGAGATTATTTGAGTGTTTGATTGTCCTTGAAAAGGGCTTCATTTCTCATTATATTACAGTTTATGCCAGGAAACATGTGTGCTTGCTTGTTAACTTGCCTAGGCACTTGCAAAACCCACAGCACAAGCAAAAGATTGCCTGTGCCAACACAACTTTCCAGCCCATGTGCTGAATACAGACTTCTTTGTTGCAACAACAACACTAATGACTGTCACTGTTTGCACTCCTAAGCTTGTTTTATCTTGTTTTATCCTGTTTTAAACATTTAAAAATCTGTTTTATTTTAAGTGAGGTGCAAAACCTTTCTCAGCTGTTGGCAACTCTGTTTTTTTGTCATTTATTGTTATTGGTTACATCTATTTTGGATCTCTCAAGTAGCTCCAAATACTTCAAAGCTGCACATTAAAAATGTATCTGCAAAGCATTTGAAGAATGAAGCATTTGTCTCTTTTTCCATCATGTCTCTAATTCTAAAACAACCAAAAGAAGGGGGCTTTCTCCTTGATTAGTTTAACTATTGAGTGAGGTCCTCCCAAAGAAATTCAATGGAGAATTGAAAGAAATACTTTTATGTTTGTCTATATTTAATATCTTATTGTTGTTGATGTTGTTGGTCTTTGTTGTTGTTGTTGTTGTTGTTGTATTGCATTAGCTGCTTTGTTGAATTTTGAATTCTTTGAATATGAACACATATGGAGAAATGTGCATGCATGCAGATTGATGCTAATACACCAGTTTCTTCAAGGCAATGACTGTTAATGTAGAATGTAAATTTTTTAGGTGATGACCATGTTCTTGTTATTGCTTTGGATATGGGAGCAAATGTTAATGTCACAGGTGATGTATAATTTCCGCAATTTCATGGAGACATCTCATACATTTACGCATAGAATTGTATCTTTCTGAAGGGAATGTGTCTTAATATAATTAAATTGTATCAAGGACAGCACAGTTTTATTTTGAAGCAGAGGTCCAAAATGACAAGAAAGATAGCCTTGATTTTTAGGAAATATTTGGATGACAGATCCAAGAGTATCGATGCTTCCCATTAACAAACTATTATTTTAATTGACATTAGAGAGTTGATATTAATAATTAAAATAGTTCAAAATTTTTAATACTAAGTTGTTTTAAACACAAAGTGAGCCAAGGTTTTTATATTCTTTTTAGATTTTTCCCAACAAAATTTTTATAATCTAGCAATCAATGGATTGCTTTTTTGATAGAAATCTTTTTGTTTTGGTACCTGATGCAGTAGATATACAGTCATGTCTCAATTAAGTGTAATGTTCCAAGCCTACATGTGATATTTTAATATTTTAAGTAGCATCTGATTTCTAGAGGCATGGTACCATTTTGATTGCAATGCAGTTCTCTTTCCATCTTTGAAGCTTGTCCCTTGCTCCAATTGACTGAAGGTGTTAGATTTATAATGTGCAGTTACAGAATATTCTAGCTATTTTGCAAACGCTTCTTCCATCATGCGAGTCACACCAGTGTAATTTTTCTTATCCACCTTACAGATAGCAACAAGAATACCCCTCTGTTTTATGCAGCGGAGGGAGGACATCTGGCATGCTGTGCTTTGTTGTTGGTGAGTTTCATTACTTCATCAGAAAAATTAACGCAACAACAGAACCAATTTATGTTGCTCTAATGCCGAGAATAAAAATTGTTTCTAATTTGGTATATGAAACTTTTATTTTATTGATATTAGCATTTGTATCACAACTATGCTAAACCTAATCAATGTCAAAGTCCCGCCCGCACCAATGGCGCACAGGCGGCGCCTATCTCTATCTGTGACTGCGGTGAAAGCTGGCCCACTGGTAGTTCCGCGTGTTTAACTTCCCCATTCCATTCTCATACATCGGGTACCAGACGAGAAAGCAGTGAGTACCATTTTTAAAGTCTTTGGTATGACTCGGCTGGGGCTCGAACCCGCGACCTTCCTGTCGTTAGGCAGATGCTCTAACCACTGGGCCATCACTCCGGTGCTAAACGTAATTTTGAAGTAATTTGAAACATGATGACTTTTTAATTTGTAATTTTATTTTCAGGATCGTAAAGCTGATGTTAACACGGCGAACAGTGTAGGTGTACATATGGACTTATAAATATTTAATTGATCAGTAGTAGTTATTAATATCTTATAATGGTATAATTTTTTTGTTTTTGCTTTAATCAGTAAATTAAATATTTTGATATTCAATATTTTGATTATTTGTATTCACAACTCAGTAGTTGTATGAATAGTCACTGAGGAAGTTGCCAGAGGGCAACAAAACTTTTGAGGATAAATGCTTAAGTGTTTATGTGTGTTAGAAATTATGATTTTGATAAAATTTATTAAGGTATGAAACTTCCGAAATAAAATTTGAGCTATAACACACGGGATCTGTTCAATACATTGGCAAGAAGTTCCAGTGATCGAAAACTCAATAGTTGTTAATCTAGAACGTGTCTGTTTTTGATATTCACCTATTCTTTTGATTTGAAATCATTTGTTTTGTTGATTCTTTTATTATTTTCTAAATTATTTTCTTCAGTGTAATGCTCTGTATGTTTTCATTTGTTTCCTCTCTTTGGTTGTTAAACTGTTTTCTTATTTACAGTCAGGATGGAGCCCCCTTCATGCTGTGGCATGGTATGTTAAGGTCCACCACTTTGAGTCTCTGTCACCACTCTTAACTTCTTGTTTTTCATTGGTTGAAGAAATGAAAAGAACCTTTGTTGAATTTCTCAACAGCCTCATGTTCTTGTCTTTTTTGACACCTTTAAGCAATACAATACCAAACTTTTACAAAAACCAATGCCATTGGGAGTATGATATGCATAACTTCCCAGATGGCCATTTAACAAAAACAATACAGACAATGCAGATGCCAAGAATATACCAAAATCTTATTAGTCTCTCATTAGAGAGGAGTAGCTTAGATGCAATGTTCAGAAATACTTAGAAGATAGAAAATCTTGAATATATCGAACGGAATATAGGAGATTTTGGTATAATTCTGGGCACAATAGACACATGAACAATAACGATAGCTGTTTCTTTAGCTAAGTCTCAACGATTTAATCGTGCTAATGGCAATGGAAATAGCAGTAAAAATAAGGATAATATTTTTTACTATTGCTTGCAAGTATGAAATTGCACCAATCCACATAAATAGTGATCTGATTTATTTTTTCTTTTGATTTCGATTGTTAGGAAAGGATCATCAGATAATCATGTTGAGTGTGCGCAACTTCTTTTGGAGGTCAGCTTCTAGTTTCAATTTCTTTTTCAATTTCTAGTTTCAATTTCTTTTTCAATTTCTAGCTTCAATTTCTTCTTAAATTTCTAGTTTCAATTTCTGTTTACAGCTTCGTTATTAGCTTCCGAAAGATGTTGATGATTGGCATGTGTGTTCTTGAAACAAATCTACAGAGTGAAATTTTGGTGAACCACTAAATTGGATTTTTTTCTTTTTTAGGCTGGAGCATTGGCCTTGGCAGAAACCTTTACAAACGAAACTGCTGGTGATGTTGCTGAGAGATGTGGTGGTAAAAATGAAATTATTGAAATACTACGTGCAGCAGAGGGTATGTGGTGAAGGTTTTTTGAGTTAGAAAGTGACTTTAACATTCTTTTTTTATGAGAGTTGTCTCCTCAGTGTGGTTCTTTTTTGCTGAATAATTCAGAGGGTCGACTTCGAACTGTGAAAGATCTCAACCGCTGAATTTTTAAAATGGTGAGGTGAATCTCAAGAAATTGTTTCTACAGATCAGAAAGATGAAAGAAAACCAATTAGTTTGTACAGTCAGCTTTTAGTAGTTGGTAAAGTATCTTTACAGAATTTGCAGAGGATAATTTTATGTTTCCTAGTCCGCAATTTATGATTTTGAACCTTATTGAAATCACTAGAAAGAAAAACCAAGTTAGACAAAATGAGTGAAAATTTCATTTTTAAAGCACTAATGGAGTCGATCTAAGAATGCTTTGAATTATGCATGTGATGTTATTATTTTCGCCATAGTTGAAACATCAGTTATTCATCTGAGAGAGAAAGTAGAGTCTCTGCAAGGTAGGCTCCATTTATTCCATTCAAAAGCAAGCTTACTTATACAAGGTGTGTTGTCATTGGAGAGACCAGCTATCTTTTAAAATCCTCTTATCCTACTTACACTTCTCATTATTTCTTCTGTCTACTTTTTCTCTCAATATTCGATTCAACTTATTTCTTTCTGGATGAACATAGATTTTTCTCTAAATGAGTGGACGGGAAAAGTAGATTTAGATATCCCAGACAGAACATTTTTTGTATATTTTCTTGTTACAAATCAATTTTTGTTATCTAAGTCTTGAAACAGTTCATTCCTCTTTTACATGTAGGCCTAGGAGCAAAGGAAAGAAAATTATGGCGAATGGTGACTTGTTTGATAAACTGTGTTTGTAAAAGTCAACTGCAGGCAGCTGAACAAGGTAATGATGATGAAGATATTTTGATGGTAATATTTTGAAAGTAATTTTATGGTTAATGATATTTTGATAATGCCCATTTTTCAGCATTTGAGTTCTGCTTTATTATAAAGTTTAATAAATGCGATTTTTATCCAAATCTTTTGCTTATATTTTTTGTTAATATTTTAAAGTTGTTTATATTTTTAACTTACATTTTCTGCAGCTTTGTGTTATTTTTACTTTGCCCCTATTTTCGTGTCATCCCACTTCATGAAGTTTTGAATCATCCATGAAAATGCAAAGCCTTTCCCATGCTTTCACTTTTCTTAACGTAGATCTCTTTTGATGCTTTCCTTGCTGTGATTTCCTTTAAGTAAAGAAAAGGAATTAGGAGTTTTCTTGCAATTGTTTGAGGTAAATTGCTTTTGTAGGAGTTTTAACTAAAGTGAAGGAAAGGACAAGTGAAGCAATATTTCGCACTGCCTCCCTTGATAGGGTATGTTTTTCTACTTAAGATTTGTTTATTTCATAGAAATTCTAGCTTTCCTTTTCTGTAGGTATTTTTCAACAAAAGTTTTAGTTTTTAAATTTTTTTGCACAGAAGCATGGCCTGAGACTGTTTCTGTTCCTTTATTTTATGAATATACAAGGAAATTGCTAGTGATTGAAGTTTATTGAGCTTCTAATGAGACAGTGAAGTAGGATTTGCTTTGATTCATTAGTTTCATTGTCTTTCTTCTTTAATTGTTTCTATTGTTGTTCTTTCATTGGTGTTTCCTATTCACAGAACTTTTTAAAAAAGAACATTTGCGAGAAATGTAAAGGTAATAATTACTGGTTGCTCTTTTCGATTGCTATCATATCTTATCCTTCTAGAATTTTCGCAGTTGATTTCCCTTTCAGGAGGTGTCTTTGTTATCAACTGTGGTACTTTTCCCAATGTTTTTTCACTATTTTGAGAAACCAGGAAAAAACATTGAGGACAGTACCACAACTGATGATAAAGACGCCTTCTGAAAGGGAAATCAGCTGCGAAAATTAATGCTGATCAGCCTTAATTGTTTGGCTTGTTTGCTTCAATATTATAAAAAGTAGCATTATTTTGAATGTTATTTGGCTCTTTTACTATTGTAGAACATATCCATATCAGATATAATTCAAAATTTCTACTTCAGTAGTATATGATATAACCCAGATCGGTGTTTGTTACACACAAATGGAAAATACAATATTAATCTATTTGATGGAGATTGGGAAAGTTTAATATGATTCCATATCAAGTGTTCCAGCTGGCTACTGAGGTGGCGCTACTTGAATGGGAAACATTTTATGATCACCCATATTTGGCTGTGCTTTCTTTTCTTTATGTTCTTCTTTTTGCTTCTTTTCTTTTTTCACCTTTTACATTTCTTTTTTAATTTAGTTTTATTTTTTTGCCTAGTCTCTTTTTCTCATACAGTCAATTCTGTGCTTCAGTCTTTCCTATTTTTTTCTAAGAAATGCTTTTGTTCTCTAATCTCCTTTCCTGTTTTGCAGGGATTTCTTCTCCAAGCAAGAAGCATACTCGCTCGCCATTGGATTCGATGAAACCTAAAGCCGATGTTGAACCGATCATTCGACCAGATGCATCACTGATTGAGGTTCAAAGGGAGCAGAATGATCTGGATATGCTTGATCAAAATTCTGTGAGTTTATCACCAGATTTTCATTATTTTGCTCTTGACCTTGGACAGTTGTAGTTTGGAAATTCTAGCCGTTTTGAGTGCAGGATGTTTTTTCGTTGATTTTTGACTATAGTTGAGTTTCTTTATGAGTTTCATGAATTCATACTTATAAAAATGTCTAAGCTTTTCAAGGTTGTCTATGTTGCATTTTGTCATGCTGAAGGAGAAGTAAGGCTCGCTACATCGTACTCCATAACTGCTATTTATTAGTTAAATCTTCCGAATTTCGTCCATCAACTATCTTTTATAGCTGCTTTAATGTTAATTTATGGTCATGGTTTATAAATGAATCAATTTTTATTCAAAAGACTGACGCAATGTTTGCAAGGAATAAAGGATAACAAACTAAAAGTGTAGACAATCATTTTGATATTTAAAGTAATAGAAAATCATTATGAAATTACTGGTGGTAAGGATTTTAATGAGATGACCATGTTTACAGTGTTCCCTTGGTAAAATGATATTCACCCTAGCGGTACCGGCTGGATGAGGGCTTTTCCTGCTGTTATCTACATTGATTCCCATTTGTGGCTAAAAATTGTCCTTTATGATCAGACACGAATCACAAACTGTATGGACAGAGACAACAACAAAACATTCAAAACTCATTTTCATTCAGGCAAGAAATGTTGCGATTGTCAAGTCATTGTTTACCAGTTCATACATTTAATACCTTGTTTATAATGATCATTTTATTTGGTGCATTTTTCATAAACTTTTCCAGTTATGTTTGATTTCATAGTTGAAAGATCGTTTGATGCAACTGGAAGCTGAAAAAAAAGACTGGGAACAAAGGTGCAGGAAACTGATGCAATCAGTTGCTACCAATTCCAAGGTGTGGCTCGCACGTGATCATTTCATTAAATGGCAAATGTGCTCTATCAGTTTATTTTCCAAAGCACTAAGCGACAAACATTTTTATGCAGATTTATTTCAATTGAAAACCCTAATCACAGATGATTTCATGATAATATTTTTGTGAATGATTATGAATGGCTTTTGGGCCTAAATTGTTAAAGTATTTCAGCGTCTTTATCATTTTCTACCTCCTCACAATCATCATCATCGCCATCACTATCATGTTTTTTTTATTCTTTTATTTTGATCAATCATGAGCAATCATAAGTAATCGTAAATAATCATCATATGTAGCCATGATTCACGATGCAACTCAAAATTTACTCAACGCAGGAATACCAAAAAGCAATGGAACTGGCAAAGGAGGAAATATCTCGATTGAAGATCGAAAAGGAGGCAGATGTTAAAAAGGTAGTGTTTTAATTATTTCAATTGATTTTCAATAAGCTTGGAGGAGCTTCTCGCCTCGTCATGTTTTGTTTTTATGCTTATAAACGTATCCTATGCTGTGAAAACCAACGTATTTATATTCCTCACAGATTAATTTGTAAGAAAAGGCAGGCTTCAAGCACGAATGTTATTTTTGTTTTCATGTAAACCTCATATTTATATAAACCTCTTTTATGATCTGTCTTTTTTTATCTTATGTCTAAATACATTAAAGCACTTATTTCATCAATTATTTTATAATTCTCTTTGTTGATAAGAAGCATAAATTAAGCATGTTACCATTGATTTGATGCTATTTGATGTCTTCTGCTTCATGGTGAAATTAGACAAATGTGTTTTGATCCATGAAATCCAGACATGATAGCTATAGCGCACAATTGTCGTTAATAATTCAGATTCTTTGTAATATACTATAATATTTTTTCCAGTGCGAGGCTGCATTTGCAAATAAACTGGCAAAAGTTCGACAAGAGGCTGATAACACAATCTGGGAGGTTTGTTGTTTTCTCTTGTGTCACGTATAGCAATTTTTGAATTATTGTGTTTTCTCTTTTAGAAATAGCGTTTTAATTCTATTTAATATTTTTCAAACTTTTTTACGAACTTTTTATTTCATGTCAGTAGAGTTTGATGCCATCTTAAAAGGCAAGAAATTGGCCTAGAACTGGGGTGGGCAAGTAATTTTCACCAGGGGCCACATGAGAAACCTGAATTGTGTATGAGGGCGAGCAACTTTCTTCTACTTTTAAAATTCTCTAAATTGAGTGTTGTGAATAGCTGGTACTGATAATGAGAAGAATAAAGCACTCTGTAACAGTGGCCGACATCCTGAGATTTTGTGGAACGGGGGGGAGTTGAAAGCTTCGTGACAGCCAGGGCGCATGTCATCTCTAGTGGGAGGCTATAGCCATGAAAACATGTAAACGGAGAGAGAAAATTGGGGGTCTGGGGGCTTGCCCCCAGTAAGTATTCTAGAGATCATGCTTTCTAGAAGGTTGGAAGATGCCATTTTGCATATAAATTGGTTCATCATTAATCTTTATGCTGATAAGAAAGAACTGACACTCTAAGTTGTTTTCATCGATATCAGACTTCATCGATATCAGATTTTCATTGAACAAAATGGAAAGTTTTTAATAAATCAGAGTCACAATTTTGAAACTATTGAAAAGGTGGCCACCCCATCACCCCCGAATGTCCACCACAGCTCTGTAGATATTTATTTTAGGTTATGTGAAATTGTCGCATATAAGTCAAACAAGAAAACAGAAACAATTATTGAATCAATAAAAATTCATTTTAACTTGTTAAATCTCCACATACAATAAAAAACGACAATAAAATTTCAAATTTCAAAATGAAAGTAAAATAGACAGATGCTTGTTGGATTTATATTGTTTATGATTTACCTCACGCGGGCTACACAGGGATGTTCGAAGGGCCAGATGTTGGCAGTGGTTTGCCCAGTTCGGGTCTACAACATATTTTGCGATTTCAAAACCTGAATAGATCTTGATAGGTTGACACTATTAGTAGGGATAGTTTCTTACACGCATACGAGGTTGTTGGAATTGATTATGCAGAAGAAAACGACAAGGAATTCAATTCATTAAAAACTTACTTCTTCAGAGGGAAAGAGTTTTACTCTCAAGAAGATTCAATTTGATTATTGTTGATATTGATGTTTTTTTGCATTTTATTTCTTAATTATGAAGTTTTTATTTTTATGCTTAGTAAAAACTGTTTTTGGATTTAACACAAATCTGCCACTTTCTTTGTAAATATGTGTCAAGGTGTAGAATGTCATGTTTATGCAAAAAGAAGGAAGCCTTTCTGATGTATTCTGTTCTTTCTCTTTGAAGTTTATCGCAGATTTGCAGGACCAGGAGAAGATATGATACGTCTTCATGATAGTTATTATGACTTTCTTGTAGTACCAAAAACAAGTGAAGGAGCTTGAAGAGGCGAGCAATGATTTGTTGCAATTACAGAAGAATATAAAGCTTACATGGGTACCAGATCAACTCGTAAAGATCTGCCAAAGTCACAAGTGTAGATTGCCTTTCACGCAAACAACACGAAAGCATCATTGCCGCTGTTGTGGACGGGTGTTTTGTCATAGTTGTTCCAGTCATAAGTTAAAGTAAGTGTTTGGTACCTTTCTGCGTACTTTGGTTGAAAATTTTGTCAAAAAATTACATTTCAAATCGAATCTTAGAGTTATCATTAGGGATTTTTATGTTACGTTCATTGTATTATAAAGCTAAAAGAAAATAAAATCGAGGAGACTTAAAATGACTTTGATTTGCTTCTGTACAATGATTTATGTATTAGTAGTACCAGGATATTTACAAAATAATCTTGTTCTATAGTTTAATACACTATTTATTGAGAGAATTGTATCCAATCTAATCCAATGTAATTAAATATATTCCAATTTGCCTGTGCACTTTCTTGAACATCAGCTGTCCTTGTTTTTCTTCTAGAAGATCACAGTTTTACGTGTAATGCCTTGTTAGTTCGAGGCACTGATGTTTCTTGGCAATAGTGCATAGAGTGTTTCTCTTCTTAACATGTTTATATGATATAAATAACAAGCTACTCATTGCTCAAAGTTCTTCTTTGTTTTTCGCAGGATTCCTGCATTCGGCTACGATGTTCCAGTAAGAATTTGTGGAAATTGTTTTGCACTAATTGATGACACATTTTCAAACGAGGAAACCAATTAATCGTTGCTTCCTATCCCCAAGCTTTCCTGCTTTCTGGGATTCTATCAGGACGATAAAAATGACAAGTTCCAACTACGAATTAATGCTGGAGGTTATTGAGCCATCCAGCAGGACAATCTTATTTTTTAAATGTTTCAAATGCACGATTTCGGTGAACTCTTATCCACATGTCACAAATAAAGCGACTTTTCTACGTTCAAGTCTGACGATCGATTTTAACAGATTTTATTGGAAATATTTTTAATGTATATACATATAGTATTATTTCGATCATAGATTAAGTTATGCACATTTTAGTCTCATTTGTCAATAATTTAAGACCAAGCTTCAATCTACCTTAATTTCAGAGTCAAATTGTGACTTTCATGAATTTCGGCATGAAATTGAATGAAAATTGATGTTGTCTTTTAGTTCAATTACACGAAGTCTTGAAGTATAGAGCTTTGTGAAAAATGTATGACTCTACTTACTTTCTGGCATTAATTGATTGGAAAGTAAAGTTATATCTTAGTGGAATTGAACGAAGCTTTGAGAATGTCAAGAATTTTGTAAAATACCTAAAGCTACAGCATTATCTTTTGACATGAAAAATAAAGTTATGTCTTTTATTACAATTGCACAAAGTCTTGAAATTACAGAGAATTTTATGAAAAGTTAGAGGCTATAACCTTACCTTTTTCCATAAAAGTTATAATAAATTCAAGTTATATTTTTTGATATAATTAATAGTCTTAAGAAAATTGAAGAATTTTGGAAGATAATCAAAAGCTATAGCCTTGCTTTTTGACATAAAATTTATACTAAATTATAGTTATGTATTTTTGTATAATTGAGTGAAAAACAGTAAAAAAACAAAGGCTATAGTATTTCTTTTTGACATGAAATCAAAGAATTTTGTGAAAAACCAGAGGTTATAGTCTTACCTTTTGGTATGAAATTAAATGACTAATACAGTGACGTTTTTTGCTAAAATTAAAGAAAGTTCTGACAATATGGGAAATTTAGTGAAAAACCAAAAGCTATAGTATTACCTTTAGACATAAAAGTTATAGTAAATCAGAGATACGTGTTTAATGCAGTGAAGTAAAATTTTTGGCACAAATCGAAGAATTTGTGAACGACCGAAGGCTATAGCCTTGAAATGGACCTCAAAAGTCCACATTGTAATGCAATCGAAGGAAATAGTGAAAATATTACGAATTGTCTTAATAAAGGCTATAGCCGTATTGTTTGGGATGAAATTAAATGTAAAATAAAGTTATGTTTTTTGCTAGAACTGAGGGGAGCTTTGACAATACGGGGAAATTTGTGAAATACCGAAAGTTATAGCTTTACCTTTCGACATAAAATTTATGATAAATTAGAGATACATCTTTTGATGCAACTGAGTAAAATATAGGGAAAAATTGAAGAACTTTGTATTTTTTACATGAAATTTAATGGACATTAAAAGTCCATTTTTCAATGCAATTGAAGGAAATCTTGAAAATATGAAGAATTTTGTGAAAAAATAAAGGCTATAGCCATAATTCTTGATATTAAATTTCTCCTAAATTAGAAATATGTCTGTAATGTAATTGAATAAAATGTTTAGAAAATAGAATAATGTGTAAAACTATAGGCTATAGACATACCTTTTGGCTTGAAATTGCATGAAAATTGAAGTTTTATCCTTTAGTATCCATTTGCTTGCTAGGAAGCTGCTATCAGTCAAGGTCCTAACAGGACCTTGACTGATAGCAGCTTCCTAGCAAGCTGACCAAGTTTTTATCCTGTATAAATATAGATTATTATTATAGTACAATTGAGCTAAGTCTTTAAAACTGAAGAATATTGAGAAAAACCAAAGGCCATAGACTTTCTTCTTGGCAGAATAGTTATAATAAATTACAGTTATTTCTGTTAATACAATTAAATGAAATGTTGAGAAGATGAAGAATAATGTGGGAATAACCTTACTTTTTAACATGAAAAATAATGGAAATCGAGTCTATCTTTTAATGGAATTGAATTGAATTGAATTGAAGGAAATCATCAAAATATCAAGGGTATTGTCAACAAACGAAGGCTACAGCCTCGCATTTCGGCATATGACTAACAGGAAACTACACGTGTTTTATACAAGCGATTAAGTGAGATCGTGAAAATATGGAAGCATTTGTGAATAACAAAGTAATTGCTGAAATTTGCAGGAAGTAAAGGTTGAAGAAAACGCTGCTTAGTGACTTACATGCAAGAAGTTAGGAAAGCTTCCGATAGAGGTCGATGGTAGATACCTAATTAAGTGATAAGGACATCACGTAGAAAATAAATGGAATTTTCGCTCAAGTTCGAGAATGCGGAGAAAAAAGGAAAAATGGAAGTAATATGATGTTTGTTACATTTCAAGAAACTTAAAGGGCTAATTTGGAAGCTGATCTAGCTTTCATTGAATCTCACAGGAAAATTAAATCCTTAATTTGCAATCAGTAACTTTTAGCCAACTCCTTCATTCTGTAAATGCAGTCTTTAAATCTTAAGTTCTGTGTGCTCTAGAATGTTGTCGCATAATTTAAGGCTATTCCCGTTGCTCTCACTTATAAGAAAATTTCCTTAAACCAAGGGATTTTTTTCCCAAGGGACTTTTCTAAGGAATTTCAGAATCTAAGGACATTCCAAGGAATTCCACAGAATTGACAGAAAGTGTATTAATCATTATTTAGAGTGGAATTTCTGATCAAAATGTCTCTTTTTGGCTGAAGAAGGCAAAGCATCATCTGCCATTATTAAGTTCCACTCTTCCGCATTCAGAATACTTTTGTGAAGCAAAATGACAAGGTCTACAACATCGAAGGAATTTTTTGAGTAATCTAAGGAAAACTTCATCCAAATCTAAGGAATTTTACACAAAGAAAAGTGAGAACATTGGGTATTTCTATATTTCTCCATCAAAAATGTGATCAGGAGGGACTAGATGATCACTACTACCATGATTTGCATGGACATAGCTAGTGAGAAAATTAGTAACAACTTCTCTCATTTAGCTTTTGTCACCAACAGCTGAGGAATCAATGAAAACAAACTGACTGACAAAACTTTCATTTTTCACACATATCAGTCATTTATATTTCTAGATCAAAGCATAAAATGCTAGACCATTAATAACATTTGGCATTCAATAATTACATATCTATATAAGCAGATGAAAGTTAGTTTGGTCCTTTTACAAGCAAAAATACCATGGTGCTAAATGCTCCGATACCAAGTAGAGAACGGCAAGCATGGAGCTTGTTCCACTTTTCTAGTCCATCTTGGATCCAATCACTGCCTAAAATCAAGAAATAAATGAAGAATAAATAAAGATAAACATGAAAAGAGATCAATCCATCTATCAATCCCTCCCTACTTCCCTCCCTATTCATCAATCCAGCAATTTATGTCTGTGCCTATCTGTCTGCCCATACATTCATCCATCAATCCCTATTTGGCTCATTCCAAGTAAAACGAAACTGGAAGTGAATTTTCAAATTTGACAATATGAGTTAAAACCTGTTTTTATTGGTTCTTATACAGCTCAAGTCTCAGAAAATAATGGGTACTATGCTTCTGTACTTGGCTTTCATTTTTACTGGGCCACAGCAAGTGGGGTTTTGTATCAGCAAAGCAAACACACATGTGACGCTGCTTTTTTGGAGTCATTTTTCCTAATTTGCACTTTTTCCAAGAAAATATTTGGTATAGTGTTTTTGCCAGGTCTTTTTTGAAAGGAGATGATACATTTGCTGTTGTTCATCTTGTGGGAAAAACAAGCTTGCTTGATATGACTGAAACTACTAAAATTGCTGTTCCTTTTCATTGCGACATGTATCACTTGTTTGACACACTCCAACTGAACAACTGTTGTGACAAATGTCTAAACCCTATTACAAAATGCTAGAAAAAATCCTGAAAAAAGTCTGGTTGGCTGTTTTGCTGAATTTAAAATTAATAGTGGAATTTTAAACTGTTTTAAAAGTAACATTAGACTGCCAGTATTGTGACACACATAACATGGAATGGGCCAATTGTTCAACCCCATCTGCAGATCTATTCTTACAGAGGATCATAGAAAAAAAAGTAATGCTCGCTAAGTAAAATAGCAAAAGTTACTTATGGTGAAAAAATGTTTCAGCTACAGATTTCAATGGGTAATGAAAGATGCTGGTGTCTCTGCTATGCTCTTTGTTATGGTCATTCCAATGACCAACAAAAAACTTAAATATAAATACAAATATAAATATAAATATATATATATATATATATATATATATCTATATATATATATATATATATATATATATATATATATATATATATATATATATATATATATATATATATATATATATATATATATATATATATATATATATATATATACCATGGAAATGCAATTCACATTTGACTACAAATTATCACTTTATAACAAATATAATAAAAGTGGGGTAAACTGAACTTTGCATGCAGAGTATTATAAATACAGTAGAGGGAAGGGTTTCTTAAACTTCATCACAAGCCAAAAAGGGCTCATCACTCAAGCGATTAGCATCATTGTGCTATAACATCTATTTCCACATATCCAACTTCAAATAAAAGAATCAAATTGGACCAAAATCAGATTATATCCTATTCTCCTTAGTAGATCCAATGCATTTGAAAATTGACATGGGACTTTTGTTCCATAAAGTCTTGTTTGGTAGTGATTAACACAATAAGGCAAATGATTGCTTTTAAAAACCTCAGAACTGTTTCAAAAACACATACTATACTATACTATATAAAATACTACATATATATATATATATATATATATATATACATACATACATACATACATACATACATATATACATACATATATACATACATACATATATATATATATATATATATATATATATATATATATATATATATATATATATATATATATATATATATATATATATATATATATATATATATATATATATATATATATATATATATATATATATATATATATATATATATAGAGTCAATATTTATTTTTTAAAGCATATATGTGGGAGTGCTGCTATCATGCATCTGTTACTCAGAGTTTCGTGCTGTTGTGCACTCATCAGACAGACTAATGGAATATTCCCTTACTCAACTATATATGCATAAATGTAGTGTTTATTGTACTATGGTGTCATGTTTGTAATGAGGGAGCAGTTAGGTTCAGCAATATTGTTCTTCAATTGAAACTTACTTTCATGTCAGCATTTAGAGAAAAACTCTTGACTTTTTGTTCACTAGGCTGACTTCATGATGTCAACAAAAGAGAAGTACTTTAAACAACATTTGTTATGAAAAATAAGTAAATGATAAAACTACCTTTTTCTTTAGATTCTTCAACAGCTGTAAGGTCATTGTTTAATGGCAAAATAAATATCTTTGTGAATGGGAAAAGTGTTGTGAACATGCCACTTGCAACAAGCCATCCAATATTCTCTTTTGATGTGCCTCTTGTGGCAAAGTATGCTGAGGCAGATGATACTATAGTAGTTAATGCAAGCTTTGGCTAAAATGAGGAAAGTAAACCATACACTTTAGGGGTATTAATATCTCAAGGTGGGCTCTACCTTATAGGATAAACTATACAACACTTTGTGGATGTGCAGAAGTCAAACACATCAAATGGCAAATAATTAAGATACCATTTGAAAGCACCTTTTGTGCATGTAAAGTATATGCAATAGCATTTTTGGAATTGTAGGTATGGCAGAGGCTTAAGGAAAAGGTTAGAGTTACATACTTTTCAAGTTTTGATGTTAAAAATGTGTGAGAAATTTACTAATTGGAGTGAAGCATTCTGCATTCTCAAAGGGGGATCATAGGCAAGTGGAAATCCTGCCCTTTTCAAATGGAGAGTTTAGACAAACTGTTGTAACATTTTGACAACCATGTACTTAAGGTACATCTGCATGAAAGGGATCTTGAAAGAAAGTTTTGCAACAGATGTTTACCATTAGGCTGCAAAATTACATGCAGGCATGATGTTTATACCTGTTTTCTGACAACTCAGTACTTCAATTTCTCTGTAATCTAAACACAGCATGAATATATCTAACATTTGTGTAAAATGCATGAGAACTTTTATTCTATGCATGTGAACATAAGACTGTCCCAAATTGTGTGTCTCATGCAAAGTGTGTGAGACTTGGAAGGTCTGGAGCTAGTGCCAGTTGTCCCATACATGCAATCTAAAGTGCATGGATTTTTCACAGCCACCCAATTTTGAACACAATAACACTAAAGAAACTCCTGTAATGGTCACCAAAAAATTTCAAGAAGATTAAATGCTAACTAAAAAACACATCCCATGTGCATGACATGTTTGTACTACATTGGTGCAAATGAAAGAATGAAGACAGCTTGGCAGATCTATCTCCTCATTGTAAGATTTTGAAGTTGGAAAACGCAGCTTCTGAATGACTTTAAGAATCAGGATGACAATGAAGAGAGTCCATGTGACTTCATTATATTCCAATATTTGACATAATCAGGTATTATTCTATATTACATAAGACTACTCCATAAACAAGACTATTCCTGTGTGACTATACATAAAACCATAAATGGAATAGTCTTATTTATGGATTAGTCTTGAATAATGTGGGACAAATACCTGGTTATGTCGAATATTCTGAAATCATGTAGACTCTCTTGGTCGCTGTTCTGATTCTTAACATCATTGTAAGTTCAAGTCATGAATTTTTCATGACATTATGAAGGTGTGGCATTCCTGAATTCGTACTTAAAATATAAGTCGGCATTTCTGCCTGTATAAAATAACAAATGACTTTTGGTAAGCACATAAGAAATCATGGTGCACCCTTCTTGTCAATCAGCATCAAGTCCGATTAAATCACAACTTCCATAACATTCAATTTAGGCCTAATGCAAATATCGTATCAGAGTGGATCGCTGCAGCTGCGCACAATTCTACCTCAAAAGACACGAGAGATCCCAACTTCCATTATTCAACTATTTGCACGAAAAATATCCAGCTCTGTAACAAATTTAATTACCAAAATGTATGATGCAAATTCTTACCATAACAGAGCCTGCTCTGAAGTACGATAGTTTCCAACATGTCAGAGCAGTAGGAATGTCAGTGGCTTCCATTCGAGCTGGATGCTCAACGACATTAACATACAGAGCACCACCAGTATACAGCCCTGCAGCTACAGTCGAAAGGCCTTTTAAAAAAAGCCCAACTGCTTCTTGATCGAAATTCATTTTGACGATGATTTACCTTGTGCTGGCTCAGCAACCCTACGAGAAGACCACAAGACTTGAAACACAAAGGATATTGTTGTTGTTGCAAAAGAGGGCGTGGCCGCAAAGCATTGGGCACGTGATAAGCAAAAACAGTGAGTTTTCAATACGTAGTTCAAACATTGTATATTTATGCTGAGTAATGACTATGGTAATAACTACATCATGTCACGTCAACACAAATGCTGATTCATCCTACGTTAGTACATATTCTCCACTATAAATATCTCTACTTGCTAGAAGTCAGAAGAGAGAGAATACTGGAGCAAGATTGTTGAGGCCTCGTCGAAGGCTCATCGCTTGTATCAGGAGTTAGTCCAAGCTGCAGTAAGCAGGCGTTTCCTGGATGTACAAAATGATTTAGGATTGGTAGTCCAAATTTCTGGAGTTTTCGGAATTGGAATTCCAAATCTTTGGAATTGGGAACATGATGCTTAGGCTCAGGTTATATGTCGCGCTTCTCATGTGCCGAACCTAATACAATTAAGTTCGACGATAGCTCGACTGTAGCGCGACGT
>OLMO02000325.1:12589788-12601217 GCA_900291935.2 Cassiopea xamachana
GTGTGGCTGCCACAGCTATCTCGGACCACACCCACTTCTTCAAAGCTTTGCCCCCCCAGTGAAAAATTCCACGAGCCGCCACTGGTTTCTTCTCCAATAGGGGGTCATTTGAAAAGTATGTATGCTCTGATGGAGGAGGGGGTACCCAAAAAGACAAATAGGCATTTTAAAGTGTAAAAGGGAAGAGGGCTCCATGAAGAATACATGTAAGCCTATGTAATTCTCAAACATCAATTACTCACTAAGCATGGTAAACAAATATGTCAATTTTCTAAAGGCTTTACATGCAAAACATTTGCCCATTTATTTCCATACAAGACTGTGATAATTTTAGATTCCTTAGATTTGCAATGAAATCTTAAAATGTTGAAAATTGTGAGATAAACAATAGATTCAAATATCTATGTGGGGGATGGGGGCAGGGGTGATTTCTAGGGTGGTGGATCCCCCTTGTTAAAATTTCTGCTCATTTTGGGGGGCTCAGCGCCCTAAAACTCTTGCATTGCCCTGGCTATTCAGACGTTATTGGCCTTGCTTCCAAAGTGCTATGATCAATTGTGTACTGCTACATGGCTAGTGAGGCATTTCTTATTATTGACTATACTATCTCAGCATTAAACTAAATTATTATGCTTCAATCTTTGAAAACATAGGCGTGGTTTTAGCTTGGCCACACCCAAACTATGGGCGTGGTTGTGCCTAGAGCTCCCCTTGTTAAAATTTTTAGAAATCATCACTGGATGAGGTTCAGGCTTACTAACTCTCCCATGTCAGGTGAGCCACAATTTTGACTATTCTCTCCCTGTCTCCTGGTTGTTATATTTTTCTCTTAGTCTTGAAGGGTTCATCTTTTCATTAGTTTTCTGACATCACAGTGGGTTGCTTGTGTTTTCATTAATCACTGTTTTTCAAAAGATTTTAGCAGTGCTCTCTGGCTATTTATAAGTGGTGCGAGGTCTGGGGGGCTTTATGATAACACCTGTATAACATAAAGAGGCTTTATGCAAGTATAGTTGCCAAAACTTTCAATGCATTAGGCATTCTCTTATACCCTAAAGGGCCCACCATGATTGGGCCCATAGGAAAATTTCAAATAGCCAGGTTTACAGATGGCTGGAAAATGCAATGTTGTAAAGTTGTATTTCTATTTGTTATATCCAAACATCCCCTAGTGGGCAAATCTTGCCTGAGGGTAGGGGGTGACTACT
The DNA here is from genome assembly GCA_900291935.2 of Cassiopea xamachana. Taxonomy (NCBI): domain Eukaryota; kingdom Metazoa; phylum Cnidaria; class Scyphozoa; order Rhizostomeae; family Cassiopeidae; genus Cassiopea; species Cassiopea xamachana. The sequence continues at coordinate 12,590,997 of OLMO02000325.1, forward strand.
CTTGTGCTGTACTCTATAGATTACCAAATAATCATCTCCTGATTATTACCTTTGAAATTTTTTCCAACCCCCCTGCTCTATTCTGATCCCACCATTTATTACTTTTCCAAACTTTTGAGGATGTGAATTTATAATTTGCCCTAAATGTGAATCAAAAACGAAAATCCATTACGCTTAGTAATGGATAATGTGTCCACTTTTGTTGGAAGCATCAGGCCAATGGTATAGATATAACAATTTTTCCAATTATTCCAACTCCCAATTTACTAAATTTCCAAATATTTCCAGCCCCCCATTTATCAAATTTTTGAGAGTTTTCCAACCCTCCCCATTTATTGCAACACCAATTATTTTGTAGTCTAGAGTAGGCATCCTTTTGTGCAGGTAATTTCAGCGCTTTAATTCTTTCACCCTAGGGGGCTTAAAGCCACCTCTACTTTGGCTACGTCACCCCTATCCCCCACCACCTTCACATCCCCCCAACACTGACATGAGTGGGTTCCAATCATCCAACAATAGAGTGACCGTTGACCGTTCTAATCATCCAATGACTTAAAAGCAAAATCATCCCTCACCCATCATTATAATGCAACAGACCCTACTGTTGACTTTTTCACGAACCCAAAGTAGCCAACCTTTCGGTTCTTAGTAACAAAAATTTACTACTGGCCACTCAACGAAGCTTTTAAATCTTAAAGACAAAATGCTATCCTTTGCATTCATGGTGTCCACCGTTGTGGGTGGTACTGCCTGCTCATGATATTCTAGTATTGATGATTGGAACATTTAGGCCTACTTTCCCCACAGCTAGCGACGAATTTGAGCACTAATTGTAACAGCATTGGGTTTCAGCCCTATTAGGCCTACCATGACTGGACCAATCAACAAGTTCATACAGAAATGATTACCTTTGAAAACCATGGAGATGTTAGGACTGACAACAAACAGCAGTCCTTTTGCATCTTTGCAGTATGTATTCTGCATATCCGGCGTATCATTTTTCCCGCGTTGTGGACATAGTTGTGCACTCCGTTCCTCGTTTTCAAATGTAAGCTGAAAACGGGTATATTTCGTGACGTAGGCTGAAAAGGGTCTAACGTACGTATACTTCGCGAACTACGCAAAAAAGGGTCTACACGTATATTTCGTGAAGTACGCAAAAAGGGTCTACATGTAAATCTCGGACCTAGACCTGACCATAGATCTGAAAGACGTCAAAACGAAGGCGTTTCTGGAACGTTCTAAATTATGCGCAAATTAATTATATGTGATAAAATATTTATACTCAAAGTGCGCAAATGACATCAATTGCATCATACAATAGGTGTTATCGTAGGTAGTGGAGCTAACGTCGTCAGATAACCATGGTTCACAAATGTTTGGGAAGTTGGCTCTTTATTTTTTGTACGCTATTACCAATACTGCAAGGTTCAGACATCAGGGGAGTCAGCTGTGGAAAATCTCCTGGCACTTTCAGCATAATGGGGCTAGTAAAAAAATGTCGAACTGAAGAAGGCAGTTATAACTGCGAAAATATGGGACTTTTTGGTGATCAAAAAAAGGAATGTTACAGGTGTTGTAACAACACTGTGGGCACTGGTGAGTTGAGACATTATTTAATGTTATTTTGATCCAATTTACGTACAAAAACACTAATAGGTCTGTAAGGGTAATGCAGTATATTGTAAACATGGCAGGTAGAGTTGAGAGGGCTTTGATTTTCGCTAAAGACCAAGTTTACTAGAAAGTGTCAAGTCAAAAATTGACTTAATCACTTCTCCGAAGGAGACTAGCTCAGGACCTGAATCGCTTGGGGAGTTTGGTGCTAAGATCCATGGCTCGACGAATCCGTTGATGATGAATGGCCTAATTGTGTTACCGACGTATGTTAGGGTCGGACACCTCTATAGAACCCCAAGGTTTTGAGGCCCTGAAGAGACACCTCAGCAAATGAACGTTTGTATTATTTGAATTGAAAGTTAATATGAGGTTCCAGTTCCTGAATACCACATTAGCGCCCTAAATGGTATGGTGTCGCTATTACTGCTTGTTAAGGGGATCCCCCCTTGGGGTAAACGCTTGAACCTTAAATCTTGAGTGTTAATATTCGCTGTCTGCTAACATAACGTGCACATTGAAAGAGGTTTGTACTTTGAATTACTACCTAGTAACATATACTGCAGATTACATACTTACAAAAATTTGGAAAGGATAAAACTAAAGGGTTAATACTAGCAGTAATCCTTCTTAAGTTCAGTATGACTATATTATCAAAATTATTTACCATTGAGATGCCATTTGGTCGGAACTAGTCAAAGACCTAGCAGACATTAGTGTAATAATTTAGTGCGGGAATTTGTAGCAGCGAGATTTGTGAGATTGTTAGCCAATGTCACATACTTATTCTAAGGATATGAAGCTAAAGGGATACCCGATTGTGATTGTTTGCCATTGGAATGCGCTTGTGTTTTCTTGTGAAGTAATTGGTTAGCTACTCTACCATGTTTAGATTATGGTTTTATTGCTTTGATCATGCCTCATGTGCTTGCATGGTCTAGCTCTTCATTTTCACATTTCCATTTTTTAAATGATTATAGAAAAACAGCTATAGAAAAAATCCAAATCGTCATTGCTGGTAGTATCACCATCTTGCCAGCTAATTTTAAATAAGGTTGGCATTTGATTTTGATTTTGATGTACATAATTTCTTTATTTTAGCAAAGCCACCAACTGTGTTATTTACAGTCACACTCCAGACTCCATGGAAAGTACTGACTACAAAGACAGTTCCAACCACAGAGAAAATGATGACTAAAGAGAGATCCCCTCCATATGTAAAAGATGTTGCAGCTACATCATGGGAAAAATTTGTTTTAATTGGGTCACTATGCATTGTTGCTGTTACTGCGGGTATGTATGATCCATGTCATGGTTGATAATAATCCCATAATAAATAACTTCATTGTTTGTATGAAATAAGCAGTGATCGCAATGAAAAAATTCATAGACTTTTAGGAGCATATGTAGTTTTCTATGCACTAGGTTTTCATATGCACTAACATCCTATCTAGAAATTGAGCCAAGAATTCTGATCCAAGCCCAATATAAATCTGATGAAGTAAACTGTAATTGAAAGGTAAAGTGGTATTCAAATATATTGTATGAGTGCACTGATGTGCTGTTAAAATCATAAGCTAATTCTCTTACCATGGTATCCAAAGCTGATATCTATCTGTATTTTATGCATGTGGCAACTGCACAGCCAGATCTTTTGTTCATTCCAAAGAAATCAAAGAATATTGTTGATGCTCATTTATCACTATACTTGGCTGGTATTGTATAGTAATAATAAAATCTTAACCTGCAAGGAAAGTGTAGCTCCTTCAAATAGTTGTTTATACTACCTTTACAGTTGCTTTGGCTGTGTTCCTGTTCAGAAGATACAGAAGACCCAGAAATGCTAGTGGGGATCAAGTTTCATATTCTCAAACAGCAGCTCAGACTGAGGACCAGGGAACTACATCTATAAACATTGAAGATCATCTGTTGCCTCAGTTACCACCAGCTTCTCAATCATGGCAAGGGGGGAATAAGACATATGTGGGCACTCCTACAGATGGAGTTGCTCTGTTGCCAATGCCAGTGGATGGAAGCAATGAACAACAAGGGCAATCCAACATTGAAAACAATTGAGGATAAACAGGTACGCTTATATGATGTTTGAATTCTTGCCTTCAGCTCATGCTTTTCACTGTAGTTAGCAATGATAAAAAAATGAAGAAATCAAGCAGCCCCTTCTTTATTGCCAAGGAAGTAATCATGGTTCTGATTTAATACCCAAACTTCTCTCTAGTATCATTTCTATTACAGTAGTTTGTTGTTATGAAAAACAACATGAATCAACCCATTTATTTTTCTAGTTCTACTCAGTTCATCTTGAAACAGCTTAATTCTGTTGCTTTATTAGCATAGGGAGTAACCTTGAATTTACTGGTAGCATTAAGGTATCATTCAACATGTATTTAATGGAAAAATTTGCCATTTTGACTCCCCCTATGTAACAGTGTGTTGCATTCTAGCTAGTCTAGCTATACCCCTTTCTTTGTTTTGTAGCATTCTGGTATGAGACCTCCCTAAATTCACCTCTATTTATGTGCAAAATATAAATTAATGCAGTATACCAAAAGATGATAATCCAAAACTGCAGCAATTAAAAATTGATTAGCCAAAATGCAAGATTCAAGCTTGAAAAGATTTTAAACTCTTTGTTGATTTGAGTATTTTTTGGAAACTCTAGTGCCATTTTGTTCCCATTACATAATAAAATTCATTTACACTCCCACCACCTATATTTTATGTAGCAATTTGTCACAAAAATAGTGCATAAACCCCACCTCCCCCTATTGGGGATGGCAAATTTTGATTTTGAATGACCCCTAATTGGTAGATGTTTTCATTGTAAGTTGCTGGATTCATTGTAGGACAATTGTGTAAATTGAATTGAAGCTAAAGACTGGTAATAGTTTTGCAATGGATTTCACAACTATCTGTCAAGATGAAAAATATTTCTCAAGTGGATTTTGTGCATTTGCTTGTTTTCTAAGTTTGTGAATAATCCAACAGTATGCTCCAGAAATCTCTTTCAAACTTGGTAGCTTTAAGCTGAAGAAATGAAAAATGTGTGCAACCACAAGACCGCTGGTCAAAGGCACATAAAAATTGGCATTAGAACAGAGGCACTTTAGGAATCTTTTTGCAATGGATTCTATAAACATTACTTTTGAGAGAACCTATGGTACATAGGAAATGTTTTGGCAAAAATTTTAATTGGCTGGAGATGCTAAAAACACTACATGCACATCCAGTGGTAAACAAATAGTTATGATGTCCATGGATATAAGCTTACTTTTTCCTGCTCTTATTTATTTTTCAAAGTACTTTATATTCATAGGCTGTATTAGTGTTGCTTCTGTAAATGTTTGGAATTTTTAATGCTGTGTTGTAAACGCAGTAAGGATAATATAGTGATCTTGTGTAAAAAAGTGGGTATTTTGTCTTTATGCAATGCTGCAAGCAGTTATTTTATATTTCATTATGCCATAAAGGCCACTTACATATGTTATTGGAAGAGTAGATAAAATGAATTGTCATAAATTTACATTGCAAATTGAAGCAAATTTAGTGATTTGTAGAACCAAAGACTAGGTATGACTGCAAGTAGGGTCAAATGCAAATTATTAACTAACTTAATTATGGGTACAAAAGCTGGCATCCAACATCTGAAATATGGGGCATTCACACAGTGTCATTCTACAGGTTACTCTCTATTAATGTATCTTCCTCTTCTTGTGCCATCGCATCACCTGCCATTGACAAATCATGATTTGCTTTTCCTCTATCTCTGGCAATATTTCCTAAATCCTTTGCATTGTGCACATGTAATCTCATTGTCACCCAATCAAACATCCTTATCCTTTGTTGTCCACTCAATCTCTTACCCACCATTTCAGTCTCTATAATGTGGTGCTCCATTCCATCATTCTTTCTGAGAAGATGCCCCATGAAACTCCACTGTCTCACTCTAATGATATTTAATAGCTCCCTCTTCACCTTCATCTTTTCTTCCTCATTGGTCACCTGTACCCATGAAAGTCTGAGCATTTTCCTATAAAACCAAATTTCTGTGGCTTCAAGTCTTCTTTCCTTGACTTTGCTGATTGTCCATGACTCACACCCATAAGTTAATAATGTATATAGATATTAAATCTGCCATGGATGTTGAACCTTCTAAACAATCAAATTTAGTTAATCCAATGCTTTTTAGATAGTCAAATACCATTGTGTTCTATTTTACTGGCACTCTAACTATTCAGGCTAGAAGGGAAGTGCATTTGTTGCATCACTTTGTTAAATTAATGTATGATTGAGTTATTTTTAATAAGAAAATATGTATGTAGTTTTTAAATCAATCATATCAAAAATGACATGTGCACATAAATTTTTTAGGTTGGTATTTACAATGTATTTAGTAGATTGGAATTTTATGTCAAAAAGAAAAAGCTCGCCATATATTTGTGTCTTTTGTGCATGTTGAAATAATGCTGTCTTTTGTTTTGACTTTCTCTTCAAAGGATCATTGAGAGATTTAAGAGGCCCTGGGGAAAAGAGAAGGGTGAGACTCCTTGTAGATATTCAAGGGGGCAAGTTTCAGACCTTATAGTATCTCCTATTCAGTCTAACACAACTATTTAGTCCTAAAGATCATAGTATACCCATTCAATTTTTTAGATAAGATGAGTCCGCATATCTGTTCTCAGGGACGTGACTTCAATAAATTCTTTGTTTGGGGGGTGCCAGAGGTTGTCTTGTGATAACTTTTTCTCTGTGGCCTTTTTTTACTAACAGTAGTTGACTGATGGTCCTGGGTCCAGCAAATTGCCCACAGGTATTGAGCATGAGTATTGATACATTGTAGTACCATTCTTGCTCTGCAAAATTGCAAAACCTTCAAGGTTGGGGGTGACCTCCCATATCCCCCTTAAGCTCCATCCCTATCTATTCTATTTAGTATAGAACAAAGAAAGGCGCCAATGCAGATTTGAACTGCCTCCATGTCCCCCATGTTGGCAAAAACACATTTCTGAATAACATTTCTGGAAATATCTACAGTAAGTGTGAAGTTAGATGACAGAGAATACCTTCACATTGCTGCCTGTCATACTCTACTGTGGTAATGTTGCTGTTGATCTGACACTAAAAAAATTTTTTCCGTTTTCAAAATCAAGAAAAAGCATTGACAGCATTTTAGTGAGTAAAAAATTAAACAAGCTTCAAAGACTATGATTATAAATTTGTCTAGTGTTTGCAGGGAAGTTTGTGATGAGAAATGCTTTGCAGTGCTGGACTCTGCTAATACTGCCTATAAACTAAAAGTCAATGAGGCATTGCAATTAATATGGGAAGGGCCAAATCTCAATAAGTAATTACAATATTTCAATACTTCGCTAAATGTTTAGCTCTTATTGTTTACCGTTTCGTTATTTCTTCGTAACCTAAAGTACTTTTTTCGATTTATATGTTCCTATTCGACTGACAGGGTGATGGATTGAGCATTAATCTGAAACATGTTTTGGAAAATTAAAAGCATTGTCGTTTTTATTCAATTGCTTTCTAACCTAACTACATTGAGAAACTTTGGAAGAAGTTTGTTTCTATGGCTACAGCTTGTGTCATTAGTGACGTCAACTGCTAAGGACTTTTGGTTTTCGAAGTTCAAAGTCTTGTGGTGCGGGAAGTTACGGTGGCCACCGTAGAACTTGTCAAAAATGATTTCCAACCATGTAGACGCAGCATAGGGCTCAAATCTTGATTGGACGAGAGATAATTTCATAGATAAATTCCGCAAAAAAACTACCGTAGAAGTCATCTATTATAAGTCCTTGGTTTTGAAATGCAGCCGTCAGAAGTTTAGGATACGTTTTGGCTCAAATCTTGTTTAGTTTTCGCAATTATATTCTTTGCAAAAAATCAAAACTAATATGTTTACCTTGTCTGAGCATTGCAAAATGAGTGCCTGATGCTTGAAGTACTCAAGCTGCACATAAAAGAAGTATATACGGCCTAATCGCTCTGATCAAATTAAGATTAGATGCCTATGATAACTGATCCAAGTAAAAGTAGGTAAGTTTTGTACTTACTGGATCTAGTCCTCTATTCGTGAATAGCCCAATGCTTAAGCTCCCCAAACAAAGGCTTTCGGTATTTATTTTGCATTTATGTTCCTTAGCTAGTTGTCTGAACTCTTCTAAAATGGGTAACGTCAGCGAAGTCTGTGCTTATAGAGGCTTGGGCCCAGGCTTGATTGGCGGGAAAAGTGGGCGGTGTCATCATGGAGTTAGATCTGAGCAGAGCTATCAAAGAAGCGTCCCGGGGTTGTTGGGCCCGCAATCTCTGACTTTAAAGGCCCGGGGGAGGTACTCCCCATTTTCTACACGATAGGGGTCCATGTCAGAAAGTTATTTTTCACTCCCAAATATTGAATCTGAGTTGTGAGGAACACCAAATATTCAGTCTTAGGATTTTGAAATCCTAAATATTGTTACATATTTTGGACTATTACCCTCGTAAAATGTCGTTGAATATCACAGAATTTACGCTAACGTCAATATTATGATATTTATAGCATTAAAACTTTGGCATTTGGTTTCAATTCTCAGAGCAAAACCATTGAAGTTTTCCTAGGCTGTAATTCTTAGACGCCAAATATTAAACTTTTCTGGATGAATATTAAATTCGAAGAAGGGAAATGTAATTTTTTTGTAACATCTTGCATTTTGCAATGCTCAGGTAAAGCAAAAATATTAGTTTTGATTTTCTGCAAAGAATATAATTGCGAAAACTAAACAAGATTTGAGCCAAAACGTATCCTGAACGTCTGACGGCTGTATTTCAAAAACAAAGATTTACAAAAGATGACTTCCATGGTACTTGTTTGCAGACTTTATCTATGAAATTGTTAATCAGATTAGTTTTCGAAAATTGTGCAGCAGATTTTACACCACAAGTTTTAAGTAAAGGTTGGCGAAAATGGCCTAAATTTTGCAAAAATGCGATTTGTTTATGCTTTCGAAAATTATCGTTGGTCTGTTCGTGAAAACTGGCATGTGACGTTCCACACTCTCTCGTAAATCAAGATTTGAGCCTTATGCTTGTAAAAGCAGGATTTTGATACCTCATGCACTAGGCCGGGTAGTAGGGTTAATTTTTCATGACGTAAATCAATGATCACGAGAATGTAATATTTTGTTCTTCGTTGCCGGACATGACGTCAATCTACGTCATAGGGATGGATGATAAGGCGAAGATGATATTCTGCCTTTTCAGTAGTAAGTTTCGTTACTTGTGAAAAGGACGAGAGGATGAAAGGCGTTTACCTCTCAAGGAAAGAATTTATCAAGCAAACATATGTCATATTGTCGATGCTATTTGCCTTAAAGACAAGTGGTGCGGAAAATGGTGAGAACTCGTCCAAGTTCGACGTTGTTACGTGCCATGGTAAAAACAGATTCCAGTACGCTCACAACACCTTCAATTGCGTTCAAGATGACAGTACAAGCATGTGTGACAATTTGGGACTTTTTCTCGCAAATAAACGAAGGTGTCACAAGTGCTGTATGGCAACAACTACAACCACAATAAGCCCAAGTACGTCATTATCATAAAACTTTTGTTTGTATTTCAAGTTCTTTTAGGTCTAGCACAGTAACCAGATCGTTGAATAACAATCTAGTACTAGACACGCTAAAATTTATGAAACTGTTAGATCTAAGCGAAAGAGCTAAGGAATATTTCATCATTTCTTACATTGCAATTCTACTTATTTTGTTAAAACCATGGCAATTGCAACGTTTGTGGTAATCTTATTTAGGCCCGCCATAGAAAGATCTCGATTATTCTGTTTATGCACTGTCTGCTATGAGCGATACTCAATTACTCTAGACACTACTCAAGTTCACACGCTTGACTTTTATTCCTTTATTTTGCACACAAATCACTGAAGGAAGAGCTTGGTGTACGTGTGTCGAGGATATTCGGACTAACGTGCATGGGATGCCCCTTGGTATTTTAGGAGGCCCTTTCTAACTTATTAGAACGTAGGAGAATTGTGAAAATATGCAAACAAATCAATCAATGTCTTGGTGAAATGCATCAACAGCTACCTGTCAGGTTTATTCATATAATACTCATAAATATGATGCTGAATATTCTTTCAGGTGAACAGCTTCAATTTTCAATAGATAACGTCCCCATGCTTCACTGTCAAGAGTATTTGCAAAATCTTACCCCATTTATGGGCCAAAATAGCAAACGCCATACACAAGTTCCCTACGGTAATCACAGTTGTCTTCGATTGTTGTCACCTCAACCACATTCGTTGCCCTTAGCAATGCGTATCGTGACGTCAAACCGAAACGGTCTATAAAACGTCTCATCACCTGTTAAACACAAAGACATCAACTTATGTTACATCTTTTTACCAGCAGGACCAAATCAAACAGTACCAATCACACAGAGGGGAACTGCTGCACATCTAAGTGGCCAGAAAAGTCCAAATCAAGTTTACAAGATAGCAGTGATCTGCACTGGCTCAATATTTGCAGTATTTGCCATAATTAGTAAGTATAATTTACAAAAGTATATATATATATATATATATATATA
>OLMO02000325.1:12601279-12637446 GCA_900291935.2 Cassiopea xamachana
ATATATATATATATATATATATATATATTTTTAATAGTGCAGGTAGGCGATAACTATGTTTCAAAGAGGTTTTATATAAGTTTTAAAAATAATATGAATACAAAAAGGAAAGTAGACTATTCCATGGTTATTTACTACCAATCAATTTTCCAAAGTGCAGACCTTCAAGCAAATCTTTTCATCAGTCCTGAAGAAATTTTGAATCAATCCAACATTGGTAGTTGTTACTCATTTTCAACTACAAATCGCTGGAGTTATTTCTGAATAAATCATTGAATAGTGTAGTATATTACTTTTTGATAAATAATGGTTGTTGTAAAATTCAGTTGTAGGTGTGCACATAGGTAAGAATCAAGAGAGATGGAGAATGAAAATATTTGGTGAGAGAGGATGTGGCATACCACTCACTGCCAATATTGGAGAGGAAGAAAATGCATTAGGAGATATTATACATGAAGGTAGAGCACTACCTGTACAAGAAGAAGCTGAAATACTAGTGTCAGAAAACACAGAACGTCATTGTGTGGGTATGCCAATAGCTTCCTCAAGGGAGACTGATGTGTAGTTATAGGTAGATATTTAAATATCTGTAGTTTAACTTAAATTATTGGAATTATAGCAGCAAGTGTGAATTGGAAAATATTAGGAACACATTTCACACAGCAATGTATCATATTTTCATTGTATTTTATAGGAGATATTCATTGTGCTTCATACAGTAGTCCCCAAATTTATTAAATGTTTTGGATACAACAGCATCCCTTTGCTACAGAACTGAAGACTGTTGATGGAAATTGCTAGATGGCTTGTCGTGCGTAAGAGCTCTCCCATTTCTTTTCAAGTGTTTATGAAGCTGTTAGTTTTCACTGAGATCTTTCTCAAACACGGCACTTCCTTCCACATTATAGTTGAATATCAAAATTTGGAGACCTCATAATACTTTTAGGCTATTCACATACAAACCACAGAATAATGCTTATATATTAGCAGAGTGTCAGTGCCATTGGGAAAATTGAGATAATATTTCCCTATCCAGGTGCCATGCCTACCATGCATATTGTTGCATGCAAGATAGATTCTCAACTCATTTATTTTACATTGTTATTTAATGAAATTAGATCAACTTCTTTACTTGAAATTTTAATTTGAATTTTTAATTAGGTTGTTTATTTATTTATCTTAGGTGTGTAGTAACTTTTAATGTATAAATGTTTAGTGGTCGGTCTCTTGAAAACCAAGTAAAACTGAAGAGCAACTCTCCTTAACAATTTAAATGAAATTTTAAGTTGAAATATGCTCAGGTGTAGTAGAGGGCTGACATGGCATATCACCATTATGCTTCTCATAATATTTGGTCTTAACCATTTTGCTACCTACTAAAGGAGATGTTGACTAATTGCTTGCAATTTTATGCCCAATATAAAGATGTGAAATGCTGTGTTTGCCTCAGAATCTTGTGTTACACTTCCTATAATGTTATTGCTACACCACTTACTGCACTCAGGGCTGCTGAGAGATTTTAGAGGCCCCGGGGAAAAATGAAAAATGAGGCCCCTGTGAGTGGTGTAAAAAGAGAATTTTCAATGTCAAGAAATTAATTTTGAAAATCTACTGCTGGTTTATTTCATCAGGCCCTCCAGATCTTGAAGCATTGGGTGGTAAGAGGCCCCTTGGAGCTTGAGAACCTGGAGCAATTTGCCCCTCTGCTCCTTCTTGGTGGCCCTGACTGTACTAGTTGGATTCTCGTGTATATGCAAAAACAAATAATCACATCATCCAAGCATTTATATGTAATATATATATATATATATATATATATATATATATATATCTCTATATATTTATATATTGATACTACTTTACACATAATTCTATATGTAGTGTAGCTGTAACAAACTGGTTCTTCACAACTCGATTGGGAATTATTGTACTGGTAAGAATATGTTGTACATATTTGTTTCATTTTTGTAAAATGTGATTTCTTATAATATAACTTAGAAGTTTACAACTACTTATTTTTCTGAGGCTTTTAACGCTGTTTCTTGCACACAGCCTCCTGCATGTCACCTAGACATGATTGGCACTAGTATGTTTTCCACAAGGGCATTCATATAGTACGTACTCCCTGAAGGGGAAAGGGTTACCCAAAAGGCGCAAGAAAGTGTAAAAGGGCGAGGGGCTCCACAAAGAACGTATGCACGCCCATGTAACTTTCAACAGGCTTGTAGGCACTGGGGGGCAGGGAGGCATTGCTCTCCCAATAATTCCCTGATCTTGTTGTCCAAAAACCCTAAACCTTTTTCAGGCTTGGCACGAGTGTTGTGAACTAACGTTGTGTTAAGCCCAGCGTACACAGTGAGGATTTTGCTCAGCAAAGTTCCACGAATGAAACTTTCCTCAGCAAAATCCTTACCGTTGGCATTCAATTTTTGGTGAGGAATTGTTCATTCGTGGCTGTGAGGAAAATATCTAGCATGTTTGATAATTTCTGCCACGAATGAACAATTCCTCGCCGTTTGCGCTGTCACAGGTTTCCTCACTGTCTGACGACAATCACGTAGCAATATCATTACGATAGGCCATAGACCAACGTTTACGAACAGCGGATAAAGTACTGCGAAATATAGAAAAAGTACATGAAATATAAAGTATGTATGTGAAATATAGAGAAAGTAGGTGAAATATATAGGAAGTACTTTAAATATTGGAATAAGTATTTTTGTCCGCTTCCTCGCGCCATACATCACACGTCGCCTGAAAAAGGCTACTACAGATTACCTAGTGGCTATTCAAAAAGTATGTACACTCTACATTCACAGGGACGTAACTTCAATGAATTTAGGGGGTGTCAGGGGTTGCCCTGCGACTGTCGTGGCGCCAGAAAAACATGCTGGGGGGATTGCTCCGTCAATGTGCAGACAGTGAGTGGTGTCAATTAATTTTACCGGGCAGCACCTATCGTACAGGTTAACAAAAACTAAAAAAAAGTAATGGATGTTATGAAAGTGCAGACCGTGCATAAGGGGGTGACCCCCCCTCATACTCCCTAAAGGTTCGTCCCTGATTTCCCGTAGAATAACATACCCTTTAGGAGCAACGCCATGTTGATCACCAAAATTTGCTGACCTGTTAACTCTCCCGGTTTTGCCGCGAGACTCGGTTTTGACTACATTCTCCCGGTCTCCCGGTCCATATATGTTATTCTCCCGGGTTTGAAGACGTCATCGTCATCTAGCAGAAATAAATGGACCTCTCACTGGTATTTCATTGGTTTTCAGACATATTTTTTGATTTTGTGTGATTTATGTTAAAAGCTCTACCAATTACCAATTTTTGGTTGTGATATAATGGCCAAATTGACTTTCCACAAGTCATTAAGTTGTTTTCAACGCTTTCTGAGTAACAAAAACCGATAGAAATTTATTTCATGAGACTTCTCATGATCATGTTTGTCAGAAACGTCTTGCTTAGCACAGCATTTTATCATGTATATTTATTCTCTTAACAAATATCTGTGATCTCCAGGTTTTTGACCAAATCTCCCTGCTTTTTCGTAGGAACAATGCAAAATCTTCAGGTTCTGAACTTTTTAGGCTGACAGGTATGGGTAAACCTTACGTGGTGTTTTGTATTGTGTTTCGTAGTTTTGATGTATGTAATGTAGTTGTAATGTATGAAATGTACAAAGAATTTGTGGTCAAGCTCGCAATTACTGATTGGTCATTGGCCAAAACTTATTGTTCTAAGTGACCCAATCAAGATACGTACAGGTATTGCATCATAGAGTGACACCCCCCAAAAATTTTATAGCATTGGCCTAAATACATCATATAACGTAAGAAGATGGCGATAAAGTTAGTAGTATTCTTAAGCGCTGCCCTATTTCTATCGAATGCAAGTGCAGCAAAAGAGCAGAAAAAACCAGAAGAATCCGAATTTAGCGTTGTTAAGTGTAGAGCTAATAGTTCATTCTACTTTCAACATAGGACTATTGATTGCATCAATGAAAAAGGACAACTAAGTTGTGACCACAACGGGCTTTTTCTAGCCAACAAGCGGAGATGCTATCAATGCTGTAAAAAAGTAAACTCAACCAAATCAGGTAGGAAAATCACATTGATTATAGGTATACTGCCGGTAGTTTGTCATTCTGTTAGCGACTTACTTGTTTGCACACACTGTGTCGTTTGAAATCAGATTTTAAAAAAATTTTAAAGAATTCTGGCTTTGATTACGTGTTTGAGCATTCTTAACATTTCTTGTACGCTTTAAAGTATATGTAAATTTTGCAGGTACCAGCTTTTCCAGGCCTTTGATTTGGCAGTAACCCTCATGAGGCATATTCGCCCTTAATTAAGCCCCCTCTCTAATAAGCCTCCTTTCTGGACCAAGAAATAAATTAATACCCTCTTTCTATCAAGTCCCCCTTATAGTGGCTAGTACCAAGCGTAAGTAAGCTTCATAGAAGTAAGTAAACTAAGCTTAATCATACTCCATAAACAATATTACTCAACCATCAAGAATCAAAGTCACTCAATGACCTACTGCTTATAGAAACGTTCTATATCAACAGTTACTACACGAATTTTAAATTTTGTTTGTTATTTTGTGAGATAATGATGTATAAATTAAACAGTATGGATATTGTTTTCTATTTTCAAACAGAAAATGGTTAACTATTGAAAATCTAACAGAAGTTTATTAAGCCTCGTCTCTAAAGTCCCCTCTCCAATAAGCTGTGCTCTAGACGGGTGGAAGGAATAATATTTCCCAAGAAAAAGTTATACCCCATTCCATTTTTCATTGAAAATTGAGTTGCATTCAAGAATGGTTCAACTGTCACTTATATTCTGATTTAGATTGTAGTGTGAAAATCAAGTGTAAGAATTAAAGGGCAAGCTAGAATTTTATGAATAATACTCTTAAAGATGACTATTTTTTGCTTTTTCACCACTATTATTATATCTTTGTACGTCCAAGATAGTGACTGTAAATATTTCCATGCCCAATCTCAATTTCTTCTACCCTGGTCCCTAGTTTTAATAATAACCAGCCCCTCATTAATAATCACAAGCAAAAGAGGGCTTCAAATTTTGGTGGGCTGTGAACTTTCCACCCAAAAGACCAAAGAGATCTGGAGAGCAGTTGGAAATGTTTATATTGTTCTTTCAGAAAAGTTGTCCAAATGAAACAGATTTCTGCCCAATTGAAGGGAGTTGCAACCTTCCCAGCCATCCCCTCTCCTAGGCCTATATCAAAGATAGTCTGTAAATTTAATTGAAATGTTGACTGTGGTACCTGAAGTTCATCAGTGGTAGCAGTTGAAAGTAAATCTACAAGGTATATCATAACTGCAACCTAAATACTATAACAGAATGTTAATATTTTAATGCTGAGGTTGTTAAACCATGCTATTTATTACAACTACTCAAATATTTTGGAAGGGAGTTTCCCCTGATTGTGCTAGCACTGACATACATTAATTCATTTTGTTGTTACCAAATTTCCTAAAAGTACATTATTTGTTTGCTAGCTACAACAATACCAACTGCTTTTCCACCAACACCAAGAGCAGGTCCAACACCAACAACAGCAAAAGAACCTACAGCAGGTTCAACACAAGCAGCAATACCTATACTGAGGGTACATTCAACTCCCAAAATCAGCAACAAAAGTCGATCAAATTTTGTGCCTGTATTTTTGACTGTTTCTGCTTTTACAGTACTTGTTGTTATTTGTAAGTATAATCCATGAAATTGTATTTCTTGTGAATTTTACACTAAAGGTAGTAATTTATTTCAAAGTTGCATATTAAGAAAAATATACTAGTTTATATGACCAACCTACCACCAATCAATTATACAGAATTAACAACTAAATAAGCAAATTTTTTGACCTGTCATAAAGAAATACTGAAGCTATGGAAAATTGTTATTAATTTTTCATCTTTAATTAGAAGTTGGTGTTGTTGTTTAGAAATAACTCCAACAATCATATAGCATCCTATTTAATTGCTGCTTGTGATGCTACTAAGATTCAGTTCTTTTTGCCAAGGTGTGGCATTCCGACGCAATTTGAGAGACAGGTGTAGAAGACCCGGACCAATTATCTTTCAGGAAGCGGGGAGAAACACGGTTGAAAGAGGAGAAAATGGACATGGAAGTAGAAAGTATGCTGGCCTTGCAGTCAGTACAAGTGGTGAAGGTAGGGTTTATTTGATATGGTGTTTGCCGGTGTTGTATATATAAATTGAACACAATTAATTAGTAGGAATTCACTATACATTGATCAACCTCAGGGATGGTGCAATGGTTTGTCATGGGGACAAATGCTCCCCAAAATTTCCAAATACACCTCATTGATAGGCCAGTATGAAAAAGAGGACAGATTGTTCAATGTATTGGCAACAACTTATAAATGTAGTGATCAATGGAATCAGACAGTTGTCAGGGAGGTTAATTGCTGTCATGGAAATCAGCATAGGCGCTGACATCTGATTTTCTCGGGGGGGGGGAGAGACTGAAAGTAGAATCTTTAGAAAATTTCCTATGATGAATACATATTGTAATTATATATTATATAATACACGTTTTTTTTTTATAAGAAAAAAGTTTATAAGAAAATGAGGCTCAAATCGTCAAAATCTTAAGAAAATCGTAAGAAAATCACGAGGCTCATTTTCCAAAATGAAGTGTTTTTATAGGCCAAAATGAAGTAGTTCGTCGTTATTGCCTTCAAAATATTAAAGATGGAATTCAAATTCATGTATACAATATTAATAATGAAATTTTAAACCACTGTAGCCAGCTTATTTCAGTAAAACTTAAGAAAAAGTTAAGAAAATCCGAGGCTCAATTTCGGGAAATGTTAAGAAAATTGAGGCTCAGGCAAAATAATGATTTTCTTATAAAAAAAAAACGTGTATATATTTTCCTTAAGATAGCAAAAGAAAAAGCTATCCAAACAAACAGAACAGAAATATAGATGTACAACAGAAGTGTCAACATAGTATAATTATCTCACCAGTTATTGGGTTTTTGTAATTTGAACAACCCAAAAGTGTTCTTGTCCCCATATAATTGCCTAAGGGCGGCTCAAGCCCCCATGCAGTCAGCTCCTATGGAAATCAGGGGCAAATCAGGGGCAAATCAGGGAAGTTCATAAGTTTGGAAAAAATCAAGGAATTCTGTGAATTGCACCTTGTAACTGTCCTTTTGATCTTGGAAAATTGGGCAGCTTCTTTAGAATTTGCATTGAATAATTGAAAATATCAGGTAATTTTCCTACTTTGGTGAAGGAAATTAGACAAAATAAGAGAATTCTATAAGCAGATACCTCTGGTCACCCTAGTAAATTTTCAACACTTGAGCTCTTCTTCAACAGTTGAGTTCTGGCCAGGTGGGAAGCAGGATGATTTCCTACTGGGAAATAACATTCCACATAACATCTTTTCCTTACTACAGTTATCTCAAAAACTTCATTGTCATTTTGCTGTTTTAGTTGTTTAGTAATTTTATTTATTTCATTTGATTTGATGTACTACTGACTAGGTTGTATGAAATGTGTTTTTCTCCCACTTGTTTTTCCCTGTTTATAAAAACCTCCCGTTAGCACTATTTATTACTGATGATGGGACAAGTCGTCTCGAAACGTATATATTAACATCGTTTATGTCTGTTAACTATCGTTTAAGTCAACACCGTATATGTCTACTGGCCTAGATCTAATTTTTTCTGGAATGTCAAAATGTTAAAAAATCTATACAGATGAAAGATGTTTGTCGTCGTGGCTCCTCTCTTAAACCTTATATTATAGGTAGCAAATGTTTGGTATTAGGAAGTGGTCTGACCTAAAAAATTATTAGTCAAAACTATAAAGAATAATGACTTGTAGTATAAAGTGTATCAATGTGCTATAAAATGAAACAAGTATTGATATCATTATGTAGTTGTCAATCATGCCTATGAGCTTTCCTATTTCCCTGATAACTATTTATGCAAATCTTTGCTTTCTCTTAGATGCACATGCAGGACAATTGCTCTCCTCTATCTGATGCAAATAAACCACTTGTTCAGCAAGAGGGATTATACATTTCCTACAACAGATAATGCAGTCACACTCACCCAAGAGGTCCCTCATTCTTTAAGAAGTAAATATTTATACATCAACAGTGAATTAAGCCTACTCTGAATAAGTGAACTTAGGTGCTAATATTTGTGTTTCTACAAAGTAAAATCTTATTTATAGAAATGTCTTCAAATTGCAATGAGATATGAATATTCATGTATGGAGTGGCTCATGCTATAAATTTCATTAAAGCACACATTGAAAAATTTAAATTGAAGTTGTGAAATCATATACTGCAATGAGAGATAGAGTTGCTATTCACTGGATGAGACAGCTCTTCCTACTTAGAACCTCATAAAAAGGACTAGGATAACCATCTTGGATGATTGCGATACTGTAGGGTGTTCTTCCTACTGGTAATATATGTGCTTGTTTTTCTAAAATATTCTGCATGATGTAACTCAATAGACCACTCTAGCAGTTCTAACACTGTGTGAAACATTTTATACAGATGTTGTAAAGGTGATCAAGTTTGATTTCATAGGCCCTGTAGCCCAAACAGATTTGCACATGAAGGAACAAATTGTTCTTATGGGTACTACTGATCCTCACCTCCATACTTTGTGCCTTTGAACTGCTTAATGTGTTAGTGAAGTGATGCATGGCCTTTCTCTATTTATGTTCACATTAGATGTGTTAAGTTTATTTGTTCTGTTTGTATCTCAATGTGGCCATAAAATTTGTTAGGATGTAGATGTACAATTAATCCTTTACACAATGTAAAGGCTAGTTAGTATTTTTTAGCCATTTTACGCATTTTTACTGTAATAGATGCTATGGTCAGAGCATCGTAGTTGCTAACACTTTTTTGTACTAGGTACTATAGAATAAAATTTTGAAGTCAAAGCTTCAAAGTGAATAAATTAGTCCACCATTTGGACTCCTCACAGTTCCTAACCACTATGTTCTGGAAAATTGTACATACAAATCTATGTAGTTTGCTTTTGAACACTGGAAATACTTTCTATGCATATATGCCAGCTTTAGACATTGTTTGATAAGCTTGCTTTTGTTATATGAAGATACATAAGATAATTATGTTTAATATTTAAGCCCTAGCAATGTTGTAAATGTTGTCCAGATCCATGCCATCTCTAGTAATTAGGGCTTAGAATTTAATTAGGTGGAGAAAATGATCACTGCTTATCTAATTCCAATATGAAGCATGAGCAAATACCCCCTAAGTCAGGGGTGCTGCCAGAAATTTTCTGATGGGGGACTGACTCTTTGGATTGGGAATAAGATATGGGTAACATGATATTAACACTAGTAATGTAGCTCTAGGAAAAGAGTTCATAGTCCTTTGTTGGGGGTAGATAAACTCCAATGGGGCTATAGACCTCTAACCTTCCCCTGGCAACACTCCTGGTCAAAGTACCATCCCTGGATAAAGTACCATCCCTACTGGAAATATTTTGACATTCAAAACAGTTAGAGTAAAATAATTTGATATTCATGGTATGCACAGGGAAACTCTTTAATACAAGTGCTTATATAACATATAGGATATATAACTCATGTCAAACAATGCATACATCTAGAGCTTAGTTCCTTATGATTAAGTCATAGAAATGGAGATATCATTTTTATACTTATATATAGGAAATATTTCTTCTGTATGTAATTGTGTAAATTGTTTAGAAATCAAATGTTTTCAAAGTAAGTTTCTACTTCCATTTTTACTGTGAGCCATCCTATTTTCACTAACTTTCTACATTTAGTAAATTCTTGAATTGCCCCCTCCTTGAAATAAATCCCCCTAGACTTAGTTCCAACCTAAAGTAAGAAAAATTTTATAAGTCTCACCCATGACATGGGTCTTTAGCCAATTGAGAGTGTGTTGGTACATTTTAGAAGTACCAACAAAAAATGACATTTAATATCTGACCCATAGCAATGTTATTCATACTGTCCAGAGCCTTACCATCTCTGTCAATGATATATTGCACACTCATCAGTATTCACAGAGTCCTCAGGTGCTACTTCACTAATGGTTATTTGTGCAATGCTTCAATCCTAACAGTCCTTTCAAGCAAATCTAAGGCAGGGTTGCCAGAAGAGGGTGGCAGAAATGCCATTTTCATCAAATGGCTTTTCCAAAAAAGTTAGATCAGGGAATACTTTAAAGAACACTTTGTCATCAAAGCATCATAAAACTATTGGATTTGGTGAAGGTTTCCTGCAGTGCGTATTTGACTTCAAGTTCTTTAAAATTCAACATTATTTACATGACATTCCAGGGGTATTGAAATAACTTTAAAAGTCGAGAGTCCTGGCCACCAAAGGTTGGGATAAACTCAGAATCTTGCTTATTTGTGTTGACTAAAGCATCAATCTGAAAGCATTTGGAATATGAACAAATGGAGTAGTCTGTTGTGGGGCGGATGTGTAGATTAGTCATGTATCGTTTTCCACACAATTTATACATCAAACGAAAGTACTCAGCACGCTGTTTAAGAATATGAAAAAAAATTTACGGCTAACCATATCGTTACGAACTTATAACACAAAATACCTTCCAAAACAACGCATGTTTTACCATATTTGGGCAATTTCATAATGGCGGAAGTAAGAAAACTAACGCTAACCCTAACCCTAACCCTAACCCTCACCCTACGAAGAACCATAATACGCGTCCAGGGTTAGGGTTAGGGTTAGCGTTAGTTTTCTTACTTCCGCCATTATGAAATTGCCCAAATATGGTAAAACATGCGTTGTTTTGGAAGGTATTTTGTGGTATAAGTTCGTAACGATATGGTTAGCCGTAAATTTTTTTCCATATTCTTAAACAGCGTGCTGAGTACTTTCGTTTGATGTATAAATTGTTTGGAAAACGATACATGACTAATCTACACATCCGCCAGCTTTTCTTTCCTTCACATTCATCAGAATAATGTCAAAATAATATTGCCGCTTTTTCGTGCTGTGGTAAAGTTCTGTAGTATCAACAGAGTATTTACGTAAGACATAATAAGATGAGATGAAGAATGAGTAGAAGAAGCTACTAAGCATAAATGTCCTTTTTTAAAGTGTAATAGCTTGCTTTCCATACGGTGATGTGATATAACAGAGATAAAAGATGTTCCATAAAGTGCTCACAAGCAGCTACATGGATTCACTTACGCAGACAAAGTTGCTTACTAATCAAATCCAAGCAATTTACGCACATTTACCTTTGGTTTCGAAACCAAATACGTCATTTCTAGGGAATTTCCCTACTAAGGGAAATCCCCTAAAGTGTGCTAGTGTTTCATAAAAGGCCGCTCTGCGGGGTGCAATGGAAGTATTTGTCCGCACCGCATGCAGCAAAAATATCGCGAATTTCGAAAACTTTCCACTTTTCTAGCAATTTAAGAATAAGTTACTCGCTTTCTGAAATCGTTCTATAGCAATCAAAGCCTTCTCCAACTAACTATGTAATTCATTTTCCTATAGCTTTTAAAAATGTCATGTCATTGTCCTCAAATAGTTTCTCACTGCTGTACTTTTCTATATCATGTACCATAGGATGCATGATGGAGTAAGCCCAAAATGTTCTCTTCTCCTTTCTCCTATTACCTCTACCTCATTTCCAGATCCAGATTTGAAGAGTACAGCCTGCCTTAAGTAGTTTCTGCTGCAAAAATTAAGGTGTGCCGCGAAAAAAACTCATGTAACTTCGAAGGTTAAATCTATCACCCCTGCACATACTCACTGTATTTCTATACATTCGGCCTATTGTAGTGAAAAGCTTTGATTTCTGACGATTTAACAATATGGATTTTGTCTAGTACTTTTGTCATTATTTTGCTGCTAATAAGTATACAATGTCTATCTGTAAAGTTCAGTTCTGTAATTTTAAGACCTAAGAACGTTTTTATATATGTGTGTGTACTAAAATCTCGATTTATCTGTGTATACAATGTCATGCGTTATGTTACCTTGTGTTATTTACTAATATTTAAGACAATTTTAGGTGTACATGGTACTTTTTTGCTTTCCACTGATGTGCACGCGCAAACATTGACACTCAAGAATTTTTGCTAAGAAAATCTTAAGAAAGTTATGATATTGGAATCGTGACAAAGGTAAGAAAGCTCTAGTATTGGGGGGCTGAAAAACTTGTTTTATAAAAGTGAGTAAATACTTAAATTTTAGAGAATCTTTTCATTTATTCCGCTCGTCCTGTTCCATGTTTTATTCGTGTACACACACGAATAAAACATGGAACAGGACGAGCGGAATAAATGAAAGAGAAGGGGAACTTCAATAACAAAAGGCTCAAGAAAAAGGGGCATGTTAGAGAATTGTTTAAATCTATTAACTGCAATACATGATTGTTTACAAGAAAGCTATTTTTTGACCAAGCACTGACACTTTGCTAATCTTTTCATGACTCCATTTAAAAACAATATTAAGACTTTCTTAGTAAAAATCTCCTTACTTTATATGAACTTTTCGACGCCCTTTGGTCTAAAAAAATCCAGAATTGAACTTTCCTAACTTTTAAGCAGTCGCGTAATGCTTTCATATATACCACTTTCCTATGCAAAAACGTCCATTGAATTGTAGAAATATGAGCAGAATGAATTCGACCCAAACCCCGAGGGGCATATAAATGATAACAATCTCGTACATGTCAAGGGAAAATCTGTAATAATTCTAAGCAATATGAAAATCTTGCAAAATCTCGTTTCTTGCCGTGGAAACATGACCACCTTTACAAAAATCTTCAAAATTCTCAAAAAATTTTCTGAAAATCTTATAATTCTTCTTCTTATAATCTTATAAAGGAGCAGGTGAAATGTCAGGAGTTTTTCAGAACCAACAAAAATGAATTTTAAGGAGCATTTTTTAAGAATTTCCATGACAAAAAACAAACCATTTCCTAAATAAATCTACTGCTGAAAACCTGTGGGCAATTTGCATATACTTGCGTGCTACGGAGGAGAGAAAAACAGATCGAACCATAAGGGACAAGAGATGGAGCGAACTTTTCTACCGAGAATGACATTGAGATAAACTTGTGAGACTGTTTTGATTTCTATTCGTTTCATTTAATTTGCTGTTTGTTTCGTTTATTAAGTTGTTGTTTGGTTATATTTTTGTGTTTACTATCGACTTTTGTCGTGTACTAACTTGGGAGAAGCATCTCAGCGGGAGATGTTATCGATTTATTCCATAAAATTTGTGGGAATCAAGGAAAATTCACCACATACCCTCTCTTCCAAGAATTGAGAAGGAATAAGGGGTTTCTAAGGAGTTTTTGCTAAAATGCATGAATATAAGGAGTTTTAACACGCCCTTTAAAACGCAGATCAAATCCAAGGAGTTTAAGGATTAGCACGAAACCTGTGTATCTTTGAATTAAAAGTTATCTCTGCATAACCTTAAAATCGACTATATGTCTAATTCTATCCTCACATGGTGTACCAGATGTTATATTTAGGGAGATTCTTGGATCTTGGCTCTACTTAATTCCTATCCCTAAATTATAACATAGAAAAGAGCGTGAGTTCTCTTGCACTGGTATCAAGAATCTATAAAAAGGCTGTTTAAAAACTTACGATTGTATCTCTTTAAATACGTCAACTATGGTGTCAGGGCGACTTTCATCTACTTCAGGTACTTCTTCTTAAAAAAAAAACAACTGACATTACGATAAAATTAGACTACTTTATAATACTCAATAGAAAAGATGGTGCAATATAGAAAATATCCAATAACAATGTAAACTCCACAAATTGCCCAGTAGACATTGTTCTAGTTATCTTTGCGCAATCGTGGTGCAATGTTCCCCATTCTGTCCTGCCGATGACGTATACAGTTGATGTGGAGGAGCCATACTATACAACACAATGACTTCAATGAGACAAGTCTCTGAATCTACGCTTCAACTGTGTTAGTTCAATGGTTGGACTTCGTACCCCCGTCCCGCATAGTTTGTATCCCTGTGTTCGAGAGTTTAAAAGAGTGGAATTCTAGACTGTAAAATATTCATCTGCAATTAATTTAGTACGTTAATTCTACTCCATTACATTTTTGCTTTTAATGACGGGTCCCTTGAAAAAAATTTGTATTGAAGAACAACCCTCAAACATTATTCAAATGGCAAACATCCGGGATGTCTGAATATCAATGATGTCATGACAACAAGCGAGCTCTTCATTTGTAGGCCAAAACATGTGGAATATAAGAACAGATAATGAGACCTGGGTAATGACAGTTACAAGCATCTATAAGATAAAACGAAGTGCTCATAAAGATGATTGCAAAGGTGATCGATCTACTGACTACTTTGGTCTCTGGAAAACAACACAGATTACGAAGGTATCATGACAACATTATTTATTTCGGCTAGCATGACTGCAGAACTTTGCAAAAGCCACTGATCTCAGTACCAAGAGCAAATTCAAGATTTTTGTTTCAAATTATGTTGCACAACTGGAACCCTGGAAATGAGCATGGCAGGGCGCTGAAAGGTATTATAGGGTGCGGAATAACTGTTTAATCTAAACTCACAGCAAATAACAGAATACATGAATTAAATTGACGTTACTAGGAATTCAGGTGCACACGTAAAGTTTACACCTGAGATGAAGTGCATACGGCCGTGCATACTTGCACACGTGACATTGTATTAGAGTCACGGTTATAGAGTCGATAGGTTCCCAGTTCCAATATTTCAGTCTGGAATTTGGTACATCGATTCCCGATTGTGGTACAGAATAGAATACTCATGCTCATAAGGTGAAAATATTGAGCAATACTTCTGCCCCTTCGTCGTTTATCAGTTGAGAGTATAAATAGAGAGATCCTTGGTCATTAAGATAATAGTAATAGAGTCAAGAGAAGTAACAGATATGGCAGTTCTCAACAAGATTCTTTTACAAATCGCTCATCTTACTTTGATTCTTTGCCTAACAGAGATCTATTGCTTAAAAAATTCTAACTACTTTGACGTTCTGTGTCTAAGTAAAAACAGATTTTCGTTCATGCATACGAAATTTGATTGCGTCGACAAAGATGGCATTACCCAATGTGACCAACTGGCTCTTCTTTCCGAACAAAAGCAAAAATGTAAAAGGTGTTGCAATAGTACCTCAACGACACCCATTGTGAAAAGCACAATGACGACAACAGCCACGGCAAGTAAGTAATTCATTAATCTCATAGTTTTACAACCAGGGAATACTTGAGAATAGTATAAAACTCTTTAGTGTATTGCCACAGAGTGAATAAAACTACATAAGGGCGGGTGTGAAGAATCCTGTCCAACATTAGTTACGAACAGGGTTTGGGTTTCCGAAGAGTTAGGGTTACTCAAAAGACATCGGCCCGTTATGACTTATTACAATGGATAGCTAGAAATTCCATTAGAACGTCCAGCAAGTCCTTGTATAAAAGACTAGTATGATTGTATTTGATTTAGATGGATTTTTACTGGAATCAAGTACTTGCAATCCTGTCTAGCGAACTAACAGAAAATTCCCTAAGGAACTTTGAAATTCGAGAATTCTTATACTTGCGAACAACTAAGAATTGGGAAACCAGTTCCCCTCATTTGAAGCCAAAACTTGTTTGCTTGTGTAAAGTACTTCATTGACTTCTTTTTGGTTATATTATCTAACGGTTTATTTTATAGCCAATAGTTTTATGGCACTAAATGGTGCAGTGAAAATTAAGCAATAAGGAATTTTTAGAACTAGGCCTTGAGCTAGGTTTCCTTTAAACTAAAAAGCAAGGATGATTAGTAGTTTGTCCCAAGTTATAAATCTCAAGTTCAACACCTGCAGTATATTGGTATGATTCACGACTGTAAATGCAACAAAAGTACCAGAACAAGGGGATTCTGTTCCATACATACAATTAAATGCGTTTAAGAGCAATGTGAATATTTTAATGCAGAGGTAAAACTAAGACATGAAAGATTTCTTGTTGAATTCTTCAAACTTTCTCATAATTTTGCTAGTATTACCATATTCATATGCTCAATATCATTCCCACCTAATGTCATAATGTATCATGATATTACTTATTGATAAATGGCAACTATTGTAATTGTGCACTTATGGATTTTTAACAGAAAAGTCACCTTCAACAACACCAAAACTGTTACTGAAAACATTGGAGCCATACAAGAACAGCTCAGACAGTTTAACTACACCAGTAGCAATTTCAACTGCTGCAGCTGTAGTGTTGTTTATTATCATTGGTAGGTACAGTGAATAAAATTGTCTTCTCGACTTACTAATCTTGGGATATTTCTCCACAGCAAATAAACAAAACTGGTCATTAATTAATCAGCTTTTCAGAGGTGATAGATATGAAACTGAATCTCCCATTAGTCTCAGAGAAACGGTAGAAATAGCAAAAAAGATAAAATAAGTACTCTTTGTCTTTAATTAATAACTTAATTTGAATCACATAAATAAATAGCTGCTTTTTCAGTAACAATACTGCTTCTAAAATCATTTTATTTTAGTTCTGCTCACATTTAAATATGCCAAATTGTTGGGTGAGTTCAGTCGTTGTGAAAGAAGACGTGAACGTCCAGAAGGCAACACTTTACTTGATGTCACTACAGACCCTAGACAGGAAGTGGATTGCGGAAAAAGTACAGGAACTCCAGAAATCAATTTTGTTGGCATTCCTTCAAATCCTGTGACAGAAGAGTGCAGTAAGTTAGACACGGTATTTTATCCTTTATTTTCTAGCTCATATACCTTATATTATTGCAGAATATGAATGAAGAAAAACACTAAGAATTCATTATGCATCAAACTAGCCTTGCTATGTAAGCGGACCAGTTGACTTTGTATATGTTTAGACAGAAAATGTGGGCTATGGTAATATAGGTCCCTCAATGTAGCATGTTATTCCCTTGGCTTTTTTTGGTAGAAAATGTTAGGGAAAGGCCATAGGGCCTAAAACACAACCCCAACAAAGGAAAAACTAAGAAAAGGGAGATAGGTTAAGTAGATAGAGAGATAAGATCAAGTTTGCTGATGTTAGATTTGACAGATAACAAGCTGTAGGATGCAAGGAAAGTAGTGGAAGGCAATACCATAAAATTTCAAATATAAGCCCCCCAGATATAGGCCCCCTATAAAATTAACCCAAATATCCTTCCAAATATAAGCCTGGACTTAAAATTGGGATTCTGTGTGTATAGTTAGGATTCAATGGAAAACATTGTTTCCTAAGGAAGCATAAATAAAACAGCTGTCATCTTGTACTTTTTATCTCTTATTTCTGTACAAAACCATTACATACATCATGTTTTTCCTCTTTTACCCCATGCACCTTGCATTTAATTTTGGTCTTTGGTGAAGCTTTGTGCATTAAATGCTATTATTAGTCTTACACAAAAGTCATCTGTTAACCCAAAAGGTCCCCAAATATATGTCCCCTGTATATAGGTTCCCCAAATATAAGCCCAGGGCTTGTATTTTGGATTTTATGATATGGTGCATAGTTGAGAAGTTCTTGGAATGAAATGTGATTGGTGAGCTAGAGTTCCTGGATTAGGTAGTGTAATTTAAAAGGCTATGAGCTCTTCTCAGAGTTAGAGGCAGTTCTGCAATAGACACCCAATAACTGGGACACCCAAGGGGAATCCAAAATCAGTCCCAGTTAGCAGGAGTCCCAGCAGCAAAGCAGAGCTCTGTATAACTGGAACTTAGGGACACAGCACAGTTCTGTTCCCACTTCGGTGGGGGATGTTGGAAGTGTTCACATGTCACCTCATACTCTCTTAAGCACATGCTCATTTATAATTTTCATATAGACATCTGTCTGCCAAGAGACTTTTCCTTCCCATTAACTTTTACATTTGATGGAATCAATGAGTTTTTAGTAGGGAATCCTATTTGAACAAATCAACGCTTGATTTAAAGGAGTAGTTATGTAACATTTTGGGCTCAGTCCCAGTCATGTGGAGCAAAGATACTGATGGAACCATAGACATTTGCCCACTTATTGTGATTTCCACTTATCAGGGGTCCCAGAAAAGCAGAGGAAAATATAAGGTGTTTAGGAAATTTCAAGGGGGTGGAAAAGTATTTCCACTTGCTGGGTGTCCCAATTATCCAGGGTCCCTGCCAGCCATATCTTGGTCCCCAATCAGAATAGTCAGTCCCTCTCACCTGCTAGGTTATACAATTGTTCATCCCAATCAGTGTATGACTCAATATGCCCAGTGAGTTTGTAATTTCTTGCTAACTGTTGATTGAGACCTCTCAAATATTTTTCAATATTGAACTCTTTATAAAGTAGCTATTATTGGCTGTTACAACTTTTATATGTCTTCCAATAGGTGGCAACATAGAATGATGGAAAGAAAAAACATGGTAGTCTTTACTATTTTCACAGGAATTGATATTGGTGGTCTTTCTTGAGACTTTGTTAATATTGTAAATAGCAATATTGTAAATAAATGTTACTGCCAAAGCATGGATTTTCAGGGATATAAGTTATAGCAAAACTACAGGATAGTTTTATATTTTCCACTTGTAGATATATATGGCCAGTTTTTGGTATTAAGTTGACCATTTAGCATGTTTGTATTTATTGCTAAAGAAATATTTGATATGCCTCCATTTTTTGTGAAGAGCCAAAACATGACAATTATTCTTAATAATCAATTAGCACTGAAATAGTTTTACATGTATTTTTGTTCATAGAGTGTTTATGTTTGTACCATCCCCTATTAACCTGCCTAAAGGCACTGCCTCCAAAGCAAGGACATTCAAAGAATTGCAAAATTTTCAGTACTAGCAAAAAGTAATGAAATGGGTACATGCAACAATTTTTGTCACCTTTGCCTTTTGACGATTAAATTTTTAAATGGGCAAGGACAAAAATGAAATATAGATTAAAGTATTCAAATACTTTGAATGGCAAGTTGCATATTTTAAGACCTATTCTGACCTTTCAACAAGAATATTTTCACTCTTCCTCACAATGCATTTGGAATTCATTCTTTGTGAAGAAGAGTAAAATACTCGTCATGAAAGGTCAGCACAGGGCTTAAAATAAACAAGCTTTCCATTCAAAATACTTGAAAACTTTTTCAGATACTTTTTATGAAAAATAAAATGGTTAAAAATTTTGTACATGAAATCAAATTTTCATGGCCATAGGAGGACATCACACGTTGGGGGGCTGTACACTTTCTGCCTGAAAAATCAAAGAGATCTATAGAGCAGTCAGAAAAGTTGTCCAAATTTCCTATTGTTCTTTCAGAAAAGTTGCCTGAGTGAAATGGATTTCTGTCCAACTTAGGGGGGGGTACAGTCCCCCTACCACCATCTCTCCTACACTCATGCAAATGTTTGTTCCATTGATCAGCTGCTTGACTGTTGAAGGGGCACTTTTGGGGTGGTCTGCCTAAGGTTATAGTGCACCTAAGGGAGTACTGTTAAGCAGGATAATAGGGTAACTGGCATGGGCCTAATGCTTCATTAGGTGGAAAAAGTACCAATTTTACTAATCGTACTAGCAAAATTAAAGAAATATACCCCTGTTTATATATTTCCATTTAAAACATTGCAGAATATTATAAAGAGATTTGTAAATACAAAATCAGCCCCATTATACAAAAATCCTATGTGGTATATGTCTTTCTCAACAAGGCTTAAGCTCTTAAAGCAGTTGATACAATTCTGGCTTTCTTCATTGTGAAATGGGGGCATATTATTTTCTGTAGAACAAATCATTTCTAGGTCATCAGATTGAGTCTGATAATTTATTGAATGCTATTAGAATAAAGTTTCTATGAAATTTGATTTTGTAAATAATTGTGTGATTGACCTGTGTTCTTTATCAAAATGGATGCTGAGTTTAACTTCTTGTCTTTAGTATCAAAAGCCTATCTAAGTCACTTTGTGCCAACTTGCATGATAATCCAAACTCTTCTCCCTTTTCAAATGAGCTTGAGAATAGAAAATGGATCGAGGTGTTCACTGAGTTAAAATTACAATTTTAGTGAAAGTTTCAGAAAAAGTGATCTTTTTCCAATCTTTGGGGCAGAAACTACACATTATTTTCCAGCCATACCATGAATTTTGATATAAAATTCCAAATTGTCACAGAGTATTGGATGACCTTAAAATTTCCAATAAATTGGAACTTCTTATGTAAAGTCAATATCTTCCAGTAACCACCCCCTAAGGGCAAGGATCTACCGCCCACCCTGGAAAAATATAGGGAATACTTCCAATCCTGGATCATTTTGGTGAAAATGGCCTGTCCCAAATGCAGGGATGCAACTTCACTACATTTTGGGGGGGTTTCAGATGCTACCCTATAAAAATTGTTTGGCTGTGACCTTTCTTTTAGAAACAGTTGACCAATGGTCCTGGATCCAGTAAGTTGCCCTGCAGTAATATATTGTTACCGTTTTTGCCCAGCAAGATGACCAGTTTTCAAGGTTAAGGGGTGAATCGCCCCCATAACCCCCTTACTTTAGTTGTGTAACCTAGGTTCGCCCCAGTTTAGATGTGAAAAATATAGTGTGGACACAACCTTGGGGCGAACCTAGGTTAGTTTTACACTTAAGGCATGCGCAATGGCGGCTTCAGTAATTTGATCGTTGCTTTTGAGTGCTTTTCTGAGTGTAAATTGTGCTTGTGTACACATAATTATTGATTTACATCAGCAGCGGCATAATGATGTTCTGAATTCGCTTCAAAAGCTCAGTTCTTCTATATTCTTTCGACTAAAGTTTCACAAGCTTTGTTATCATTGCGATTTTTAGAAAAATACTTGAACTACAAGTGCTAATACCGTACACGTTGTTCTTGGCTATGCTTGATTCAAATTTGTAATGCGGATTCAGAACGACATGCCACCTGTACGTGCGTAGATTCTCTTAACCTAGTTTCCCCAAGTTTCTGTCCACACTGTAAATTAGGTATTTACCTTCGGTGTGGACACAACCTGGGTTCGCCCTAGATCAAACTCACCTGGGGCGAGCCTTAGTTTGTTTGTGTAGTATGGACACGACATTATACTTTTTGATACTATCAAAGTTTTCTGATCATGCAAGCTGTACTGCTGATTGCAACATAACAATGAAAAGCCCAAAAAAGAAAATCTGATTGCAAAGAGAAAATTTCCAATTGATTTACAGCATTTAAAAACAGGGGGAAACGTGTATTCTTGCACAGTAAAGTACTGGAGTTGACATGTGCCTCATGACAGCATTGCAAAGTAACATGGTTAACTTTGTTTGGTTTTGAGTCTTAGATTATTCCTACATTATTCTTAAGCGGCAAAGGCAGGGGTGATTTCTAGGGGGAGGAGCCCGCTTGTTAAATTTATTGATCATTTTGGGGGCTCAGCCCCCAAAATTCCTGCATTCCCTTTGCTTTTCCAGGTGCATTAACTTTACTTTAAAAGTGTTTTGTATTGCTATGGTCAACTTTGCACTGTTACATGGTTATTGGGACATTTCTAATTGTTGATTATACAATTTCTGCATTAAACTAAATTATAATATCTGCACTTTGAACATATGGATGCGGCTGCAGCTTGGCCACACCTAAAATTTGGGCGCAGTTGCACCTAGTGCCCCCTTGTTTTTAGACATCACCCCTGGCCGAAGGTGTAGCTTCGCCTGAAAATGAAAGGTATATAGCCATAGAAATATATGTTATTGTTCTACTTTACCATAAAACACAACAAGAGTGCAACAGAGCAATAAATATTATATCAATATTGCAAAAGCCAAAAGCAGTACTTTGCTAACACGAATACATAAAATCCCCAGGTCGTGATGAATCTTGAGCCTTGCATTATTCCTAAATTACACGTTTTTTATTATAAAGTGTTTTTAAGCAAGTCATTGACTGCTCAAAAAGTTAAAACAGTTCAGTATTGGATTTTTGAGACCAAAGAAACTTTAGAAGTGTTCGGGACCAATCTTTATTTACGCCGCAGGTTGAGACTGAAGATTATCTCAAGTGATGTAAAAACTGAAAATTCAAAGCACTTGAAGTAATATAAACACTGTAAGATAACCTTCAACAAATTCGAAAATGTTATGATACTTTTAAAGCAGAAGTGTGCTTTAAATATTCCATGCTCTAATTTTTTCGAAAAAAACCGTTTGACAAAAAGGACATCCTTGCCCCCATCCACTAGGGCAGTAAGGGCGAATACCCTGCTCCACTCCCTGCTCCGGCACCCCTGTATCGGCTTAATCAATGGGCCTATGTACTAAAATGCAGCATGGATCACATTTTTTGTACAATTCTTCAAATTCTTCAAATAGTCAAGGGAATCCCCATATACGCATACCCGACAATAGAAGGACTTGGTAAGGATAAAACATGGAACAGGACAAGCGGAATAAACAAAGAGATAGGCAGCTTTGATAATAACAGATGTAAGCAAAAAGGGAAATGGCAATATTGCTTTTCAAAGCGCATTGATCTTGTTGCCAACGTCTTGTATTACACCTTTTTTTATAAGGAACCTAGCTCAAGGCCTAGTTCTAAAAGTTCCTTAATTTTGGACCTATTTTTATCAAATTCTAGTACTAAACGTCCCTTACTAGTTCCATAACTTTCACTGCACAAATAGTGAGACAAAAGTGGTACAGACACAAGGAAACATCAGAAGGTCAGGTTTCAAAATGCAAATGAAAATGAGATTCATGGTTTTGGATATTTGGTTGTTTGGCTTTGGAAACGTTTAGGAAAAGTTTTGGAATTTTTTGAAAGGAGGTTGTATGAACCCTGAGTGTACATCATGTATAAATATTCTTCTTATTATATTATTATCAATATGTCATTTATCACAACACGAAAAACAACAAGACTGGAACGGTCGCAAGCAAGATCATAATTTTCGAAGGTGATTGACTTTTTTGAAGCAAATGAGTTGTCGTCAAGTGGAAGCAAACATCAAATTCTAGACTGTAAAATATTCATCTGCAATTAATTTAGTACGTTAATTCTACTCCACTAACGTTTTTCTTTCAATGACGGGTCCCTTGAAAAAGAATTTGTATTGACGGACAACCCTCAAACATGATTCAAATGGCAAAAATGAATTCTATAACTGTTGAGTACCGAACATCCGGGATGTCTGAATATCAATGATTG
Organism: Cassiopea xamachana; assembly: GCA_900291935.2. Lineage (NCBI taxonomy): Eukaryota > Metazoa > Cnidaria > Scyphozoa > Rhizostomeae > Cassiopeidae > Cassiopea > Cassiopea xamachana. The sequence continues at coordinate 12,624,499 of OLMO02000325.1, forward strand.
TCATGACAACCTTACCACGCCAGCTCTTCATTTTTAGGCCAAAAAATGCCGAATATTATGACAGATAATGAGAGCTGGGTAATGACAGTTACAAGCATCTATCAGATAATGTCAAGTGCTCATAAAGATGACTGCAAAGGTGATCTACTGGCTACTTTGACCTCTGGAAAACAACACAGATTACGAAGGTATCATGACAACATTGCTTATTTCCGCAATGGAACAAAGTAGGACTGCATAAAGTTACAAAAGCTACTGATCTCAGTGCCAAGAGCAAATTCAAGATTTTTGCACAACTGGAACCCTGGAAATGGGCGTGGCAGGGTGCTGAAAGACATAATAAGGAGCGGAATAACTGTTTAATCTACACTCAAAGCAAATGATTGAGCACAAGTAGCAGGAATGAACATTGCTTAGGAGGACGTCAAATTCAGGGGGCTGTAACCGTTCTGTAGACTTTTTGCTCTAATTTCCTATTTTTCTGTCAGAAAATTTGCCCGAGTGAAACGGATTTCTGCTAAACCAAGGGGGCTAGAGACCCCTGGCCCACCCCCGCCTCATATGCTTATCGACATGAATTAAATTGATTTTACTCTCTACGCCAAAAAGTCAGGTTCAAACGTGAAGTTTACACCTGAGATCAAATACATACTTGCACTCTCGATGTTGTCCCTGTTCGTACTTGAGGGCTCGTGGGAAAAGGGCCATACTGCGTAGTACGAGAGCAACGGACCACAATATAAACCATCACTGACACAAAGTGAAAGTACTCGTCATGGCGATTAATAAAATGTCATCAAAGTCGTGGAAGCGAATGGTGTAGAAAAACGTGGCACCCCATCTTTTCCCACAGAGATGATTGCCTTTGACTTGATTATGGCACAGAATCAGTTATGAGAATCACGGTTCTTGAGTCCATCAGCTCCCTGTTCCAACATCCTAGTCTGGTATATATATATATATATAACTACCAAACTGAACCTTCTAGAATATCTAGAGATAGATGCAATCGTTCTCCAGTCAGATAGTGACGGAGTGAAAAGAAGTAGGAGATATGGCAGCTCTGTACGAAATTTTTTTACAAACCGTTATTCTTACTTTGATTCTTTGCCTAACAGAGATCTGTTGCTTAAAAGATTCTAACTACTTTGACGTTCTGTGTCAAAGTAAAAACAGATTTTCTTTCATGCATACCCAATTTGATTGCGTTGGCAAAGATGGCATTACCCAATGCGACCAACTGGGTCTTCTTTCCGAACAAAAGCAAAAATGTAAAAGGTGTTGCAATAACACCTCAACGACACCCATTTTGAACAGGAAGCGGACAACAACAAGTAAGTAGTTTTTTCTTTTATTGCCACCCACTCAATAAAGCAGGAAAAATAGCGTTGGTAATCTGATAAAACATTATTACTAATCTGATTACTATTGATAACTAGTAATGTCACATTAATACATCAACAAATCTCTGTACTTAGGATTATTATGATAATATCTGGTTTAGAAGGTTTTCTACTGGAATCGAATACTAATATTTATTTTCAACAACAATAGTTTCTACTACTGTGTAAATTTCTCATTGGTGCGGCGCTGTTGGGTCGCGGTTGTAAATGCGACGAAGTTCCATAGCAAGGGGCTTCTTAAAGGAAACTGGTACCATAAATGCAATTTACCTATTTGAGAGTAATGTAGATATTTTAATGCAGAAATGAAACTATGACAATAATAATTCTGGTGGACTTTTAAAGCTTTCCCATGTTACTAGCATTTCCATATTCGTGTGCTTAATATGATTGTCGCCTAATGTCGTAATGGATCATGATATCACTTACTGATAAGTGGAAACACATTTAGCTATTTGAGAGTGTACTTATCATTCTTACAGAATGGACTTAAAGTCAGTGATGTGGCAAGACACCATCTGTTGGGGGGGGGGGCCTTTTCACCAATTGACCAACTATTGTTACTTAAAAAATGGTCACAGAAAATACTGTTGACCACTCTTGCAGCATGGATGCCTTTTGACCAACTTTCTTACAAATTTGACAGTATTGGGGGGCATGATGCCCCCTACGCCCCCCAGTAGGCACATCCCTGCTTATAGTAACAGTGTACTTATTGTTTTTTAACAGAACAGTCACCTCCCAAAACACCAAAACTGCTACTGGAAGCATTGAAATTACAGACTGGCAAGATTAATGCAAGCAGTTTTCCTACAGTTTTAGGAATCTTCATTGCTGCAGCTGTAGTAGTGGCTTTTGTTGTTGGTATGTATAGTTAACAAATCTCTTTTTTTACCTATGAGCATTTCCCCACATTAAATTAGCAAGACATGTGAACAAGTTTACAATTAGTTTTTATCAATCAGCTTTGCAGAGAAAGTTTGTTGGTCACAAAAGAAAGCATGATGCATTAGAGACAATGAATACTGAACAAGGTGATACTTTGCAAGGTGATACTGAAGTGGGTGTCACCACAGACCCAACACAAGAAGAGGGTAACAGATTGATCACAGCATCTCCAGCTTGTACCATTATTCCTTTGGACACTTTGAAAGACAATTGAAGTAAGTGGGTTTAATTGAGATGATAATTGCTCCCCTATTTCTTAAATCATATTCCTTACATTATTGCAGAAAATGGATATAGGAAAACACTATGAATCCACTATGCATGGAATAATATCACACTTTTCATACATTCTGGATATTCAATAGAAGCAAACCAAATGACATTGATAATTGTGCATTCTATATGTTTATAAAAAGCTCTCCAGGATACAGGAGCAATGCCAGGGGTCAGGGGTTATATCCCCCTTATCAGATCATTCTATTCCCCAATTTGAAGGTTTTTTAGCTAACCATATTCAAGTTTGCCCATCAGAATAATACAGGGTGTCTACTGAATCAGGGAATTCATTTCCCACAATATTATACAGATTTTTCCCTAAATTCTACCCTATTATCCCCTACCAAGGAGAGGTTCTGAACAAATACCTAACACTTTGGTTAACACATTACAAGACTGTTTAAGCAAACCCTGGTCTATATGAGCAAAGGGATGTGCTCTAATTTCATTATGAGAAAAAAGCCAACATTTTACTATACAGAAAAGTAAAAGTACACAGTTCAGGAAAGGGTTTTCTTGCTACAATAGTCACCACAAGTCCTGGGACACTTTGCACTTTTTTGTTCAGCAATTATCTGTCACCTCCCTCCTCCCCCTAAACAATGTTGTTTTTTGTGAGAATAACATGTGATAATCAAAACATTTAACTTGCCCAATAATGCTATGTGTCTCATGCACAAAACAACAATGTTTTAGGAGGAGAGGGTGTGTGTATAAGGTGCAAGAGTGAAAATGCTAAGAGGATTGTGTTTTTCCATAATTCTTTGCAAGTGTCCCAAGGACTTTGGACAATTATTGTAGCTTTTCAGCACATTAGGAAATGAATAACTTGATGAAACTAAAAACAGACATCTTTTCTGATTTTCCTTGATTTTCTCTAGAATTTTTTTAATTCCCTAACTTGTATCTGATAGTTTGTTGACAAATTCTCCTGATTTAACCCTGATTTTCTGAATTCACTTATTTCCCATATATCCTGGAATGGGTCCCCTTTCCAGAAAATTCTTGCTACCAACTGTGCTAGGACAAGAGACTACCCAATTGCTATACTACTATGCATGGTGACTCATCTATTACCTGTTGATCGTCAATGAACCTGGGAACCCTCTTAATGTTCCATTCTCAAATTAGTACTCTCTTTAATATGTAATTTTAAAGTTTAAGATCTGTGAAATACAACCAATATTGAAAGCTAAAATCATAATCATTTACTTCCACAGTCTTCTGCACCTCTGGTAGTCATTTGTATAACAGGATGATGGGGAGGATGCTCACATATGGACATTGATGTTTATATCTTTTATATCTTAAAGGCTCTAAATTATTTGTTTTTAAATGCATATTGCCAATATTTGAAATATTTAGATAACTTTTTAAGATTATTTATAACTACAAAATTGAAAAAATATTTTGTGTAGTTTATGCTGTTGCAGATTAAAAGGAAAAGCTTATATTAAAATGCAAGTGGTAAAAGATCTAAGTCTTGCATGCAGTGGTGATTTCCAAAAATTTTGTCATGATTTGTGGAATTCAAATACAAATTCAATAGAGACCCCGCATTTGGAGAATAATTCCACCAGTGTTCACAGCAACATGGGGAATCAACTGCACATCAGTGGTGATTTCTAAAATTTTAACAAAGGGGGCTCTAGGCACGACAACACCCATAGTTTGGGTGGGACCCAGCTACAACCACACCCATAATTTCAAAGATGGAAACATGATAATTTAGTTTAAATTGATATAGTATAATCAACAATAAGAGATGCATCAATAACCATATAACAGTGCACAGTTGATCATATCACTTTGGAAGCAAAGCCAATAAACTCTGAAAAGCTAAGCCAATGCAAGAATTCTAGGGGGGCTGAGCCCCCCAAAATGAGCAGAAATTTTAACAAGGGGGCTCTGCCCCCTGAGCCCCCTGAAATCACCTCTGCTTGCATGTTATAATTCTAAACCGCTGCCAATTGTCTTCCACTGAAGAAATCCTCCATACCTACACTTGGGCACCCAATACATGCTGAGCTAAAACAGTATTTTCATGGACATTTAGGCACATATTTGGTTAGAATCATAGAAATAGAAGGACTAGAATGCGTGGTAAGTCACATGACATGTAATGACTATGGGGAATCAAGATGGTACCAAGCAGTTTGAAAGAAAACTGCAAGAAGTCACCACTGATGTGCAGTGGAGAGTGCTTCGTAGTCTTCCTTGCTTTCTTGATATGTCTTCACAAATTTTGTGCATTTATTTAGAAGATCGTGTGACAGCTTCAAACTTTAAGTATTTTATGATGGATTTAGCTTTTAAACTTTAAGCTGTTTGTCAAAAGGAGTCACCCTGGCCCATGTTTGGTGGAAAGATTTCTAGGCCCATAAATGTCACTTAGACATTCCTTGAACGTAACTGAATGTGACGCATGCATTTTCTCATATTCTCCAAAGTGAAATAATTGTTGCCAGTTGCATCATTGATTGGCTTCTTAATACATACTGTTTCACTTAGACATTCAACAAGATCTTCGCCAAGCTAACAAATGTGCTGAAAGGACCTTATCCTTGCAAATGTAAACACAGCCAATAATTTACGCTTTTCAAACAAAGATTTTCACTAATAACAAGAATTCCAAGACAAAAGAACACTCTTACGTGTAAAAGCAGTGGTCTGGGAACAATTTACGTGCTATGCTGTATTAAAAAGAAGTAAATCATAAAAAACTTTGATCGCATAGTTAATGAACTATTTCAGAATGAGACAGAAAATTGCAATAAATTATCTTGCTTCAAGTGATTTCAGGGAAGCAAAGCATTTGCCATTTCATTCCATTTTTACAGTCCAAGGGTTCAGAAATTGCTAAAAAGTCCTTAACTTTGCTGCATCCACTAATGATAAGATTATATTCATTAAGTATTGTAGTGAATCAGGATCCTTAAAAAGGTTAGCTTAGCTTGTTGATGAAATGTCAACTCAAAAACAACTCTGATGGGACAGAGGCAGTCCAAAATTGTTGGAAATGCAGACTGTGACTCTTCTAAGGGTAAGGTGCATGACAAGGTTGTCACTAGCATTTCTCCTGTCATGGTATCGAGGTTCTAAAGACTATGTCTCCATTGCATACATCTTAGTAACTAATTCAAATCAAGACATTATAAAGTAGTTGATGTATAAAACTATAACCTGCTTTCTGAGAAAGGACAAGATGTCTGCAGTTTCAAGAGGCCTCAATAGAGTATTAGCAGGATTGAAACACTTGTGCATAACATCAAGAAGCTAGAAACACCCCTCTAGTATCCCCTGAAATTAAAATCAAATCTGCCACCCTCCAAGAATTGCTTCAGCTGCTAGACTTGATAAACTCTGAGCCATTCTGTTCCACTAGCAATAAAATTATTAAATATATATTTAAGTAGCAGGGTCTAAAAACAACAAGCGAGTTCATCCTTTGGATGACAGATTTATTTGACATAACAGAGTCAAGAAGCAATTTTGGGAAATACACAAAGAGGCCTTTTGACTTGGAAAATTCAATGATATTGAAGAGTGCTTAATGGGTAAAATTGAACCCCTAAATTCTTGAAAGACACTGCAGGTACCCCTACCATCAACGGTCTAAAATAAGTTTAGTTTGAGTCTACTAAGTCACCAAGCACTATTGATAGCCTAGGTTATGCAACAAAGAACGCTAGAGTTTCTGACAATTAATCTTTCGTTTACGTTCCAAAACTTCTTTTACACGATGCAAATACCAAAGCAGAAGGAATAAGCTAAATACCATAAAGTTTAAATATCGGTAGATGTTTTGCCTGAAAAGCACGTCAAAACTAATGCCAAGTCAAATGATACGATAAACTTCGACCTACATTGCTACGCTCTGAAGTCGATAACAGTAAATAAATAAACTAAAAATGGTTTAAAATAAACTTATTTCAAATACTTATGGCACTACTTACTTAAATATGACTTGTTCTCGATATTTTGTTGCTTCTCTGTAATCCAGCAGCAAACAACAGAGGAGTGGTGTAAAGTCTTTTCACTGTGCATCCTTTCTTACACACATCTATTGCCAACGTGTTGGTACCATCTTTGCTCTGCACGTGTATTACGCACAAAACAAAGTAAAACAACAGACCGCTTATTCTAGTCCTCCTATACTATGGTTAGAATGGCCCAAAAAAGGCAGCTGAGGACTCATTTGACGTGCAATGTAAAGACCTAAAGGTTAACTCTCCTATTTGCATGCATTCTCCTATTTGCATGTCTCTTTGAGATTCTCATATTTGCACTGTCTCGTGATGCACCACACTCCCTCGGACTACCTCTTTCCAGACCTCTGATCCAGGTTCTTCTCTCAAACGCCAAAAACATGGGGTCATAATAAATAGAGGGGGGTTGGAAAAAAATTTGACTCTTAACAAATAGGGGGGCAAAAATAAACAGGGGCGGTCGGAATTTGAGAAAAAAACATAAAACCAAAATATATATGCTAAATTGAAACATGCGAAATTCCCTTGAAAAACTTCGGATCTTCGGAAAAATTCATTTTCCTTTACCTTGCTAAACGAGGGGGTTGCAGTAAGGTCAGGGGGTCAGAATATCCAAAAAAGTAATAAGCTGGGGCCTTTATTTGGTACTTGAGCGTACTACTGACTAAATGGTAATGTGGAACATAGAAATTAATTATCTATTTCAATGGAATGCCAGAAAATCTTGCTGTTGCATTATGCTTTACTATCATTTTCGATGTTGAAAACCATGGTCCAATTGAAGCTAGGTACATATCAATAGGCAATCTGCAAAACTCTCTAACAGGAACAAATATTGCCAAATGTTCTAGGAATTCTCTGTTTACATAAAAGCAGAGTGTTCCATGATTGTATAAACAGGACTGCTGGGAAGTTGGCCTGTAAAAAGAGTAAAACTGCAGCTTTGAATCTTGTGCCATGCATGCTTCTGTTCTAAATGACTTCCTATCCAAAAGCAGGACATCATCTTCGATAAAAATAAAGCCCTGATCATCAGAATGCTTCTTTAAAATATCCCTAAAGACTCTCTGGTAGATTGAAAATAGTCTGTTTGACCAGGTCATCTTACTGCAAATAGAATTATCAGTGATAAGTCTACTTATTTCTTTGGTGTCAATTACCTCAACATTTTCGTCCTTCCATGACATCTGAGCAGCTTGCGTTTCAGCATCTGGTCTTGCACTGATCCTAAATATTTTTGGAAGAGAACGCTTGACGACTGCATCATTCGATAATCTTGGACACTTAAATAAGTAGTATGGCTTCCACAGGGTTGATGACAAGTGGTCAAATGGACTTTCTGTCTGTCTTCTAACATAGGTCATGTGTAATTGCCATAAATAAATACAGTTGCACAAAGCTACAAGCAGCACAAAAACGAGGAGATATTTTCTTTTTCTAGCTGAAAAGCCTGGCAGAGCCATGGCTGTGCCGCTCAACAATGCAGTCTATGTTGGAAGGTGATTATGGCCTACGTCCAGCAGGCTAATGGTCTGTCAGATGACAACGCAATGGATCAACACTTTCCGGTACGGCTGTAATTAAAAATATACTCCTGATTTGCAATCCATGGACCACTATACTACTTTGGCTTGCTCAAGATAAAAACAAAAAATTCCTCCGGGAAGGCAATCCAATCATGCGCTTTCGACACAATGCCGACATGTTGCTAATAGCTGAAGAAACAAGCGGTCAGGTGTGGCGGGCAAAATCGGCCTAACACATATTGCGTGGCCATAACCAGTGGCCGCAAAGCAGTGCTACGTTGCATTTCAGCCGTGGCACCAGGGACATCGGACCAACAGTAGGGGAGGGGGGCAGAAGTTTGGAGAAGGGCACTTATACTGAGTATGAAGTCATAATGACGTCAGAATTTAAGCTTACGGGATGCGTTTACAAGCATATGCTCCCAGCAAGTGTTACTTTTTCTAGCAAATCATTAATTTCTGAGGAAAGAAGGAGGTTGAGCCTTAGAAATAACGAATATGAGAAGAAAATGTGAAAATATTATATCAGTAAATAGCATAAGAAGGGAGCTTTTGTCTCCCTTGCCCTGTTCTTGTGAGAACAGAAGGGGCGCTGCCCCCGTGCTCTGATGCTCCTGGCGGCATCGTTATCGACCTTCGAAAAGCCTTCGATCTTTCATACTGCAAATCGTAGCATTTTTCTTTTTAAATTATTGCACCATTATGTTAGAAGGAATCTTCTAATGTGGTGTGAATCTCATTTATCTGGTAGACAGTAATATGTCTTTATTAAAGAAAAGGATTTTAGCCTAATGAAGACCAATTGTGGTGTTCCTTAAGGATCAGTACTTTGATCTATGCTCTTCTACTCTTTATTAAGGGGCTGTTTAATAATTACCTCACACCTTGGGGGCAGGGCCATGGCTACAGGGGGTGTGGGGGGGTGTAACACCCCCCAGGCGTCGAGCTTGTCGGCAAATTTACTAAGAATTAAGGTGTTGTCGGCAATTTTCAGAAAATCAATATTGTCGCAAGAAGACGATAGCTAAAATTGATTTCTCAATAACATTCCCTGACTTCACGACAAAGCTTTACAGGAAATGTGCTCTCTCATCAGGAAATGTAGCCTCAGAGCTTTCATCACTTCACAGATTTACTTTTTATTTCTGATGGGTTTTTAAAGCATAATTCACAATATCCATAACGATCGGAAATAGCTAAATAGTCATCCATCCATCCATTTTTAACATTACAGACTGCAATCAATAGGTCAAATCTTTTCTCTCCTCAAGGAAGAAAGCAAAAGTCACACCCAAAACCACGCCCTTCTGTCGGCAAAATGAATAGCAACACCTCCCACCCTTCCATCTCTAGCCACGGCCCTGCTTGGGGGTGGGTAGTTCTACACGTTTTTCATGATCTTCCGTGACAGTAAAGTAGTGTAGTGGGTGGTACTTGATTAAATTCTGTGGCCTCACGGTAGATCATTTTCTTTACTACAGCACGGAAAAGCGGCAACATTCTTTTGACATACTTAAAAGCTTTTTCGCCCGACACTCATCAGTGTATGAAAACGTCGGATAGTGACACTATAGATACTTTTATTAAGCATATGCTTCAAATCATTGTAACTTGTCGTGGCAGGTGATGAACTCCTTAGGATAGAAGGAGGTCGCCACTGTGTACATGCACAATCCATTTTTATAAGAACCAGTAAAATTGAAGTTCAGCCTGGCTGTTCTTAATTTTCCCTGAATTCAAAGGCTGAATTGTTCTTAATTTGTTCTAAAACTTGTAATGTGTAGGCCATTTGGAAAAACATAGAAAGACAGTATATGAAACAATATAGAAGAGAACATTGGATGTTTTGGTTGATTGCGTGCTGAATGTTACAACCAAGATGCTCTCTCTAACATGTTAATGTTCTTTATTCAAAAAAAGTTCCTAAGCAATTGTGAATAGCCAATACGAAAATCAAAGAGAAAGTGTCAAGGCTATCACGTCTCCTCGTGTTGGTTAGCAAGCAGGGCCGGTTCCATGGGGGGTGTGACACCCCCCCAGCGATTGATCTGGCCATTCAGTCGGTAAAGTCTAATTTTCGGTCGGTAAATTTGTTGAAAATTTTTGTTTGAAATGCGGCACTCTACTCGGTACATTGTAGCCTACACCCCCTACAAAAATTTCCTGGAGCCGGCCCTGTTAGCAAGGAAAGGACATTTCATGTCCATTCGTTAGTAGATTTCTTCTGCATCGTATTCCAAAAATGCAATTAACGACAAGGCCTCAGGCTCACGATAGTTCCTTACCCACAATTCCATAATGCTCGAGTTTTGACACAGAATTTCATGATCAACAGTATCAAAAGCTTTTTTGAGATCTATAGAAATTAAACCAGTTAAGTCCTTCGTCCATGCCACTGTACCAATCATCAGTGCATTTTAGTAAACAGGTGGTTGATGAATGCAAAGCCCTGAATCCAGATTGTTCTGATGTCAGGGACCTACCCCGTTCTAGTTTTAAACTGCTTACGTACGAGGCTCCAGTCAACCAAATGAGAAGTAATCGAATCTCGCGCCCCTGAAAGCCTGGTGAAACATACTAGGATATAACATTTTAAATTTTCTCACTGTTATAGCTTAATCGTACAGTTTTTTCTTTTGATCTATATTTCGGTGGGGGGCATGACCCATAATGCCCATTAACACGAGCCGCCACTGGATATTAACGACATTTTTCGAAACAAAAATCCAAAACTTCTCCAAAGCCATTTTAAAAATCCTCTCGTTCAAATTTTACAGGTCCCGCAATATCGAATTTTCAATTTCCATAACTTTCCAAAACGTTCCAAAACCCGTGCAGACCCTGAGTAGGAGAAGCAACGCAAAGGCCCCAGGTAGCAACTCTGCTATTTCTTCATTAGGCAATGAATATTTACAACTACAACAACAGTATGGTAGAACTAATTAACACATGCTTTTTCAAAAATCATCAAATACCGACTACATCACACTTCAAATAATTGACAGGACAAAATCGCAGGAGGTGTGATCGCGTACATCTCTCCTCCAGCCAACAAAAACAGTGAACAATACAAAGTAACACGTATCTAACGAAATTACAGCTTTATTCCAATAGGGATCTTTCAGCCACAAAACACTTCCAAGACAAATTCTCTTTGGTCGTCACCAGAAATGTAAATTAAAACATAAGTGGTGGATATGTTCTTGAACTTTACTGTAATAAAACCCTTTACAGAAAAAGAAATAAAGATAAATATAAATAAATTCAATAAAATAAAGATAAAGAAAAATAAGTAAAAGTAATAAGACAAAAAAAGTCAAATAAAAAAATAAATAAACAAACCTGTTTGTAGAGTGGCTATAGAAGTTGTTGGGGGGAGAATGTCTTTATTTGAAGATTCATTAACGGCATCGTTGCCATACAGTAAAAGAACGAGCAGTGCACAATTGTTCAATGTGTTAATCGATATAGCAAAGTCGATTGTGTAACGTGTGCAAAGATTAGAAGCCCTAGATCAAAAATTATATGCAAAAGCACTCTTTCATAGTTGGTGCAACTGAAAAACTTGGGTCTGGGGGGGGGGTGCCACTAAACAAAATTTTACAATTGATCAATATGAAAAACAAAGGGCTTATGCATGAAATCCCAAAAGTCAAACTACACGTTACCAAGTCTAGCTCTCGGTCGATGGTGTAACAATCTACAATGACTTACCAATTCAAAGTCATCAAACTGATAGCCTTTTGACCTTTAATGAATCTATAAGGAACTACAGTTAAATCCTGAATATAAGCTCTGGGCTTATAGAGGTTCGTAAACATTTGCTGGTGGGTTTCAGTAAATACAGAGGGCTCTATGTATCCTCTGTTTATGTTCATTCATTATCCTAACAATACTCACAGAATCTCAAATGTAGGCTTTGAGCTTATATTCAGGGGGGCTTATACTCGGAAGGTTTTTGAGTTAGTTTATAGGGGGGCTTATATTTGGAAGGTTTTTGAGTTAGTTTATAGGGGGGGCTTATATTCGGAAGGTTTTTGAGTTAGTTTCTAGGGGGGCTTATATTCTGGAGATTATATTCGGGAGGGTTTGTAGTCGGGATTCTATGGTATTTTAACATTTAGTAAACCATTTGTTTCGTTTTTCTACTTTATTTCCTTAAGTACTATTTCCTTTTCCTCTGCCTTTTAGTTTAGGGGGCATCCATAAAGTATGTCCACATCTTGGGGGAGGGAGGGGGTTAGCAACAATGTGGACAAAAATGGACAGGGAAAAAAATTGGACAACAAAATATTAGCCAGCAATCAATTGAAATCCCAATATTTCTTACTTAATTTATATATCCTTGGATAATTTTATTGAAGTATAAAGCTTTGTAGACAAAGATTCATTGTCAATTGTGGAAATTGATGAAGTAGAAGAAGAGGTGCTCAGCGAATCAGAAATAGCTGACTGCAATATTGCTTTTCCCTGTGAATAAAAAGGAAGAATGTATGCATACGTATAAAAATAGGATTTTCCATGATGCATGTAAAACTGCTCTTGGTCAACAACAATAAGCTTCTGCTTTCATTTAAGTTGTGGCTTGATAAGACATAATCAAACATAATTTTTTTGAAGCTCATTCATGGAGTATATTTCTATTCCTATACAATTACATAACTCACATAATTAGGCAGTGCATAATTGGCTAACTTGGTACAATATACTGTATATCATAATTGTAAATTTTAGTGTTCTTTAATAGGCCAACACACAAGAAAAACAACCACGCTTCGGCCATGCAATTTCCAACAACAAAAGAAT
>OLMO02000325.1:12637546-12669344 GCA_900291935.2 Cassiopea xamachana
AAAGTATCGAAATCATTAAGCCACGTTTTCCAGCGTGTTGCTAGACTTGCACCCACAGCCGTGTCTGGATCAAACGAAGGCATAGGCTGGAGCGGTAGCTGTGCCATTTTGCATCCTCGTCGCCAATGTAAATTTTAGTGTTCTTTAATAGGCCAACACACAAGAAAAACAACCACGCTTCGGCCATGCAATTTCCAACAACAAAAGAATATATTAAACACAATTATGTAATGCTAAAAGAAGTCTGGGTTCCAGTTTTTGTAAAGTCTGTTTATTACAATAATGATGATTGATATTATGAAGGTTCTGGTGATGATGTGATGCCAGGTAGTGAAACACCAGAACAAAGAATCAAAACAACAAAATTTGGCATTACTGTCTTTGATAGAATTGCATTGTAGTAGGACATAATCAAAACAAAGAATGTAACATTACAATAATAAAAGAGAGCTGATAAATCACAAAAATGATGAAAAATTATGAAAAATGAAGGAGCAACAAGATACCTTTCCTTTGTGAGTCTTACCAATACCTAATCTACAATAGAAGAAATAAGATTCATAATTCTATTATATAATAATATAATATTTAATAATAACTTAAATAACATTTCTAATCATAGCATAATAATTTGATACATGAGCTACTTTGGCAAGTCTTCTATGAACCATTTGGCACTTTGCATGCACCATGATAACCAACCAGAAAGTGATAATGCAATTGCTGTGATGTACACAAAAGCCATTTATTATCATAATTATGAAGGATTGCTATAAGTAAATACCATTTGTATATGCCAATTATAACTATATATGAATATACTACATGAACAAGTCAAAAATTATGGTGAAGTGATGTCTTACTTGGGTAGTCCTCTGTTTAAACCCTCAAGCATCACACATGCTTTGCATAATGGCTGACTTGATATATACCCACACTTTGTACAGTTACCTTAATTTCAAAGAATGTGTACAGATTTAACACAAATTCAAAACAATGATAATAGTAGCTCTCTAAAAGGAACATAAAAAATAAGGAAGTATGGAATACATAGAGATCTTAGATACAAACAACAAGACAATAATGAAAAAGATCTAACCATAATCAAAAATTTTCCCAGTCCTTTGCAATTTGTGGATTTTATACCTCTACTTAAAAGAATCCAACAAATCTGTCACTCCACTCATTTGTTCATTTTGAGTTCATAGTTCTTTCATAATAAAATCAATCTATGATCAATTCAGTTTTGTGCCATTCTAATATCCTGTCTTCTACCAAATACAACCCTGCAGAGTTTCCTTTTATCATATACATAACATGAAAAATTCTGTGGAATTGACAATGCTAATAATAATAATAGGACACACAAAACTGTTTGTCTCCAGGCTTTCTATGAAATTAATATGAAAATAGACAATCCCTTATGAAACATCTATAAGTCAGATATAAAAGAAAATCAGATATAGTTCAACTACCTTGAGTTGGCATCTTGGCATCCTTTTTTATTTGTAAACTTTCACCAGAATGTATTATGTCTGTAACAGAAAATAGTACTTGATTAAGGAAACAATACATGAAACATGCATCAGAAATGCACTTCAACTGAAAATATGCTAAGGATAAGAAAAGTGTTGTCCTAACTAATAATTTCATGAAAAGGGAAGTGTTCTAGAATACAGACTAACTTAACATACCAATGATTGAGCTTGGACGTATTGATTCCAAATCTTTCAAAAATGTCCTCGCATGACCTCTGAATGGTATAAACAAATTTAAGTTAACTAGAAATGAAAAATATTTTTATAAGATACTTAGATATATGCTGCTTTGTATCCAAGTTTATTTCTGCTATTCTTCCTCAGATTTTTTCTACGTAGCTGGAGTCTATAAAACAACTAAACACTTAACTAAAATCAAAATATTACCATTGTGTAATGAACTACAAATATTGAGCAAAAGAAGCAAGAAAGGGAAAGAAATACTATACCTGTATGCATTAGGTGAATAAATGCATTCAGTGGAGAAATAATCTAATTTTTTGAAGTAAGCATACCTAATAAGAACAATAGTATGAATTTATGATTAAATCTCTCAAATGAAACAGCTAAACAAAAAATAACTATGCACCACAATACAAACATGACATGGTGCTCAAAATCCATCAAGGACCCTTGTGGACCTTAGGAAGTGGAAAGAGAAAGAAAGGAATGATGTATATGATCATAAACACCAAAGAAAAAGATACCTACAATCTGAAATCAATATGAATGATGCACTTGATGTCAAAGGAAGAAATTTGTTTTATCAATGGTACAAATGCATGCAAATAGCCAGAGTCTAGAAAGAGTTTTGGGTACATGGCTGTGAGCCAGAGGAAGGTGCTTATGTTTATGCAAGTTTAGAGGAAGGCCTTGTAATTTTATGAAAGATGTGGCTTTAGACAAATTTTGATGTAGGCAAATGAGGCAATTTGGAGTGGGGAAGGTAGAGAGCTTCATTTCAATTTTGTATAGTAAAGAAGGCTATATGAAAAGAAGTGGCTGCTGAATGAAGGCTGGTCTTCTCTCTGGATTCTGCAAATAGCTGCTCTAAACCCACAGTTACCAAGCATACAGTAATAAATTACATACTGTATGTAATTATTAACTTCTCTCTCGATTCTACCTCCATTTCTCCCAATTCCTTGGGGCTTGGAGGGTGCCTCTGAGAGGACTTTAGTTCTTGCATGAGCATTTTAGGAACAGATACCCCTCCTGATGTTATCAATGACCTACCATGGGCCTTGAACCCAGGGCCACGTTGGTCTGCGTCAAGTGCATTACCGCTAGGACACGGCTGCTCAATTGTTAACTTCTCTGTGCTATATTAATTGTGGTCCAGTAACAATCACTTTATGCAAAAATCACCTTGAGCACATACTATGGGGTACTTACATTACTATTTCCTTCTCATATGTATATTTGAAAGGCTTGCATCTAGGAATAGCACCCTCAGAACCCTGTAATAAATCAAACTCCAACCACTCCAAGCAAATAATAATGCTGATTTAAGAAGCGATAACACATAAACTCAAAATTATGGTCAATGGCATAAGAAGCATTACTAATGTAGGGCTTAAGTTTTGTTGGGTGCCCTCAAACAAAGCAGTTGCAATACTGCAAGTTGTCAGGGGCACTTTCCCTGAAATTGCAAACATGCATTGGAATGTGCCCTTTGTGCACCTCCGTTCTTATGTGTATGGTAACAACCTACAAAATCCATAAAGCAAGAGTCAGTAACAGATATGGGAAAGTGCTGCACTAAGCTTCATAGAGAGCTAATTAACTGACTACAGGATCTGGTTTCTAATGTAGCAATCTTTTCTATAATTAAATCAGTATTTTGCATTTCTGTGAATCATGCTATTGCACTCACCTGTTATCCAGATACACAACATTTCACGCTCATCATAAAAAATCACTTGATTAATGCTTTGGATCTTCCACTAGTTCATCAAAGTTTCAATTGGTTCTTTGTTTTATATAAATAACTCTATTGCTAATGAAACACTTTTATTCTCACCAATACAGTTGTTCCTTCTTCATGTGCAACATTGAGAGCTACACTCCAACCAGTGACATAATTGATATTATTTGGGGCTAGGACAACTCCCAAGGGAACCAAAGCCTTTGAGGCAATGAAGGGGGTACCTCAGAGATTTTCAAGATACAGGCCCTTCACATTATTTGGGATGAACAAAAAATGAAGCCTCAATCTTACTGATCTCCTAAGGCCCTGAGTTTTTCTATTATGCCACTGGTTCCAATTTACTTTTTCCTAAAGTTTTATGGTAATAAAGTCTACAAAAAACATCCCAGTCTTATAATGAATGAATTTTTACTCACTGTTATTATAGAGGTACATCTTCTTAACCTTGCTATATCTCCTCTCAAAACTAAAATCAAAATGCATTAGAATCAGTAATATATAGGAAACTACAATATACTAGAGAAAGACTGTAATTGTTAAATCTCATTCACTATACCACTAAAATTGAAGTATAAATCTACCCTCTAACTCAGGTATAAAAAAATTCTTGCTAAGAAAAATTAAAGGTAAAGGAAAATTCATAGTTTAACTGGAGGAAACTAAGACAGTAGCTGTGGTAGATCATGAAATTTCTGATTAAAGATTAAGATACAAGAAGATGAGTTATACAAACGTGGAACTGTCAAATTCAACATCCATAAATGCAGGTATCAAACTGCTAATTTATTTCTTACTACTTTTCTGCACCTACATCAAGCTGTAGGAAAATAACTCCTAATGTGCACCTTAGAAACTTACTCAGATAAAGCAGTTGCAGTTAAATTTCAGTACTTCTTTCCAAATTGAATTATTTATCAAACTGGTAGAATATTTAAAAAAAACCAGAAATAATAAGCTAATTTTATGTTCTTTTCCATAAAATATTAAACTACATTCTATGCAACATAAAACACTTCATTTATGGTTTATGATCTATAATGGAGCTAAAATAATCATTGTCTATTTAATGGTGAACTAAAAATTATAAAGACAGTCTTACCATTCATAAGTACAGTTTCAGCAATATCATCTGCATTATGACCTAAAAGTCAAATAGTTGAAATTGGTTATCATTCAGCAGTAAATGAGGCAATGTAGGAGTAAATTACAATGATTTACACTTAATGACAGACCTATACTGAAATCCAAAATATCTACCTATAGGTAAAGTTCAATGGATTTCAGTGTAAAGCTATCAGAATAAATTATTATCATGAATGCTAAATAAATCATAATCAAACCCATAAACCTTCGCAATACAAGTATATATGGAAATTATTGTTAAAAAGACAGGCCTTGTCATCTACCAAATGCAATCACATGCAGGTGCATCCAAACACATGCAAATCAGATTGTGCATGTGATTGATTACACTCCCAAACAGCTTTTCTTGAACTTGTACTGTGAACTTCAAATTTTGATGTCGCTGTTTGGAAAGGTCATTACTTTTATCATTGTAAATACTTCACTCACCAGTACCTTCAGTACAATCATAATTTATTTCTAACTTTCAGGAACAATGTTTAGTCTGATAATGAAGTCTGTTTATTGTTTGAACTGCAGTAGTGTCTTTTTTCTTTGCAAAAGCTTCCTTTGCAAAAGCAAAAGCAAAAACTGCAAAATATTGCACTTTTCCCATTGTTTCTTTATTTTATCTGTGTGTGTATGTACATAAAATGCATCTTAGCAGAGCGATCACACACGCAAAATCATTTGCATATGCTACTTACCACAGGCCCAGTATGTTCCTCATGAAATGGTCTGCGAATATGTGACTAATGAAATTGCAAAAAGCAGCTATAGCACAGTAGACAAAAGAAGAAAACTAAATAGTACCAGTTACAATTTTATTGGCACCAACCAGCATGGCACCTCTGTCTAGTGCTTGTCGGCGAAAAACTCCACAAAAAGTACCTAAGAGACAAAAGCATTGCTTGAGGAAAAACATAAAAGGAAAAAAGAAGTATGAGTAGCTTAGGTCAATGCAATTTAAAGTGTTAATGTCTACAAGCAAGCTACAGCAAATAATTGAAATATGGAGAAAGGAAGAGAGAGAAAGAGAGAGAGAGAGAGAGACAGAGAGAGACAGAGAGAGACAGAGAGAGAGAGAGAGAGAGAGAGAGAGACAGACAGACAGAGAGACAGAGAGAGGCAGAGAGAGACAGAGAGAGAGAGAGAGAGAGAGAGAGAGAGACAGAGAGAGAGAGATAAACTCACAGCAAATAGATTACCCCCTTTGCTTTCAAACTTACTACCTTTCTATAAAAGTGGGCACTTTTCTTGACGTCAATTTATTATTTTAATAAATTTCTAGCATTACTACCAGTTTGCTATAAAAACATCAACTCACAGTTATTTTTCAATCCAATTTGCTTCACAATTGCATCCATGGTCCAGCCATATAACTCCTATGAGAAATTAATCAATGTGAAGAAATTGAAAAAAGCTAGTTCACCTATTTCAAAAGCTTGGCAAAGGTCCAGTTTTGCTCACAATTAAAGTCCATACACCACATGACTCACTCACTCTTTTGCAAAGATCTAGCATATATTTTGTCACTTTCTCAGGACAGTTGAACAACAGGACATAACTGACATATCAAAACAAACAATACACCAAACCTCCAAAATTTTTCAAAGCTAGGATTTCTTTTCATATTTCCAGTGAAAAATCTAAGATTTCTTCTTTCTACTCAGTGTAATCAGCTAATATTGCTTAAATTTTGTGGTACAATATCCAATGCAAGTACTTTAATACTTCACCAAATTGAAATCAGACAAAAAAGTATGTACCATAATCAGGTGGACTTCAAATGAATGTGAGCAGGGACATAATTTCATAGACCATTTTTGGAGGGTAGAGGACTCAAAATATTCCAGACTGACAAAAATCACTTATTACTTTGTCATTATTACTCAAAATTTTCTTGTTGACATAGCTCTTTCCAAGGACTCATAAATTTCTAAACTGCCCTCAGATTTTGCAATTAGATAAAGGATTGGGGGTGCCACCCCAGGATTTACTAGAGTAACATTACTAAACTTATATTCCATAAAGTCCTTACCTCATAAGAAATAATCCTCAAAGGCAGGTCATACTGTACTTGATTTCTCTTTACAGTCTAAGACAACAAAAATGAATTAGAATATAACATAATTACAAGTACAACTTACTAACTTACTATATATATATATATATATATATATATAGTCAAACAAAAGTTCTCCAAAACTCCTTCCAAAGTAGGATAACATGCAACAAATTTGTGGCAATCTTCGACTTTATGATACTTAAGTGTATCACATCTTATCTGCCAAATTGAAATCCTTAAAGAAAATAATTATCAAGAAGACTAAAAAATTCTTTAGTTCCAACTCATGAATTACCCTCAAGTTCACTTTTATATGTGGATAGCAGAGGAATGCAATTAAACCAACCTCTAAGGAATCATCTCTATAACCAGTAATTCCTTCATCTATTGATACCAAAATGAGATTACAGCCATAATCATATCTCTCATTTAATTTCTTCATTATATAAGCAAGAACCGTGGAATCTAAAACAAGAAATTATTAGCCTTAAGAAAAATACATTGTTAGTCAAAGTTTCAAAGGATGAATCAAGCCAGAATGATACACACACAGAAACACATGCTCAGATTAATGTATGCAAATGCCTACCCAAGCTCATCCTTATACACATGCCACATAAACACACACCATACAAATTTCTTTTAGATAAGAAAACCACCTTTTTGCCTGACCCTCAATTTTCTCAAATTATTCCAAAATTGAGACTGAGATTTTCTTAATATTTTCATAACTTTTCAGGAAGTAACTTTGCTAAAACTATCTATCTTGCTTTTGCTAATCTTGTAAACTCAGATTCTATTCTCAATCTTCAACATATCGAGTGTAAGAATGAAGCAATATTGCCTTTTATCAAGGAAAAAACTGTATATGGGAACTTGAGCTTTCTTATTTCCTCAAAATTTTAAGATTTTGGCAATTTGAGCCTCATTTTTCTTACAAACTCTTCTCTTATATAAACAACAAATACACCGCTTTGCACATAAGGACAAACTGTTGCCTCACACTCTTGACGCATTAATAGTACTCTAGCAACTTACATATCATACAAACCTTTTCCACCTGATGCACCAATTGCCACAACATCACCAGGAACAAACAATTTGTTTGTAGAAATAGTCTGATGCACTTCATCTTCAAAAATGGCAAAGAAACACTCCTTGCACAGAATAGCTCCCTAAAAATATTCCAAAAGAGTGAAACAAAGCAATCAAATTTGTGGCATGTTTGCTCTAATTGTCAAGAGCTCTGAATGGGTTTGCAAGATGATGATATCATTAAAATCTATAGACGAACACACTCTGTTTCACTGTATTATAGCCGATAACAGTAAGTAGCTTGACAAAAATTATGAGAAATCAGCGAGCTTTCTACTCAAACCAGACTGGAAAGTTTGCTGCGCGCCCGCAATATCTTACCAACACACTACCTTACGCGATTTTAAATATTATACGTGCACAATCAGTTTAGTGGTTTCATGGCCGCGCATTTGAAGAGGCGAACGCTTTGAGATTTGAGAAGTCAAACGCTTTCGATTACTAGCACAGGTTTCGAAACCCTATCCGCGCAAAAGTTCCTGGAAATTACCTGGGACGCGCACTATGAATTTTTAAAAATTGAGATTGTCCGCGCAGTACACAACTTTCCAGCCTGGTACTCAAATACTTGTATTTCAAACGACTAATACTAGAACGCTTCATAAATACAAAAAAGTTACATTTTTAGGTCTTTTTAAAATTGCATGTCTTCCACACTGATTGCAAGGCATTGGCATCGTGGCAAAATGGCTATCACACATACAAATTACTCATTTTGTGCTAGGCCGTGGCTAGGCCCTTAGCAATAATACACCATAGTGTTGTAGCCTCGACTTCATATATGTCTTTGTTTTGTGTGGAAGAGAGATCGGCAGTAACAGCAGAAGACAGAAATAAAGCAGATAAACGATGCAAAAGAATTCATCTATGATAAAATTAAGAAATGGTAAGGTACAAACATGTAAGATTCAGACAGGGTCCTTTTTAATGTTGATAAATCTGTATTGGAACTTTTTTCTTCGATCCAGTTCCTGAGAGAAATCTGCTCCATATTGAAGTCCATCAATATTTTACAATAATTATATAAAAGATTATCGTTTATTCTTGGACCTAAAATAGACAAAAAATAAATAACAAAAATTAAATACTTCATGAAGAATGAATGATTTATTCTGACAAATAACTGAGGCGATAAATATTGAAATTTATCAAAAGCGAAAACGACAGGATTACAACAGATGTAGCAGGGATGTACTGAGTTCAATGTTTTGAAAAGCAATGGAAAAATTGTTTGTTTTTAGCTAAATGCAAAAATAATTGAATGGTAAGGAAAATAATGGAAATAAGCCAGTGAGTATATTCAATCTTTGACTTATAAGCTTGCTAAGAGAAAAAGCAAGAGAGGAAAGGAGAAAGTTAGAAAAAGTAGAAAAAGAGTGTGACAGTGAAGGAGTTGCCTGAGCCTCAATTTTCTTAACTGTTCCAGAAATTAAGCCTGAGATTTTCTTAAATTTTTCTTAACTTGTATTGAAATAAACTGGCTCAATTCGTTAGCACTTTCGCTATTAATATTCTATACTTGAATTTGAATTCCATCTTTAACATTTTGAATGCAATAATGACGAAATATCATTTTTGGCCAATAGAAACACTAACTTTTGGAAATTGAGCCTCGTGATTTTCTTAAGATTTTCTTAAGATTTTGACCATTTGAACCTCATTTTCTTAAACTTTTTTCTTATAAAAACAAACGTGTAATCATGCTCCTTGAGAGAGGAAATTTTTCGATTGCACCATGATTGCACACTACCCACATTTCCAAACTGAGTGAGCTTACTCGTGTGAAATTCATGCGCTTGAGCTAAGTCATAGAAAAGCAGGGCTTCCCGATTCTCTACATTTAATTAATTTATATATCTCAATGAGAATCAAGTAAATTTTACCTTCTGCTAATTTAATGGCTTTTATAAAAGCATCCAGTGCATCTTTCTTGTTGCCATTGGTGATGTGCATAACACCAAGGCTGTTAAACAACAAAACCTTGAACGGAAAAGACAAATATTCACGTGACAGATAGCTATAAATGACCTAGTTAACACAAAATGATGTAATCTCATAGCAAATTCTATCTTCTGTTGTAAGGCAGATATTCTGACAACTAGCGCTAGGCCAATTCAGTACCATTTCCCGATTTGCATGTGCTGCACTATCGAAGACATAAGTCGTATGCAGCACTGAAATATTCTAGAGCCACTTCATACGTTCCGGACAGGACACAAAGACCTTTTTTGCTTGCTACGTGAAAATGAAGCACTATTTTGAATGATGGATATATGCTGGTTGTTGGTTAGTGGTAAGCAAAGGATATTGTACTATACTGAAAAGAAGTTGATCAAGGAGTAATGTGTGGTTATTCAAAACAAATGTTTTTCGGACGGGACACTTAATAGAATGGCCCTCCAGCTCTCTCATCATGTGGTTGTGTGAAGCATATAGTGCCAGTTAGTCTTTCTCTGGCAACTACAACGTAAGATTTGCGACATTATTGACTGTTAATCTCTTATATATTAACGCTATTATTTAGTACGATTTAAAGAATGGATAAAAATGACGCAAATCTTATATTTTGTTCTGATGATTAATGTTGGAATGCAAAAATGTAAACTTCACCAACCTTTAGCTCATTTACAGTCATTTGAAGTCTATACGATGCACTGATAGCATCATTTTCATTGCAAGTAGCATCTGCAAAAAATTTAGTTGTATGTCCATGATTTTGTACTAATGCATGCTATACAGCAAGGCCCATTTTGCATCAATTTTCAGTGCAAATTATTGAGAATCGAGTTACTATTTAAGCTTGAAATTAATCTAAAATTCGTCTAACACAATAATTGCAGATGTCATCTAAAACTAATAGAGAATACAAGTTAGTACTGCACAGTTTTGAGACTTCTGACATTTTAAGCACAAACTCTGATGGGGAAAGTTTTCACCAAAACATAAATCCAAATTAGTGCCACAACCTATTCTTCGTCTTTTCAGCAAAGGCTCACCATTTTTATTTCCAAGTAAAAGGAAAAATCTGCAAATCAACAGAAAACATACTTACTTCATAAAACACAGGCGATTCGTCTTCTCTTTTATCAAGAAATAATGAAAGACTATAACTAAATATAATTATATCACAGCATGACAAAAGCGGCAACATTCTTTTGACATACTTAAAAGCTGTTTTCGTCCGACACTCGTCAGAGTATGAAAAAATCGGACAGTGACCTAAAGGTTAACCGAAATATATATCCAGATGCGGTTAATGTGACAGGATACGTCTAATGGGCCCTAAGTGTGACCGATTAGGACCTATTGACATTGCTTACTTGAAGAGTCCCAATGTTGCCGCTTTTTCGTGCTGCGGTAAAGTTCTGTAGTACCAACAGACTATTTATATAATTATATCAATACTGGCTACTGGTATACATCTTTCATATATGATAGACATTTCAGAGATTTATCTTAGCTATATGTATTTACCATAGCATTATATATGGGTCACTTCAAATGGCAGGCATTTTTCGTGCATCTTCACCAACTTTACTGAGGTTTAACCCGTTTATACATTACAACTTACATCGGCCACTCCTACCTAGGTACAGCATTCCCTAATGGGCAAGTATTACGATAATATATCCCATTACCACTTTCTGCAAATAATGCAATATGGTCTGTCCTAATGGGCATCTTATTATCATTATGGCGACTAGAATCATTTAAAATCTCGCTTGGTCCCTCTACTCACACATCTTTATCAGGGTTTTTTAAGAAAAATTTAGAACTGCACATAAAATCCCGCGATGATGTGTTGAAGAATTAATTCCGGTAGTAGAAGGGATTGAACTGCCTGCTTTTAGCTAAAAAAGGGGTAAATAAATGTTACTACATCTAACAATTCCATTTCTGGTAATGTTTTACCATCATTTCATGGATATATCTATCATTTTAACTGCTATTTACATTCTTACACCCTTGGGTCACTAAATAATACTTTTTTGAATTGCACAGTTTCTTTCATTAGAACTAAACAATTTATGTGGAGCTGCACGTTAAAAACACCCTGATCTTCATACGCACAAGATTGCTATTATTGTCACTGTCGTTCTTAACCTTCTACGAGCCTTTCACTCTACTACATCATCGTATCGTATTCTTGTCTATATTTCCTCCAACTCTCTTTGGTACGATAAGTAGAGAGTTACCTTTGGCGTCAATCTAAATACCGCGCTCGTTTCCAGACCTCTGTGGTTCGTCGTGAGCAAACACGTCACGCTTTGTAAACTCTCTAGTACCCTATATCGGATGCTGAGGGGTGCTGTGATCAAGCTTACTATCATTAAGCCCCCGACAGGCAGATCGCAGGTTGATAGCTGATGAATCGTACCTTCTTCTAATTTCTCCTTTACATTTATTTCACTACTCTTTCGTGATAGTACCACTTCCTATACTTGGGACCAGGTTCCCAACTACATTCATAGCTCGGACTACCCTATATTTCTTACCTTCTACTTTATATTGTTTCTAAGCACTTTAGGACATGAAAGATGGTGAAAACAGTCGAATATTCTGCTATGACATTGAGGGATCAGAAATTGAATAAGTCATGGCTGAAAAACTCACTTTTCTATACATCGAAGTGCTTCATCATGTCGATCCAAATGCCATAAGATTTCAATTCTCAACAGTGAATTACTAACATCACTAGCTATGACAACAGTACCATTGTCTTCACCTTTCATTTCGGTTTGGATGTTATTACCAAACTCTGAAAGATAGTTGCATACCGTTAAACCATCGCTGTATTTCTCTCCTATCACCAGAACTGCAATGGTTTTGTGATAAAGTGAGAGCAATTTCTTTTCATCTTTGAGCTTGCTCTAAAAGTCAAAATAGAAAACCAGTTAGTGTGGATTTGGTACTTTTTCATAAACATGAATGAAAAAGTAGCAGAACGCAGAGAAGAGAAAGGGACATTTACTCAATAGGTTGGAAAAACTCAAAATGCCTATAAATGTGGTAAAGGATTTTCAGTATTTTTACGTTCTCACTGCATATTCAAGAAAAACAGTTTTCTAATTATCAGATAAAAGATAAAATAGCGTCTTGTCAGTAAATCTAACATAACACTAAACTGTTTTTAATAAGGCAGTATTCTTCCTGCATCTTTCAAATCTTTTTGCCTATTTGCGCTAACTTTCTCCTTTTAAACTCCTTGAAGGCACTAATAATGACCTAGAATGCTAGAAAAACACTCTTAGAAAGTCAAAAATTCCCACTTCTACATGTGAGCCACAGACTTTGTGATGGGAAAAAACACCTGATATCCTTTTCCGCCATGGAAACTTAAAAAATTGTCTCAATGACATGAGATAAGCAAACGCTGCTAAGAGAATTGCTTGCAATGACAAAACATACCTCTGCACGAGGGCTATTCCTTAGTTTTCGAAGAAGAGTTAAAAAAACATCTGAAGATTCTCCAAATCTTAAGGAAAGGAAAAATAGACAATCCAGACATGTGTTTCAAGTAAGTGAGAGCATTCATACAATTAACTTTCCATTTATTACAAACACATATGTAGTAATTGTACACTACTTACCAGGGGTGGATCCAGTAGGGGGCCGGGGGGTAATAGCCCCCAAAAGGTAACATTTCCTGTAGCAAACAATTGTGTTAAGAAACATTTTGCATAAAAAAAGACAAAAAAATGAATCAGATACCCCCAAAAGTCCAGCTTCGGATCCCCCTGCTGTTTCCCCATTTGAAAAATAAAAACCTCTCCAATCCGTACTTATTCTTCTAGAAATACATAAAGTACCTTCTTTGACGGTAGAGACTGAGTGCTAGTTCACTTAGGATCACTTCATCGTCTAGCCGATGGGAAAATAAAATCAGAGATTGATCGCTTTCCAGCAATTCAACTTCTAGAAGTAAAATCAGAGATTAGAAAAACTGAAATAACTTGAAATACAAGAAAGACACTATGAATTATTTAAAACTGTTAAACACCTTCAAAAAACTCACTTTCCAATAAGAGTACCACAAAAGCAAAATTCAAAAAATCACAAAAAGTACAAGAAACAATTTTACGACTAATTTGCAAATTAAGAATGCAAAAAATTTAAATAAATAGAAGTTGAATGAGAACCAATGGCACACCTTTGCAGTTTGCTAATGTATCATGGGACATTTTCAAAATAAAAAATTCTTGAAAGCAGAATTTCGAATAGTCCACGAAATCATTTTCCTTCTTACAAATCTGAAAAATGACACAAAACACACATAAAGAACAGCGAATATTACAAACAAAATTTATAGACGCATGGCAAGAAACAAAAATACTTCCTATAAAAGATGACATTTATCTCCAGTCCTAAAAGACGTTCACAATTGATCGACATAATAGGCCCTTATGAGCATGAGTTTTTAATTGCAAACCGAAAAAATTGCTAGAGTTTTACATTCTAACAAAACTGCTTAAGTTATGCAAACAACATACCAGTAGCATCTGCTGTAAACATTTGATCCTAATGTTTTGCTCTCCTAAAACGTCTAGTGTAACAATCATATTCATCATGGGTGCCATATTTCTAAGTGATGCCAAAAATGCTTTTTCAAACGCTCGAACTGCTAGGTTTGGCTTTCCCTTGATAAGAAAAAGTAAATAAATACTAAAGAGCTGTAGAAATGAAAAGACCTTTTGAGAGAAAAGCTGGGAAAAAGAGAAGGTGGTCAAAAATGAGGGCAGGGAATGGTGAAACTATGGTCCAGTCAAAGTAACTAAATAATGTTATTTGAAAGGCAACGAGAAATTAAAATGTAAGTTTAAGGATGCAAAAGTTAACCGCAAATTAAAATACAGTAAATGAGTGGACAATGGAAAAATTCAAAAGAGCAAACGGAGCAACAAAAGTAATAACAACAAAATAACTTAATAGATTCTTTTTGGTTGAAACAAAAGAAGGAGCAGACCCTTGGGAAATAAAGGAACCAATAAATATTTTTAACAGAATAAGAATTAAACAAAAAATAAATTGATTATAAACTAGTTATGATTAAGTGGAAACAGCAATGGAGCAAAGCTAGAAAGGGTGACTTTGCAAAACATTGAATCAATAAGTACAGTAGTAAAAGAATAAGTGTATTAACATATATAGATGAACATATGACTGAATAAATGAATGAACGAATGAATTATCTAATGAGTACACAAAGGATGAATCAATACATGATGTTATGAATAATTGAATGAAAAAGGGGGTTAAATAAAGTACTAATGAATGATAAAAAGAATATGTGAGTAAATTAACGGCGAGAAGAGATTGGGAAATAGGGGAATACGCAGATCAGCAATGGATGGGACAAAAAATAATTTTGCTGAAATCTATGAAATTTAACTATAAAAGCAAGAAGTTATTGCTTACAAGCTGAAAGTAAGACACGCCAACGATATTCCAGGCTATGTTGAGTAATAAACTGTCTGCTTCGTGCCTCTCTTTTTCTAACAAACGGCATATGCTTTCGCCAATTAAACAGCTCTTTTGGAAGTCTCTTGCATCCACATATAAACATGCTATAACAACATAAAGCGTGATTATTATGGTCTGCTGGATAAGTGCTTTTAACACAATGCAAGAAAGGACTACAACGAGGTAAACTAAATTTTAAAACTTCAAACTCCAGATTTTAGGACAAGGTTGCATTCTTCTTTGCAAAAGCTCTTTCTAACAACTACCTTGAACAAGTTGATTCAGCTTTTGATGATCGTCATCGTGCTGCAGCTCAGTTGCAAATACCAATGCTTCATTTTTGCTGTCCGTAAGGTAACAAAGAATTGCAATCAAAGATGCATGGTATTCCAAAACTAGAACAAGCAAACACAAGTTAGAGATACTGATACGACAAATCAAAAGCCACTTAGCTACGATCGACTCAACAACAAAATGCAGATATTTGCTAAAGATGCAAAGTCAAGCTAGAACCTTACTATAGACTAACTTTCTCATTTCATCAGATGAAGTAGCTTCAAAGTAGCTTTAAGTAACTTTAAATCATATATCTCTATATATATTTATTAGGTTTCTGATATATAATAGAAACTTGGCTGCTGAAAGGATTTCATGGCACAAGAAATAGAAAAAAATTCATTTAAAAATTACAACGAATGGAGGAAGAAGCTGCAAAGATGAATATAGGTTGAAAACATAAGGAACAACATCAATAAAGTATTTTACTTCGTCTCACCACCGCAGTGATTTCATAACTAGTTCTAGTTGATATGGCTCATCATGGTAGAGGCAAAAAGCAAAAATATAGCTCAAGCTATCAAAGATGAAAACACCCAAAATCAGAATCCATTCTGCTACGCACCTGAATGATTGAACTCTATGATCAATGTATCCATTATTGGTGAATCTGCATACTTCTATTGAAAAAAGTAAACTCATGTTACATCTGCTACACATCTGGTTGACGTATACTCCCTTCTATCCCCATTAGCAACCATCTCTATTTCTCCTTCTCATCCATCTCCCTCTACAGATGGCTTGGCGTCCCAAGAACATCAAAATAAGAGCTAGTTCATACGGTGAGCCATAGATGACCCAAACCTATTACAGCATTGGTTCAGCAATGGCACAGCCGCTGAGGATGAGCCATTGTTGAGCCAATGAACTGTGTGAATGTGGCTCGAGCAGATGTGTTTCTGTGGTTTCACACGCTGAAATGAAGATGAACTTAACTACTCAAATAGCTAAGTGCATAGGTTCGGGTCATCAACGGCTCATCGTATGAACTAGGTCTTAGCTGACTCTCTAGTAGGCCTTCTGTATTAGTTCTGGTATTGTACAACTTTTAAAACACAATTTAATAGTTATCAAGATGGAAAACAACAACTCTCTTAATTTAAAAGCCGTAAAAACAAGTAATAAATGAAAGATTATAATACTAATGATTCATTTATCGATATAACAAAATAGCTAATAGAAAATGAAAAGATCGATAATACAAAAAAATAAGCAACAGTATAATTTCTTGAATAAACTGTAAATTGATAGCAAATAGAGTTTTTCTTCCGCCAAAATGTCTAGGGAATTGTGGAGCTTGCAAGAATACTAGCAAACACAGTCGAACTGTGATTCTCTGTTTTCCATTAGCTAAAGAAATCCCAGTTTACAATAGCAGGATGAAACAGCATGGAATTGAAAACAGAAGCAATCTGACATGGCGTTTTCAGCTGCTCAAATTAAATTAGACATATTGATCTTGTGTGAAAAAGCGTTTTTGATAAAGATTTTTAATTAAGGATAGATTTAACTTGCTACTACGATCATGAAATGCGCGAGAAAACAAAAAGCAATGCATTCAGTGCAACCCCAATTGCATCAGGACTAAAAGGAATATTTGAAAAGTGACAGATAATGAATAAATGAAGAGATGTAATGGAAAAGAATTCCCAAAGTAAAAGAGGTGATCGGTTATCACTTTGATAACATGAGATCACAAAAGAGAGGTCATAATATCCGCCGTTAGGAACAAACAGAAAACCTGCCAGAAGAGAACAAAGATGAAAGAAAGCTAGATTGGTTGAAAACTTTGAGCATATTATTGTTTTGTCCAATAAATGAATTGTTACTGTATTAACACAGCTGCCTGCAAATTTGTTCAAGTCTGACATTGTTTTGCTGTTTCTTGTGTACATATTGACTTACAAATTCTTCAAAGAACACAGTAGCAGTGAAAAAAGAGAAATTAAAAATGGAAAGGAGAAGAGAAAAGTTGAGCTTCATTCAAATATATAAGTAAATGACGTATCAAGGTTAACATTGGCAAATAACTAGATTCACAAGTTAAAGAGAAGGAGATCTTTATCAGCTAAATAATGATTCTGTTATTAACACCGACAAAAAACGACTCCCATAATTTGGTGTAGCAATAGATAACCCAGCACTCGAGACGAGGTCTTTCAAACAAAAGTCCATTTTACTTGAATACTATCTGATGAAACTGGAAATGAGAGCAGAACCACGGAGATTGCAAGATTAATCCGAGAAAGGTAGGTCACCAAGGCTCATAGAGGGCAGCTACTGAACCAAAAGGGCATGCATGCAGCAAAGATTTAGTTGTCAATGGTTCCCATGTAATTCTGCTTCGAATGTAGTGATGGATCATTGCTGATACACAATGAACACTATCGTAGACCATATCATCTGAGGTGTATATCGAAAGCCTTGCTTCATTATTCTAGCACGCCGTACGAAATTTAGCTGGAAGTTATAGTAACTCATTGGAGAACATTGCCTATAATATCGGTCATATTGATAGAGAATTCTGCCAAAATTGATCAGCATCCTGGTTGCTTGTCAGTGTTTGCATGGTGAAAAGTGCTGCAGGATCAGATGGACTAAAGTGAAATATTCAAGAAAACAGGAATGTGAATTTCAGTGTTTGATAGATGATGTAAATAAATGCAAAATAAGCATGTATTTCAATGTTTGGTAATTAGACCAGGGTTATGTTGTCACACATTTTGACATTCAATGAGATGAAGCACAGTTAATAATGGAATTATCGCATGAAAGAAAAACTGATAAGACAACAGGCATGGATTGAGAAAAGGAGATGAAATTTGGATTCTACAATAAAACGAAATAGCCTAGGTATTAACCCCAACATTTTAGGTGATCAAAATCGTATACAGCCATGAACAAAAGTTACATAACATCTGTTGAAAAGCTGAGTACACATGAAGAATACGCCATCATTGGAATTATTGGCGCCATTTTATCAGTAGGTTCTTTGAGTAACTTAGCCATTTGCTTTGTATACAAGAAGGTGTTTCCACGGCTGTCGAGTAAACTTATCATTAACTTAGCCATATGTGACGTTCTATTGTGCCTCCACACTGGCTCTATGATCTACGGCTTGTTATTCATCCGCACCGGTGGACCAAGTCGATTATTCTGTGACATTTCAGGTTATATAAAATTCGTCTTGACCTTTGTGTCGTTTGCAGCCGTTACTCTGATTATGGTCAATCGTTACTTGACTGTTGTACTGGCGGACAAAAATCATTTCTTAAACATCAACCTTGTAATAGCATTCCCTTGGGTGTATCATCTATGTCTCGGAATAGGGCCGCTAGCCGGCTGGTCACAATACACATTCTCCTATGGGAAACTAGCATGTACGTGCCGAATTAGAACCAGCATCTCATTCTCTATTTTGATCGGTATAACTTCGATGTTGGGGCCTCTTACTGTATTGGCTTACTGTTCAGCCCAAATATTCAGAAAGTTGAAACAGGTGAAAAAGATAATGCAACCAAACGGGCCTTGGATGTGGAAACGCAATGAAATCAGAGGAAACATAATCCTTTTTGGTGTCATAGTAAATTATTTCGCTTGTGCCGCACCATTTATTATTGTGAACTTAATTGAATTGCAAAATAAAGATTTTAATATCCCACTACGAGTTGACATCGCTACATCAATTATCGCACAGCTGATGCCAGTGATAAATCCCATCATATTTGGATTCGGGAACGAGAAATTCAGAAGGGCGTTACGACGGATTATCAAAATGAAGCCAAAGATTCACCCAATCACTCAAGAACAAAATAGAATGCAAGAGCTTAGACACATTGCTTTAAAATGATAGAATTGTAAAGCTTTGTAAATAAGACCAGCACTGTGGGAAGTGATAACACAAATGGAATTTTTTTTAGCGCAGAATATGCTACATCATAAGGTAAACAGCAATGCTCTGGACACTTATGATGTACCTGTATCATCCTTGCTGTAAAAATATTCTTCTTGGCTAATTCCACAACTATGAATAGAAAAGAAACAAAAACGAAGAATTAAAACGATATTTAAGTAAGTTTGTTTAATTATAGAAATTTGATTTTTTTTCATGGACAATTTATCATTTCCAAACACTATTTCTTGTAGGCTGTCCATGCAAGCCAATGAGATTCTAACAGTCTTCCCCTAGAGAATTAACCAGTTCCCCCAAGCAAGAACGGCAATTGAACCACTATCCAGCTGGATGAAACATGAGCACACATTACTGAGCTTTCAAAGCATCTTTGAGAACAAAGACATAGGCTGTTGATAGACTTCTGTTGTTGATACAGTTAAGTTTCAACTGCATAAACCAATAAATAAAGATCATGAATAAATTCAGATAGGCACTATAATTCAGAGGATAAGATTCCTTACTAAAATTGTTGTTTTTTTTCAAGAGATTGGAAGCATGTACTGTATATTATGAAAAGCACGTATTTTAAATTACAAAATACAAAGGCAACATCAAATATTTGTAAGTTTTGACCTACAATTTGCACAGGCATGCATTTACAAAAGTAACAAATTAATATCACCATGTAACTATAAAAATGATTTAGTAGTCAATTTTAGATAATTGTGATGCACCTCACCTTCACATCCAGTTGGTGCAACCATACATACAATAGCAGAAAGAGCAAAGAGGCCAAATGCCAATGAAATGTTCAAATTATCTACCAAGAAGCAGGAAGAATAAATAAATTTCTATTCAGCAAAAGACATTTTATTTTTCATAGAATGTGAGGTGCAAAGGGGCATTTATCCAAGGAGGTATTTATTATTCAAGGAAGTATTTATTATAATTATCTATACACTAAGTGCTTGACAAAAGACATTTGAAGAAGATAGAAGTAGAAAATTACAATGATTTTCATCCCTAAACTACCAAGACACAGGAAAATAGACATCTCTATTATGCTATAAATCTGATTCCTTTGTCCTCTTACTCCAAGTGTAGAATGGCAAACTTGACCTGGCACTCATATGAAACAGAGAAAGATAAGAGAAATGCCATAAAAGCATTAGGTGCTCCCTATCTGTCTACAAAGTCATTAATCAGCTAAAGTCTCCAAATAACTATCAAGAACACTTACTACTTTTAATCATCCTTTGAATTTCAAGCAAGCGTTTGACAACCTCTTGAAAATTATGACATTTGTCTTCATTGAAGGCTTTCACTTCATCATGGAAACAATCTGCCATTGAGGCCATCACTACTAGAACAAAATGGCAAAGGATACAAGTATGAAAATGAATGAAATTATATGCAAATATGTGTAAATATATGCAAATATCTCTATCTATGTGCTTCAACTCCAAAGAGTAAAGAAAGATATAGTAGAAAATACAAATCACTTCTCTGTTTGTAACAGATTCATATTAAGAATCTTTAGTTAACTGAAATGTTTCTTACCTTTTTACCTATATTTACACATTATTATGCACTTCAAAAATAGAAAGATAGAAATCAAACTAGACCTCACAATGGGATAAATATCTTACTGAATGAAACTAGCCACAAGTGATCCAGATGCCCTACATGCAAAATAGATGACTGCCACACTGTAATGGCTTACCCCGTCTCAGAGTCTTGAGCAATCTGTAACAGAGGTCTTCCTGCAGCAATATGACTTTGTATTGTAAATGTATCTTCATAAAATCAACTGAAAGGATGTTTGTCAAAGTCAGCAGTTCAACAAAAACACCTTCAGCTGTGTATGGAATCCCTTGAATAAAAATATGTATGTTTGTGCATTTTTAGGCATTGAAGATAAAGAATTAGAGCATAATTAGCTGTAGAGCATAGAATGTAGTTATCATCATGAACATCATTATTGTCATGCTCAGTTTCATCTTTGACCATCATTACCAACATTTCAAGGCCGTATTCCATCACAACAATGGTTGGAAGACATACAACTACTTTATAGGTGTCTATGAACAACCTTGTTCCTCATTTAACACTGCAATGAGATCAGTATAACATGCATCCAATGTCTGTAAGCCTTCAGCTGCCAACTTTATCTGTCAGATAGAACAAGCCAACACTCATTCACTTTTAAATCAAGAATTTGTGATACAAGTCAAATTTTTAATCTCTTAGATGAGTACATGGATGAGAAACAAACAGCAAATCTTTGGACATGTTTTCTTGCTGTTTCAAACTTGAATAATGCTATCCAATATCTATCAACACAAATGTAAATGAAATGTCAAAATATGCAACAAACTTTGTCATAATACCAGTTTGTGCTAGACTCCATTCTTTGTAGCATGTAGAGAATATATCCCAACACCATTTTTACTGTTTCCACCCATATAAGTGCCAACATTTGGTGATAGCCCTATTTACAGCACCATTTTAACTGGTTCCACCTACACACATGCCAAACCATAGAATAAGGAGCATTTTGTGACAACACTTTGATGATAGCCCTATCTACAGCACCATTTTAACTGGTTCCACCTACACACATGCCAAACCACAGAATAAGGAGAATTTTGTGACAACACTTTGATGATAGCCCTATTTACAGCACCATTTTAACTGGTTCCACCCACACACATGCCAAGCCACAGAATAAGGAGAATTTTGTGACCACACTTTGGCAAAAGCCCTATTCTTGGTGCCACTCTTGCAGCTTCTATCCATGCCATCCCTATATACAGCATTAATTTCACTGCTTCCACTCAAACATGGGCCATAATTTGGTGCTGCTTTCCTGCACATAAATCAAAAGAATGCAAACTGGAGTTTTTGTCACTCACCTTGACATTAAAACAGGCAATGCACATTCTGTAGAATAAGGATTCTTTCAGCACCTTTGTATCCTTCAGCTCTAAAACAAAAAGCATAGGAAATTTTGAATGAAACTCAAGGTTATATCAAAATTCAGAAGACATGTTAAATTCAAACAATGACCATTTACAAGTATTACAATGCCTGCAAAATGATTGGGCCTATTAATAATTAGGCCTATTGCATGTCTTGCTTATTTTGGAAATTGAGGGCTCCATGTACATACAACTGGAAGTCAAATAAACAAAACTTTACCATTTCTAAGGTATTCAATTCCATTTTCAGTATCACCATTTCTTCTCATCTGATGAGCTCTACTTAATTTTTTCAACAGTTTTCTGTCAAGGATGTGTTCCTTCAAAAGGATAAGAGAAAATTACTCAACCATTTAGAAAATCTTGATGTTGATTTTAATGTATTGAAGCAATCGCTTAACATATCCTTTCTCCATAATATCGAAGACATAATTTAATCTTATCCCTAGACTTGCTTATGAAATATTTAGAATTGCTCTATCAGCTATCAGTTCAAATATTCTTAGTATCAGGGATGAAACTTAAGGACGGGTATGGGGGCGAGTCACCCCCCCTGCAAAAATCCAAATTCGCCATTTCGT
This sequence comes from Cassiopea xamachana, assembly GCA_900291935.2. Classification (NCBI taxonomy): domain Eukaryota; kingdom Metazoa; phylum Cnidaria; class Scyphozoa; order Rhizostomeae; family Cassiopeidae; genus Cassiopea; species Cassiopea xamachana. Next base: position 12,660,554 of record OLMO02000325.1, read on the forward strand.
AGGGCAAAAAGGGCAACGTATCCCTCCAGGGCAACTTACTGGACCCAGGACCATTGGTCAACTACCGTTAGTAAAGACAAAGATCACAGACAAAAATTTTCGCAGGGCAACCTCTGACATCCCCCTAAAATTATTGAAGTTACATCCCTGCTTACCATGTCAAAATGAATGTTGACTCCAGAACTGTATAGCTGATACATTTCGCGCCATTAGACACTTAAAGAGAGGCTGGTCTCGGTACTGCGCACAATCATGGACGAAATTGCTGGTAGCGCGATTGCTGGTAATGAGAAATTTAAAACAGAGCAAACTTTAGTATGCTTACTTCATGCATGTAAAGGATATACAACTACTGTCGAGTTAGTAGATGAGTCTTCAATCTACGGGAAGATTATCCATGTAGATGGATTTATGAATATAACAATGCTAGGAGTGACATTCACGCAAGTCAATGGACGTGTACAAAAATTTGACGAAATTTTCATCCAAGGAAATAAAATTCGCTTTGTTCATTTGCCTGATGAGATAGACATTCGAAGTGCTATACAAGAACAATTAGACGCTATAAATAGAACAAGAAACAGGCCTATGAGAACATATAGAAGAGGAAGGGGTCGTGGAGCTAGAGGTGGACTAGGCGGAAAAGGTGGACGAGTTGGGAGGGGTGGACGAGGTGCAAGGGGTGCAAGGGGCGGAAGAGGTGAGAGGTGAGCAAAAGCTTGACACGTAAATTGTAATTGCAGGTATTTTTGTATTCATATAATTACGTGATATTTATAACAGAACCAGGGAGTGACGCCAGGAAGGGGGATGCTGACTCTTCCAACGGCAAACTGAGATGCAACAGTAATTTTTTTTATTAGAGCTGCTATAGTAATGTAAAGAACAGATTTAGTATTCTAACAGATTGCTAGCATGCTGCAGTTGGTGGCTATAGTCCCCCAAGCACCACTTTTGAATGGAAATAGCAACTACATCCATGTGCAAAAGATTACATGCTCACTGAGTGTTGAAAAGATTATTGTCTTCTGCCTCCAACCTAATTTTCTAGCTTTCAAAGGCTCTTCTCTGGGATGAAAGACCAAATACCAAAACTAGTAGAAACATGAGTTTGCCTAAAATTGCAAGCAAACAAATTCTTTTGAAAACATTTTTCAAGGAAAAGATCCTCAGCAATTTTTCCTGCATAATTTTTAGCTTTTGGGAAGCTACTACATAATCTTTATTGCAACTAGAGTCGTTCCCATATGTCAAGTTATTCTACATGTTGGTCCCCATTATCCTGCAGTTCTGAATCAGGGTCCTATTTAGAGATAGAAATATTCTATTTATTGAAAAGTTCTTATGGTATATTCCAGTTAAAATTAGAAATAAAAATTTCTCTACTAACAGGTAATTTGTATCTGGCAGATGAGGCTACAACTAATTATCAATATGTTTACATGTAAGAAACAATATTTTTAATCTGAGGAAAACAACTATAGACAGTGGTGCAAGCTAATACAAAAAAATCAGAAACTATTCAATTAGAGAAAGTTCCCCTTACAGCCCCCTGAAACTCTTTGCAGCCTCCCAAGAGACCTTGAATCTAATCTTGTGAACTACTAATCTAGCAAAATTAGTTCAGTTACAAGGGCCTAAAATTTGAAAGAAAGACAAAGAAAATTCGATTTAAATCATTTCAAATAGTGCAATTTCATGAATGAAATTTCTGCCATACAAATTATTTACACAAAAATTTAGAAAAATGTAGAAAATTATGTTCCCTAGAAAACTACTGAAAAATTTCACATATACGTCTTTGATGCTTTCATGTAATTTCATTACTTTGAGTTTCTATGCTAAAGTTATAGTTGTTTTGTACTTTGCTCTGAACTGTCTTTTCTTTTGTGATCGAAGTTCTTTATCTACGAGGTCAACATTAACTGGCAGTTTCTTCCATACTTCAAAGTCAAGGCTTTCTTTGCTTCGAACATCAAGTGAACTTTGTCTGAAATTATATATTGAGATATTGAGAGAAATTATATAAGTCTGGGCTAAATGCATCCAATCTCCTAGGAGTATGTTCTAGTGTATTAGTCACATTTCTGCATTTAAGCATTGTCTTTCAGTAGAATGTTGACATGTTCATCTTACACTTAACAAATACTTTTCCTGTTTGTACTTACAGCTGATTGTTTTCACTATCTATCGAGTTTATGACTAGTAAACTACAAATTTTCAGGGACATGGGTCACTGCTATTCAGTGTATACTTTGCACTAGCAATAAATAGTAAATTGGTTGATTGATTGATTGATTGATTGATTGATTGATTGATTGATTGAGTAATTGACTGGTTTATTCATTGACCCAATGACTGGTGGATATTCATTTGTCAACTGCTAAATCAAATTAAATTTGACAAAACTCTTGAGTGGCTAATTGAGTTCTAAATGTGAAAATCTTACTGTCGCTTTGGTCTGGATTCACTGTCAATAACATTCAACCCCATTGCAATCAGATCATTACAATCGGTTCCATGCCTTCCAAGTGGTACTAGTGGTAAAGGTGGTAGTCGAATCTTCTCAAGTTCAGAATCAGTTAATTTTAACCCAGTTTCACAATGGATTGTTACTTTCTCTTCTTCATTACGTTTCTCTCCTTGGAACAGTAAAGGATCCTTTGGTTTTTTAATGACCACCTGTACAGGAAAAATGTTGTTGGAATATGTCAAAATTAATGATACTTAATTTATGATACTCAAAAAAATCTTCAATTGTCTATTGCTGATACATCTACAGCTTTACAAGAGTAAGGGTGTGCATACATTGAAACTCTTACAAGAATGCTACGTAATTTCTCATGGCATCAGAAAGACTGAATAAGCCAATGCTATACACCATAGCATTCCCAGACTGGCCTTTTTCATCATGTTGACCCAGCAGTAACAATGCCAAAAGATGCCTTGTGATCACCACAATGGAGGCTTGAAGTTAATGGTAAAGGCATGCTTTACATTGAAAATGACACACTATATCACAAGAGACAGCATAAAGCTGATCATAATGTTTTGGCAATTGCATTTTTGAAAAATAGGGTGAAATGGTGTGTGACAGTAGAACCAATACAAATAAAGCCTTTTGGGCATTTTCTCACTCAAACCATGGAACTCTATTGACAACACTCTCTATGGCAACAAAGAGCCTCTAATTAGATTTGAAGATAATGTACATAAAACAATTGTACAAAGCTATTCATGTTCAATTCTTACAGGCCCTAATTCATAAGAAAAATGAGCTCAGGATAGTCTTACAATCAAGGGTATACTAACCCGTAATGGTCCAGGTCTGTGACCATTGATTGAGAGTGGATCATACTCATCATATGATATTGTATCAAGGAAAACATTCCCCTAAGAAGAAGGCCAGTAAAAGTCATTAGAATGAAATTTATGAGGAAGGCTAAGGTTACTTCATTCCCAATATGATGAAATCCTCGATGTGAAATAATCCATTTAAGATACAATATCTTTGACAACTAACCTAATCTACATGAGAATCACATCACATCACACCATAGTAGAACACATCACAATACATTGCAATATATCACAACCACATTTCAATCAGCAGGTGAAAGGTGTCAAGATGCATCAACTTCTCCACATAACACCAGAGAAGATAAAAGACATGTATGTAACTGTCTACTTGAGAATCCCATTGTGATTTTGGGGAAGTTTGATTTTAATCTCAAATTGGGCCTCAAAGCATTTATATTCATGTACTTAGCTCTAATAGAGAATGGATGAAAAAACTAACAGAATCAAAAAAGCACACTCAGGACCTTTAGAAAAAGTTTATGATTCTGTCAAATCATGCTAGACAAAAATCATCTGCATTTGGTGTTATATTCTTATTGGTGTTTTGGTCATGGAACAACTGTAACCCCCCTGTAATTGCTTCTGGCTTTTTTTTGAATATCTCAAAGTGGATGTAAACAAAATCAATAGCAAGGACAACCCCCATTTTCTCCTCCCTACCACTATAACACATACCCAATTGGATACAGCATTATTACTTATCCAAAATGTCTATATGATGAAGCTCCACAAGAAATCCAGAGTGAACCTACCTTTTGGTTGGTGTATGTGAGGTACTCTTGATAAAGATCTCTTTTCGTTCTATCATATATTTTGTAATTTCTTCCATTCATTTCTTCAGTTATCTCTGCCTGTTGAGAAAGAGAAATGAGAACTTAATACAGTGTCAGAATGCTTCATATTGAAAACAAACAAACAACTGTGTACCCATAAAATTGCCCTTTACTCCTGTTTACTGCAATTTTTTTTCTCTTGTCTGCACAAACCCAAAAGACTAAACCATGTGTTACTGAGCATTGACAAGATCCCAGTGTCAATTAGTGCCATCTACCATAAATTGGCTTTTTTTACTCATATAAAACACGTTGCTCATTCAGTTGTAGCTAAAATCTCAAATCTGTGGTACACTAGTAAATTTGAAGATTACACACAATTGACACATCATGGAAAGACCTGAACATAATTTCAAACCTTTAATGGCTTGTAGACTTTGTCTGTCCACTCTCTCAACAAGAGAGTTTTCTTTCGCCTCTGTAATTCCTCATTTTCTGCTAAATAGTCAGCTACATCCTAAAATGAGAAGGACATCCTTTACTGAATGTTAAGAGTAGATAGCATTTATACATTCAACTTTTACTGTAATTAAAATAAAAAAGCATGCTTTATCAAAATCAGTCAAAAGCAAATTAGACCAATCACTAATCAATTCATTGCACAATAGTCAACTGGATTTATGCAATATAAACAGTAGTTAATTGAAGACAAAATTTCAACATACAATTCCAGAAACATTAGCATAGATTTCACTGAAGATGACAGAATCATGGAAGGCCTACCTCTGATAAGTCAACTTCATTTTCCAGAAGAGTATTGTAAAGATTGCTTACAGAGCTGGATCCATATTCAGTTTTTTCCTGCAAAATGGTAGAACGCCAAATGCCATGAGATGTACTACCATAGCTAACATTGCACAGAAGTTTGGTTTTGAATGAAGGATGATTGAGATTTCAACAACATTAGGCTGGTGCTTTTAGTAGAAGAAATATTGAAGGTAAGGCAAAAACAGTCAAATTTGGTGATTGAGTACATCCCAAGCAAGCCACCAAAGTTTAATGAAATATAAAGCAGTAGCTACTGCAAGTTTTTTAAGGCAAGAACCTACAATGTTACTTACAAAAGAATTCAGACAAAAGAATTTTGATACTTTTCAGCATGAAGCAAAATTGGCTGATATATACAACCAAATTGTGCATATTTACGCAAATGCAAATTTTCTTTGGGTATCAAAAGTCTTTCAAAGAAAAGATGACTCTACTGTGAAAGGTAAATTGATAACCATCCCAGTGCCATGGAACAATAATTTTTCCATTTGGTGTATGCTTTACTAGATAATAAAAATATATGAAATTATGAAGCCATGCTAGTTCTTAGGAATTATCATTGCAATAATTTCATGAAACCAATGTTAATGAAAGTTCTAATATCAATCTCTAACTTTCACTAACCTGAATCTTTTTAGCTGAACTCTCACTTAGCCAACCTCTAAAGGGAAAATTTGAGTAGCTCATTCTCTTTCCACTGCAATCAAGGTGACCAGCAGATTTGGAGCGATGTACATGTTTCTTTGTATATTTCTGCACATTAATAGGAACATTTTACCCAAGGTTTCAATGCAATGCCTTCAACCTACCTACTGTTCCAAGAGAGTAAAGCTGCTAAAACAGGTGTGGGTTGTTACATTGTGCTCCTCTAAAACCTTTCATTCATAAACAAAGAAACTAGGCAGGGGTGCAGCCATATAGGGCACAGAAGGTACCAAACCCTCCAAATATTTAGCTGGTCAGCACATATGCAAAACATCAATAGTGCTTATCAAGGTTGTATTGCTGTTGTACATCCCACCAACAATTTTCCTTAGCTGCACCAGTGAACCTAGGGGTTCAGGGGACACATGTGCTTCTACTTTTCATAAATTTGTATCTCAAGTTTCAATTTGCAGGTTACAGAGCTCCCCTCATCGCTTGTAAGGTTCCCTCAAAAATGTCCCCCCCCCCCCATTTCTTGAATGCATCTTATGTCCCTGCTTTCAATAGCCGTAAATTTACTTATAGAGCTGTGATAAAGATGCCAACGAAAATCATACTAACATGATAATAAAATCAAATGACAATCAGACTATCTATTGATAATAATAAAATGACTTTTCAAGTATCAGCGCATGAAGTGGTCGGCTGTTCATTTGCTTTAAGAAACAGTGTCTTGCATCGAATGATTGAATACAAATAGCGCAATGTTTGTTCTCATGCTGCTTTCAAAGGTCTAAATACTTTCATAATCAACTGTCAATCAGGTAAACAACAAGACATTGATTTACCTTTCCTCTTCCAGGGCCATTACCAGCGCCATTGATTGAATCTTGCAAACATCCTTCTGATGTTGGACTAGAATGTGCACTTGCCGCTCCAAAGCCGGCAGTTCTTGGTCTAGTTTTCAACATAGTCTGTAGCTAATGCAAAACTCCTACTATTTGATCACAATGGAGCGAAAACTTCTTGTTCAAAGATCACGCTCATAATGGTGTCTGCTGAACATGGCAACCGTTAGGAACAACTTCATGGCAACAACTTAAACCTCGACTTCGTATTGAGACTTGAAAACAAATGGCCCGCATAGTGACAGCTACTATGGAGAGGTGACAAAGTAAGAAATGAATCAACTTCAAAGCCTTTTGCAGGATTCATTAATTGCAACTGGACATGTCGAGCACTGTGCTATCATAAGAAGAAAGGATTTCTCGCTAAGAGCAATCTCTCATGGCTCATCGGTAAGTTGGCATCAGCTAAAGCACACCAGTGGTTTATGACAGTAAAGAGAGCTCAATACTGGATTTTTGAGGATCACTGAAAATTAATAGGCTCCAATGCATTTAAAATGTTAGTTATCTGTACAAAAAAATTTTTACGCCATTTCAATAAAAGTGTAGAAAGCTGCATGTATACCTAAAATAGTAATAGCTGTTTGTTGATAGCAAATGATGAACTGTTTAAGAGAACGGAATTGAACATCCATAAATTGTGTTAAATTCAATTTTCATCAACAGGTAGTTGTTTGTCAATAAACATTACAGCTTTTACTTACACTTTTTTCACAAACAGCTATTTACACTTTTCATGACCAAAGCAACTTGGAGAACTTTTGCTATTAAAGTCTTTACAAGTTTTAATACCGAGATTGCGAAAAAGCTCAGAAAATTTGTAATAATAGACCAAAAGATTTTTCTAATAAAAATGTCTAGTCCCTGAGTCATTTTGTAAAATGCTCTACAGAGATTGCAATTAGTGCAAACGTCATTACGGTTCAAACAGAAAGGATATACCATGCATCTTTGTATTCAAACAGTTCTCTGCCCGAGATATTGAAGAAGCTGTGATGGCATTTAAGCATCCAACACAAACGAGAGAAGATGGATTGCTTTTCAATGGAGTTAAGTACAAATGCGTTCGAGCAGATAAATTTTCAATCTACTCTAAAAAGGTAGGGAGTGTCTTCATTTATTCTAAAAAATAGATTATCTACAAATAGCTAGGTGATAAATTGATCTCTAAAATGCTTTTACAAATAAACGTGAAAAAATACACTAAGAAGAAATTTCCAAAATCATCAGCCCATTCAGTATCATAGTTTTCTATCATTTTTGTGTATTTGTTTTCTTTTGTATTTAGTATTCTTGCCAGGAGACTAAACTGAGTACCAATTTCAAAGTGGCCATTTTGGAGTGATGCCATTGCATTGTTTCATTGTCTAGTGATTTCGCTGATTCTCTTAGTATGAATTTGTGCTTTATTTGTAATGACCACTGGGTATGACATTGATACTGCACCCGGTGGTATCATTTTTCAATGTTTGCAATATTAAAGTGCATAAGTAAAAACAGAAAATTTGCAAAATGTTTTATCTTGTTATGGATACCTATTCTTGACTTTAGAAACTTTCAGATGAGCTGATAAGATTTGATATAGAAATGACTCTCTAGCTAGTGAAGCCCTTTAACTGAACTTTGGTCCACAGGGTTATTGATGAAACAGCTTAAAATTGCAAACCTCTTCTTTCAACTAATTCAATTTAGCCTAGACAAGGTAGGATTTGCAGAAAGAAGAGAATCTAAGTATCAAGCTATACATTGGAGATACAAATCTGGAGAAGTTGACATATAGAAGCCCCATGCTTTCTCACCTTGCAAAAGGCCCAACATGTTAATAACTTTGCTACATTATACTTTCTAGGATGACTGTGGCATCATACTTGTAAAAACTGCAACATTGGTTCTTGTTGGTGTATATAACAAAGATATGTATCCAAGCATATGTGTTGAGGCTGTGGAACATTTAGGTATACTATGTTGAAATTCTAAAAAACTTAGCACTTAAGTACCAAATGTGATGCATGTGCTTGAGAACATCCTTCAATGACACCTTACTAGTGAAAGGGTATAGGAAATTATGTTCTTCCTATTATTGTTTGCTTGTGACTACCCCTCGATGATTCATTAATGTTCCACTGTTGTCTTCTTCTACATGCAGAGGACATGGAGTCAGAGATATGGGCTGTCCGTAGACTCATTTCTGACTGACTATACAAAAATCAATTACATATATATATATATATATATATATATATATATATATATATATATATATATATATATATATAT
>OLMO02000325.1:12669852-12709192 GCA_900291935.2 Cassiopea xamachana
TATATATATATATATATATAGGTAGATTGACACAGAACATAATACTGCGGAATTGCGACTATTAGTTTCACGATTTCTCGATCATCAGGCAATTATGATAGCATAATTGGATAATTGCCTAATGATTGAGAAATCGTGAAACTAATAGTCGCAATTCCGCAGTTTTATTTTGTGTCAATCTACCTATATTACACTCTGCAAAATGTATTGAGCACTCTCAGTTATAGAGGATACAAGAAATTCAATTTATATATATATATATATATATATATATATATATATATATATATATATATTATATACTTCTAAAATTAGTGTGGATTATGTCAAAGAAAATGTTAGTAAAAGTGTTGACATGTGAACATAGCCAGTGGGTGAAAGTGTAAGATGAATGACAAGTGATGTTGACTACAAGGCTTACATTCACTACAAGGGCTATGCCACAGTTTAATTATTTGCGCCTTTAATTTCAATGTACTCTTACGCCTCTGTGATACATTACATTGCTGCTTCACACACATCCAAATTCAGGATCTCTTGTATTTTATATTGATAACCTATAAATAGTCTCTAAATACATCAACACAGCAATGTCCCTGGACTTTTATCCAACTAATATTAATAAATGAAAGGCCATGGAAAACATTGTGATTGATAGGGTGCTAAATCTCCTGCAGCATGACCAACTTCATATATGTTGGGGAGCATTACACCCCCAACAAATACACCATAGCTTAGACACTATCTTGCAACAGATCATCCACCCCTGAACTAGGTTCTAAAACCTCCATATATAGCTGTTTGTTTCTTCCAACTGGTGAATAAGATGACTATATGCAAATCTTTAATGTAGCTAAAATTACATTTGATTGGCCACAATGTCCATTAGTGCAGTTAGTAAAACACAACTTGGTAGAGCAAAAATATGCAACATTAGCTACAGCCCCTGGCTACAGCATGCCTGAAATCTACTTCTCACACAGAAGTACAATCTTTCCATTAGCAAATGATTACATTGAAAAAGAATTTTCTGATAGCCAACCTTTTGCTGGTGATACAGCATCAAAATCTTTCATACACCAAATGGTGCACAGGGTAGCTCCTATCTCAGTTTCATGTAGCCATAGGTCACACATCTGCAAATGCAGTGCAAGCTAGAGCAGGTGGCTGGTCCACTAGTAGCTCTGCCTGTTTAACTTCCCCACCCCATTCTCATACATTGAATACAAGACAAGAAGGCAGTGGGTACCATTTTAAAAGTCTTTAGTATGACTCAGCCAGGGCTTGAACCTGCAACCTCCCGGTTGTGAGGTAGATGCTTTAACCACTGGGCCATCACTCAAGTTACAGCATCAAAAGCCAACCATTTTAAAAATACAACCAACTGGTTCTTCTCATGAAGATGCCAGGGTTATAAACTGCTAATAGCTAAGTTTGAATAACAATGAGTAGCAATGATTAAATTCAATTCTATCTTAATTTGCAGCTGACTACTTCAGAGAAAAGGGCAAATAGATGCACAGCAGCAAAGAAACCTTTGGGTCCTTGTCATAATTACAGACCTTCAGTTACTTGTATATTTTAAGCACATTCCATTATAATAAAATGCCTTGTCTTACCCTATATATAATTGCTTATATATACTTTGATACTATACCTTAGGTACATTAGCATTTGAAGGTTTTGTCTTACTATTGTATGTCACAATAGCTCAAAGAACAACCAGCTTACCATGAACCATGTCATGGCTTTGATAGCACTTCCTATCTTCATATTTCCAGGGCATTGGCTGTGGCAGACTTTGCTGAGTATTTCAGAAGTAGCAAAGTCTTTGTTGAGTACCAGTTTTGTATAGGAAATAGCAGTGTATAAGAATGTTGAATTTCAGGCAAACATATGATTTTCATGTACCGTATATCTTTGAAAATAAGTCGAGGTTTTTGTATCAAAAATGAAATCTTATTTCTTTATCTCGACTTACATTCGAGTTCACCAATATTCAGTTTTCGATATTCCAAACTACTATTTATATTCGGTTTTGTGTATCCGGGAGCTACTAAGCGTGTTCAGATTGGTTCAGATACCAATCACCGGCGATATAATAAAGCGAAGAATCAGACCATGAAGATTTTTATGGCTTTGAGTGACATTGGACAGTGTTTTTTTTAATAAAAAAAGATTGTTTGGTAATTATTCTTTCTTCTACTTTACTTCTTTCTTGCATCATTTTTCGGCTCCACTTATATTCAAGCAATGAAAAAACCTTGATTTATGGCTAGAAATTTACCTCGACTTATATTCGACGTCGACCTATATTCGAAGATATACGGTAAAAATTATGCTATTTGCCTTTGGTCAACTAGTTTTGCCAAGAATTTGCAGACTCTATGGAATTTTGGGGGTACTTTGCCTCCTGGCCCCCCAAGTAGCTATTACTACTCTTGAGAGAAGAATGGTTGTATAGAAATGACACCATTCAAAAGCCTCTATTTGCAGCTCTAGTGAAATATAGGAAGGGATGAAGCCTGTGCTGCCTCACTTCACTACCATATTGTTCTTCAGGAAATTTGCAAGATTGATTTACTAGAAAACCACACAAATGAAGCTATTAAAATCAACAAATAATGCAAATTTTACTATGATAAAAGGCAGAATAAGGTTTGCTGAAGTGAAAAGGTCTCTACTCAAATAGTAAAACAGAGCAGGTCTGTAAGAACTAATGTGCTAAAATTCAGTATAATCTTATGAAGTGCAAAGCAAATTCTAAGTACACACTTTCCTTACAAAATAATTAAATTTTCTTTTCTTTGCCAATTTGCTTTAGCATAGTACACACCCAGTACAAACACTTGAAGTTTCCTTTCAAGCATCATCTTCATTTGTAAGCAAAACTACATCAATAACTCAATGACTGAACTAAAAGACATGTGACATAGAACTGCAAATAACAATGGTTTCTGAAGTCTCCAGTAAAGTAATATTAAGCAAAAGTTTATTTATTACTGGAAAAACATCTTCAAATGTAGTTTTGTTGTGATTAGTGCCAAATAACCCATAGAAAACCCTTTGGCAGGATAAAGCAAGTCATACTTTCACTGTACTGTTGCAGAACCAGACAATAGAAAAAATTATGAGAAGCATAGGCTAATAACTCACGCACTGATTAAGTTACGCTGACCATTACTGAGTTTTTGAGAAAAGGTAAAACAGCACCTAGCGAAGATGTAGACCTATTTTTTCAAGAAATATGAAGGTGCTATCAGGGACATGGAAGCATTCAAGAGGTGGGAGACACGTATTCAGGGGCACCCTTACAAGAAAAATTAGGCAAATCTGTAAACTGCAATTTATGGAAAGTTGGAAGATATGTACCCCCTGGTTCCTGTGTCCATGCAACTCATAGCAAAAGTATTTCAAGGAATTAGATCCTGCAGTTTTACAGGAAACTTAATCGACTTAAACATACTCATAAATAGAGTTCATGGCATCAATTAGGTTGCTCAAAATTACAATATCTGGCATAGTTTTAATAACCAGAAATAAAAACTGTACTTCAGAAGCCATTCATTGCAGGAGATGCATATGTATATGAGTGCTAAATACCCCCTAATTTGACACTTTCTGTGTCAAATCAGCCTAGTAGTAACAAGATTGCTAAATACCCATTACAAAAAATCTATTATTGCATTAAGTAGACTGCTAGATGAAGGGAAATATATCTACTATCTGCACTACTTTATTCCTATTTTCATTAGATTCACCCATTACTATTGTGATTGCACAACAACTGTCAATTATGTGATTGTCTGACTGTTGATTCAACATCATGAGGTCTTCAGTTTCAAAGTTCAAAGGAATCACATGATACTTGATATTCCTACAGTGTCTGGTGCATGTCAACTATCTACTGGATGACTAACAAATGAACTATGTAGCTTATATAAATAAGTAATTTAAACAATATTTAAACCAAATTAAAAGCAACTAAAACCAACATGAGCAAATCTTAATCCTAATTCTAACTGTTTGTCATATATTTTAGAACTAGGGCCAGCCACCAGCAGCTGTTTCCTTCTAGTCATTAGAAATAGCCTAGGCTCAATTTTGTTGGAAAAATAACTCATATGTGTACTGTAATGTACTTGTGCTAGCTCTCCATTTTGCAGTTGTTGGTCAAAAATCTAGCTCCCAGTAATTCCAATTCCCTGTTCTTCATAAAATGGACTTAATTGGTTGCCAGCCCTAAGTTCAAAACATACCAACAACTATTCATTACTGTATCAGTTATTAAAATAAGAGGTTAAACCCTTTAAGCTAAAAAACTCAAGTCTTGTGCATATGTTAAGAATAAAAATCTATAACACCCCATGATTTAAAAACATTCTCATAACCTACTATAATTTGGTTTTGTTTTGTAGCATCTAACTGCAATGTAAACCAAAAAGATCACTCCACCACACAGCAGAATTCCACCAATAAAAGATGCTGCATCAAACCTTCTCCCTGGTTTTTTGGGCTCTGGATGTTTTGTATTTGGGGGCTTTGAAGTTGGTGTTGGCTTAGGAATGTTTGAACTGTGTGAAGTGGTGATGATTGGAACCAATGAACTTGTACTTACTGAGTTCACTTGTGAAATTACAGATTCACTGACAGTTGGGTTAACTGGTTCTAGAAAAGAATTGCATAAATGCATAATCCAGCAAAATTTACTACACCAGTTGCTTTTTACACAGCTTTTAGAAAGTTTTACTGAATAGATTGTATCTGGTGTCTAAGGTTGTGTTGATTTTAAAGCTGCCTGGTTGTTATACTACTACACAAAGCACTAGGTTAGCAGTATCTCTAAAGTGCCTATTTTTCCCATTCATTATGGTTGTAACAGGGTGTCCACTGAGTTCAAGTTGAAATTTCAGCCAGTTTCAGAAAAAGTGACCTTTTGCAGCCTGTTGGGCTAAAAACCACATTGTTTTCCAGCCTAAACATGAATTTTGACCTGAAATTCCAGCCATTGAAAATGCAGTCCAACTATTGTCACAAAGTATTTAATGACCTTAAGATTTTCAATAAATTGGAATTTCCTATACGAGATCAATGTCTTCCTGTAAGCAACCTCCAGAGGGTAAGGATCTACTAACCACCCTGGCAAAATATAGGAAAACTTCCAATCCCAAGTTGACTTTGAGACAAACACCTGCCTCACATGATATTGAGCAATCTCTTCTTTTTTTAATCCAATTTCTCAATAAGATCATCTTTCACCTAATAATGCTATTAATGATTTTTAGGCCCAAAAATAAAATCCCAGCTCTTCCAGCCAAATCAGCATAAAATCATGGTTTTCCAGCTAAATTCTGAAAAAAGGCTTATTTCCCAGCTTTTCCAGCCAGAGGGGGCACCCCTGTTTTAATCTTATCTACAATCATTTCTTTGCAAAACACTCTAAAATATTCACTTTCAAACAGTACAGAACTGCATGTATCTTATGTTCTGCTACAGATTGTAGACTGATAATGGCTTTCACTTCATTCAAGTGAAATCCACAAATTAGAAGGAGAGGACTTAATGAAAAGAAGCAAAATACAAGAAGCACTTCAATCACTGATTCAAATATAAGTAACTTAAATAAAACAAATAACCGGCTTATTGAGTTCTACTCCATAAATGACAGATATGTATTTTATTTTACTGCTTAATGTACTGCAACAGTCTTTTTCAGCAATAAGTCAAAACATCATTGTTGAAAATTATTGTCCACCACGAAGCCTCAGAACCAAATGCAGGGTCGACTCCTTCTGAATGTTGTAATCACTCAATGTTCTGCCATCTTCCAATTGCTTACCAGCAAAAATCAAACGCTGTTGATCGGGAGGGATTCCTTCCTTATCCTGAATTTTGGCCTTCACATTGTCGATAGTATCACTTGGTTCAACTTCAAGTGTGATGGTCTTTCCAGTTAAAGTTTTGACAAAAATCTGCATTCCTCCTCGGAGACGAAGGACAAGATGGAGGGTCGACTCCTTCTGGATGTTGTAGTCACTCAAGGTTCTGCCATCTTCCAGTTGTTTGCCAGCAAAAATGAGACGTTGTTGGTCGGGAGGGATTCCTTCTTTGTCTTGAATTTTGGCCTTCACGTTATCGATAGTATCACTTGGTTCAACTTCAAGTGTGATGGTCTTCCCAGTTAAAGTTTTGACAAAAATCTGCATTCCTCCTCGGAGACGAAGTACAAGATGAAGGGTCGACTCCTTCTGGATGTTGTAGTCGCTCAAAGTTCTGCCATCTTCCAATTGTTTGCCAGCAAAAATGAGACGTTGTTGGTCGGGAGGGATTCCTTCTTTGTCTTGAATTTTGGCCTTCACGTTATCGATTGTATCACTTGGTTCCACTTCAAGAGTGATAGTCTTTCCTGTTAACGTTTTCACAAAGATCTGCATTCCTCCTCGGAGACGAAGTACAAGATGAAGGGTCGACTCCTTCTGAATGTTGTAGTCGCTCAAAGTTCTGCCATCTTCCAGTTGTTTGCCAGCAAAAATGAGACGTTGTTGGTCGGGAGGAATTCCTTCCTTGTCCTGTATTTTGGCTTTCACATTGTCAATAGTATCACTTGGTTCAACTTCAAGTGTGATGGTCTTTCCAGTTAAAGTTTTGACAAAAATCTGCATTCCTCCTCGGAGACGAAGGACAAGATGGAGGGTCGACTCCTTCTGGATGTTGTAGTCGCTCAAAGTTCTGCCATCTTCCAATTGTTTGCCAGCAAAAATGAGACGTTGTTGGTCGGGAGGGATTCCTTCTTTGTCTTGAATTTTGGCCTTCACGTTATCGATGGTATCACTTGGTTCCACTTCAAGAGTGATAGTCTTTCCTGTTAACGTTTTCACAAAGATCTGCATCTTGGTTTCGAGTTAGGCACTGTAGTGTACTTCTCCACGCTCTCTTGCCCGTCCTCGACAAAGTTTGCGGTCTGATTGAAGAAAGTTAAGCACAGCTGCTGGATATATACTGAGTGTGTGAGTCAGGTGACTAACGACTCATCATGACAAAGGAGTGGTTGCGAGAATCGTCTTGATTGGTTCATAACATCTTACGTCATCATGATAGTAGACGAAAGTTCGCAGGGTCGCAATATCCGCATCGTGATAATGACGATGCAGCATTTTACTTACGCAATGTCTATGCTAAAATTAACCCAAACATTTACGCAAGACCCACGCTCCTATAGCTGTAATTTTCATTTCACTTTCATATATCTAGAGTTCATATTTTGCAACATATTTTACTTACAACCATTTCACTTTCTTATATCTAGAGTTCATATTTTGCTTTTTATTGAAAATGGTGAAAAAGAAGAAGTGAAAATGGCTTAAATGGCATTACATTGGATTGCTAGATTTTTTTAGATGCAGAGCCAAATTTGTTCTAAAACAGGGCCAGACTTGCTATAGTGAAGGCAAAATGTGCTAAATATCAAGATGTTTGAAATATGGCATCACACCCTAAAAGTAAATTTTTTCACACTTTGTCACAAAAATCAATACCCCCACCCCTTTTGTGTGACATAAAATGTGAGTGGCCCCTTATGGCAAAAAATCCTAGCTAAATGTCATACACAATGACATCAGGAAAATGCTAGAATAAACTGGAAAAAGCTGGACTGGTATACGTTACTGTGTAGACACAATAAAAAAGTCAAAATTTGTCATATAAATTTCCTTACAGTAACATGTAAAGTAACTGGAACATTTGCAGCTATATTAAGAGTTAACTGTATCTGCACTACACAAGGCCTCAAAAAATTTTCCTACTGTTCTTCCAGAAAAATTGCTTGAATGAAACAAATTTCTGTCAAACTGAGGGGCTGTAGCCTCTCTGCCACTCTCTCCCTTGTGCTTATACTCATATGATCCCAAAACTTCTAAGAAATATTGCAAACAGCAATATCTTGTCAAGTTTTTAAGCCCTTAGACTCCCTGCCTGTGTAAGTCTCTGAGCCACTTTTGACTATGAGCCAAAGAGTCTCAAAGTATTAAATAAATTTAGCATCTCTGCACTGAAAGCATATCTATTTCCTACTAAATATGCATTAAGATTTTACTTACACAAAGTAATTTCTGCAGCTACAGATATTAATCAAATTTGCTTACCAGTGCAGTTTTCCTTAAGGGTGCAGTTTGTCGTAACAGACTTTGCACATAGAGTCGCTAAAAAATGACCAAAAGCATAAGAATTGGTTATCAGTAATTGGTAAAACATAGGTTACAAGAGTTGTAACAAATGGCAAGGGCACCAGTTTGTTAAAAAATTATAAGGCCTACAGCAGAAACCTGCAAGAGAGAAATTATTTCTATATGAGCCTTTAGGCTGCAAATCCATTGTTTGAACCCCCTAAATAAGGATCACAAAGAGGCTGAAACTGGGAATTGTTCCTTATACAGTAGGATTCATGCTATTTGATTCAAAAATTCAAGATTAGAGTTTCATAGGCTATATGCTCTCTTTGAGTCACATGAAAGCTAATAACATTATCAAACAAGAATTCTAACAATAAAGTGCTCTAAAGAATCAACAATTCTTGTGTTGAAAACAGTGTTAATGTGTGCAAAGCATGTGTGGAATGTAAGAACTTTACTAAGAACCTTTAAGACAGGAATTAAGAATACCAAGCCATTACGAACCCATCCAGGCTGCTCAGGAAAAACCTTGGCTCTATTATGTGGGCTTCTACTATATATAAAATCATTACTTCCCAACTAATAATGATATTCTAATTCAGTCTAGCTACAAAATTTTAGCTTACAGCAACATGTGTAGTATAACAAAGTCAATGATCTTATAAAATTACATGTGTTGCTGTAAACCACAATTTTCTAGTTAGTTTGAATTGAAGGACTCTGAGTGAGGGAGGAGGTTGTTGAAGAAGAAATTAACTGACAGGCTACTAAATCTCTTCCCCCCAGAATTGCTAACAAGCAATGATCACAATGTCAGTTTTACCAACAAGCCAAAAAATTACTGGCAAGCCAAATGACTGCCAATGGCTTTGGCAAGAAATGGGGAGTATGATACTCCCACACACCCTACTGTGGCACACCACTGGTAATAGGTGTCCAGGTGAGCACAATAAAACTCTCTAATTTTCACAGCATCTCATGACCATGTATAAAAATTCAAACTTCTGTTCAGAAATTTCTGTCACAAGAAGCATAATCAGAGTTTAAAAAGAACAGTCCAATGCAAACACAGTCTAACAGATGAAATCATAAACTTGCAAATGTAAATGAGCCCTTTTTGGTACACAGCTTAGCTTGGTATTGCTTCTTCCTGAGGATTGTAGTTCCTGAATCTATTGTCTAAAATCTTAACAAAGAACACTTCAACTTCCTGATAAAACTAATAAGCTTCCCTTGTCCAGTGAGCTTACAGTACATAGAGAGAATAAAATGAAAGTAACTCAACAAATGAAACAAAAATTTTGCTTACATGTCTTGCTTGGGTCTGTAACATTTTTGCAGGAAAGAATGAGTGTGGTATTGTAAGAGATGCATTTGTCGCAAGTGAGTTCTTGTGAAAATGTAAGTGCTGAAATATGAACAAGGACAAAAGACTAGTTAAACTACAGATGGCTAAAAGACCATAAGCAAAGGACAGTGAGTAGCAGGGGGCTGCAATAGGAAATAAGGGCAACTTTTCTGACTGCTCTACATATCTCTTTAATCTTTCTAGCAGAAAGTTTACAGCCTCCCTAAATCTGAAGTCCTCCTACGCCCATGTACAAGACTGTAACAGCAGCTAGCACAGCTTGTAATAAGCCTGACTGGGCAGCAGAAAAATTCTGTATTTTTCACTATGGCAGCCCCTTATGGGGACTGTTGGCATCCAGAAGTCCTTAATGCTTGGAATTGGAATGGGAATTTCAAGTTCATTTCTAACTTAACACGACTGAGAAACTTTGCTAACATCAGAGCTGTCTTCAAGAATGGATAGTAACAAACTTTCACACCCTGTAATTTTGCAGTCTGTCACTAATTATGTAGCAAAAACTCTCGTTTCAACTTGTGGCTAGACTTTGGGAAGGACGACAGCAAGACAATTTGAGAACAATAATTGCATCAGAGGAAAATTGATGAGTTACGAAATATCATGGACTCAAAAACTTTCTAAAAATGTTGAATTCTAGAAACGAAAGTTCTTTGCATCCAGTGGATGGTTGGTAGATGATCTACCAAGTATCTGATATCTTTCTGGGCTAAATGCATCACTTACCAAATAGGCTAACAAAAAGTAATACAGCAAGGGCGTTGCATGTGACTCTTGCCATGTTCACGGTGAATTCTTGACAATTCTGTATCCACCCATCCAAAGTGCACTTTGGTCAAACTGACGAGTGCATCACATTGAGAATGATAGTAACAAGCAGCTCCTCCACAATCATAACAGGTGACAAATTACGCAGAGGTCCAGTAGGGTCAACGCAAGTAGAAGTGAAACAGGTGGTTCAAATCTCTCAAAACGCCAATTTTTTTAAGAAAATTAATTAGGTACAGCTCAGACATTAAAAGTATGTACCGGGACTGAAAGAAACCTACGATCGTGTGTAAATTTACGATTGGCAAAAATTACGTCAGGAGTAGCCTTCCCAAATAGCTTCAGTTACACGTTTCATAACGAGAAACGTGATGAGTCAATTTATTATGAAAAGACAAACAATAGCATTGTGAATGGACATGATAATAACAAGGCCCAACAGGTTTTTAATATTGTTTGCTGATAAAATCTCTTTTGTGCAATTAAAGCTTGTTTTCTACGTACATCGAGTACGAGATTGCAAAACATTGCGTGGCTGTAATCACAAAGATGTTTACCAGCTATTCACCTTGTCTTAGCCAAATTCCACATTCTGTAAATATAACAGGCCAAAACTTAAGAGAGATCGAAAAATATAGCAAAGATCTCAAATAATTGTTTGAACAGCTTCTTAAGTTCAGTAAAAATTCTTGGTAAATGATTTTGTTCTCCAAGGAGACAATTTCTTATGGTGTATCTGATAAAATTTGATAACTAAACCAGTTTCTGGTGGTACTTTATCCAATCACTAACAATGCATCTTACATAATAGTAAGAACAAGGCAAAGAACAATAGGGCCTATTTCTGCTAGAATAGCAGAGATGACGTTTCAAGATGCAGCTTGGATGTATCTGCACAAAGTTGAGGAATAAGAACGAGCAGAAAGAAATCCATGTACAGAACTTAGGGAAGAGTTAGTGGCAGGAACGGCTGTAGCCCCCTTAGTGGGACAAAAATCCATTTTATTCGGGCAATGTTTGTGGAAGAAAAATAGCCAATATTCTAACTGCTTCTCAACTCCCTCTACTCTGTCGGAAAGAAAATTTACTAAACCTAGGTCTCATATGCCCATGGAACTGCTTTGCACCCACTGATGAAACTGAATAGTTAGTTAATTAGATAGTTAGTCAGTTAGTACTTATATTTCAAAGCACGCTTGAGACAGCTATGCACCTGAGGTGGGCCTGCGGCACAAAGCACTTGCCTTCAGATTTTATCTGAGTACTCATTTTGCGACCTACAAGACGATTTTGCTCCTTGAACTTCATATTACTTACCAGGGGTGTCAAAACTGGGGAGCCGGAGGGCACTGGCCCTCCCATTTTTTTCATATAAGGGGGCGTTTGACTATTGCTACCTGAACTTATCCCCAGGTTTAGTGACCAGGCCCCCCACTTTGAAAGTCTTTCGACGCCCCTGCCTACTGCTACTCCTGTAACTGCTACTCTAAAATTGAAAGCCTTCTAAAGCATGGGTAGCTTCCAATTAACTGTTTTTCTACAATTCAGATAATCATGCTTCTCATAATTTTCTTGATTGAGATATTTACAATAAATATCATCATTGTCATGACCACATAGTAAATGATTCAGATATATTTCATTCTCTTCATCTTTGAAACAATACATGGTAAATAGATCAAGTCTATTTTCATATGGAGCTCTAACTACTAAATCATATCTTAACTTTGTTGAAGAAATGAAATCCACAAAAAGAGAAGGAAAGCTCCTAGAATGTTGATGGAGAGATACCACCACATCATTTAAAATTACTTGCAGACATGCTACCCTTTTGATGTCTTGAAAAATGAAGCCATAAAGTAAGCAACTAACTAATGGTGTTATGCTTCTTGACTTTTTTTGAAATAAATACAGCTAACTATAACATGAAGGAGAGAATAGGGCATAAAGAGAAAGAGCAATTTGATAAGGTGGAAAGTCTTCACTTTGAAAGAGCTTTAGTGGGACACTAGCATTTACTATCTTTTAAGCCAATTGTAAATAAATTTTAGTACTATTACTATTATTATATTTGAATATATTCATCACTGTACAACACAAATATATGATAATAAAAGTATGGTTGATATGGTGATATGAATATTAAAATGTCTTCAAGATAAACATCAACTGAGATTCCCATTCATATTTATCAATCCATATTCTTTGAATTTCAAGTGAAATGGGGCGTGCATTTGATATACAGAATAAGTATCACTACTATATGATATAAAAAAATCCTATAACTTAGAATTAAATAAATGGTGCCTAAAACATGATATGCCTTATTGCTTTCATTCAGGTGGTCTCTTTTCCTCATCAGTTTCCAGGACACATTTCATGACCTCATCAACATCAATATTTTTTTCTTGCATAGATTTCTGAAGAGAGAAAATTTTTTCATTGATGCTTCAAATAAATGATTCAAAATAGTCAAGTGAAACTGCTACAGTGAAATTAAATTGCATTTTGCAATCTGCCATCAAATGGTCACAGTATTAGGGGGAAGTCATAAAAGGATGCCCATACCTTGGGGGAGGGAGGGGCTAATCATAATGCGGACAAAATTGGGCTGGGGAAGGGTGGGGATTTGACTGTAAGTGGACATCCTTTTCAGATTTTCTGTAAGAGAGAAACGAGCATTTAATCAAAAGGTCATCTTATCGTCATTTTCTGTGTTAAAGATTGAAAAATAAAGATGTAAACAAGAAATAAGTACAGCATGCATGTCTTTTTCAAAGAGTTTATATTTTTCCATAGATTTTGTAGCTCTTTATTTGTCTTCCAACTCAGTGTCCGCACGGACAGGAGGATGGGCTTGTTACGCAAAAAGTGGGCAGGGGGGTGGGAAGGGGCTGAGAACTGGATAAAATGTGCTGATATCCTTTATGGATGACCCCGTATAAGAAACTGATTGTAGAGCACAGGAAAAAAGAATGAAATAGACAATAATACCGTTACACATTCTCTATAAACTTTAAACAGCTCCTCACAAGGTACATAATTTTTCGATACTTCTACCTCTCCTTTTAGAAACTGTTCAGAATACCATTTATTGAAGCAAGCATCGTACTCTTGCTTGAGTGCCCCGCAATCTTTTCCAATACTCTCCATACCTTCCTTTGACTGAATAGGCCCCAATCGACCTAAATCTATACAGCATTTTGATCTAACCTCTTTCCCAGGAAAATCGAACGCGTGCTGTTCACCAGAAACCGCCGGAAAGTTAAATAATCGAAGTTCCCTCTTATTCAAAGACGGCTGAAGCACGGGGGCAACGGGGAATGATTGCCCTCTTTGCTCAGCCAGCGGTGGTGTTTTGTCAACAACATTAAGTCGTTAGTGCCCAAGGGTGGGGTTTACCCCTTGCCTATTCCTTTTGCAGGTGGCCCCACTCTCATGCGGTTACTTTTTGGTCACTTCTTACACTATATGAACACGTTTCAGACGATTATTAATATTTTTTGCAGGGTTACTGCCCAATTCGCGAGTCAAAATGCCCTGACTTTTCCCTGGTTCATAGTTAAAAGCACCCAATTTCTCCCTGACCCCCATTACATATATGTACAAAAATAGGCAGGGAAATGGAACCTGATAGATAGGTAATCTAGATCTATTCCGTGTCTACATATACGTCCTACAACACTATGCACAGTGATAACGTTTGCATTTACTGCCAGCCATGCATGAGTCAATGAAAATGATATATGGACTAAACAACTTGTTTTCCTTGACTTGGACAAATATTACAAAAATTTCCCTCACTTCCAGGTTTTCCCTGACTTTTTGTAAAAATGGTCTATTTTCCAAGTTTTCCAAGTTTAGTATGAACCCTGATTTTATGACATTACATGATTATTAATGTCCCTGTGTTTCTAGATCAACTTTGTATGCAGATTAGGAATCTGGATATGGCTTGGAATGTCCACTATATGGCAAAAAAACCACGCAAGAATTGCAACGGTTTCCTTTAATGATACAGGAATACTAGGCTTTCTCATCCTTTCCAAGTTACACTACCTAATCCACGAACTCTATCTCACAAATCATCTTTCATTCCCAGAACTTCTCAACTGTGGAACTCGTTGCCACCCACTACTTTCCCTGAATCCTACAATTTGTCATCTTTTAAATCTAACATCAACGAACTTGATCTTGTCTCCCTCTCTAATTAAACTTTCCCTCATTTTCTCAGTTTTTCCTTTATTGAGGCTTTGTTATAGGCCCTATGGCCTTCCCCGGCATTACTTACTAGAAAAAAAAATGCAAAGTCTATGTTTGTGAGAAGATGATAGTGAAGACAAAGAATGGTGTTTGTTCATTAAACGCATCTTTGATAGCAGAATAAATGTGAAATAACTTCAAAATTAACATAGTTTACACAGTAAATCAGCTGAGGTTAAATACAATATAAAAACTACAATATTAAAATTCCACCTAACGTGAAAAAACGAGTGTAAATTCTTGCCAAATATTTCAGTAAATAAAGAAAATGATCCAATTCATTAAGCAACTCAAACCAACTCAGTAGGAACAACTTTATCATACTACTCATGCTGCAGTATTTTAATTAGTTTCACTATGTTATGGCATATTAGATTTGGGTCAAAAACGAAATGAAACTGATGCCTGCTAAAATGAAAACTAAATATATGATCAACAGATCAAAAGCAATTCTTAAAGAAATATTGCCGGATGAATTTGTGCTAAGTGCTAAACTGCTTCTAATGAGAATGATATCTAAACAATGTCATGCCTACGAGTTTATAGTCACTCTTGGACATTTTAACACAGTACCATTCGATAAATTTATAGTTCTAAGAACTGTTGATGATGAAATTGGTAAACAAGGAAGTTGTTTAACAATCCACAAAATCATGGCTTGACATTCGATTTACCTCTTCCAATAAACATAGCTTTAAAATGAGTCAAGTTAGAGGCAAATTGAACAATGTAATATAATTCGTTAGAAAGTTACAAAAGTCATATATTTTTTAAAAGTATGAATATGCATAAATGGGATGGAGAAATTGTTAAAATGCATCAATTCAACGCAGGATACTTTCAGAGAGTTACTATATAGAACGGGGGCAGATTGGCCAAAATTTTTTCGCCTCGGGCACAGTTTGACCAGCCATCCCCATAAAGTGTAGAATAGAAACAAAAAAGAACCATATGATGACTGCACAGATTTGCTATCATCTCTTTCATATATATGCATTACAAAGCTCTCCATACTCTCGCAGAGTCTTCAAAATTCAACATAACTAAACGGCTTTACGCTTTTTTTGTCACGTACCCCAAAGTCGAAAGTTTTCCGCTTTATGCAACCACCAACCCTTCGATTACCCCCACTCCAATGGCCTCACTGACCAGTTCCTCCCTGATGTAGAATGAAGTAAATGATATAATACCATTTTATAAAAATGATAATGAATGGATTTGAATCGGATTATTAATGTAAATATCACTTCTTTTTTTAAAAGTCTTGCAACTATAATGATTCTATATTTCGTATGGAAGTAACACACCTTTACAATCCTCCTTAATGAGAAGTTGTTAACTATGAATTTAGCCCATATCCACCTTAACTTTCGTGTTTTAATAAAAAAGTTCTCAAAGACCTTATACTTAAATGGTGCGAAGTGAGCAGCCTTAGACAAAATATTGCATTCTAATGATCTGAACAGAGCAATTCATCAGGAACCAATGCCATTCGTTCTTGCTACTGACTTAGATCAATTGTAGTACCCATACTTCAAAAGCCATCTACGGTAGCACCAGCAGCAGTAAGGCCTCTTTTTCATGTTCCTTTTCTTTTCTAGAGTTGTTGTAACCTCTTTCCAATCTTTATTCAAGTTTTTAAGGTCTTTATTTATTGAATCATGCCCAGGTCCATCAACGTCATCAAACAATTCTTGGCCAAGTGAATTGACTTTCCTCAATGTATCTCTCTTGGAGATTTCTTCATTGCATTTTTTCTGCAATCAAACCAAATGAAAGTTAAATGATGCAGCTGCTTACAACAGCTATTTAGCTATAAAATTTGAGTATCAATACTATATAGCTTCATATTCAATGGATGCTTCCTTTGGCAAGAAAAGCTTAACAAACAACCTCTTCCTCTATCTTCTTTCCTAATTTCTCTCTCACTTTCTTCCTCATCCTATCAACATCTCTCTTCCCATCTCCTTCAACCTCTCTTCAACAAGCAAAGCTAAATAAGGGGAACAAATGATCTAAAGCAAATGATCCTATAGAAGAGTTGTTGGTCAACTCCGTAGTTACCATTCATACAAGACACAGAACAGGAGACCTGGTTCAGTTCCATAGCTTTTAATAGAATTTCCCAACTCACGTGGTATGAAGTTCAGTAATTGAAGTTAATTTTGCTTGCATAACACACTGTCAGCCGGTGATCGTCTCGAGTATTTGCATTTCCATAGAGCACATGTGTCAAACTCAGGCCGTTGGGCCAAATTTTGCCCGAGGTGTAGTCGTGATTAGCCCGCGAGATGATATCAAATGTGCATTAGAGCTGGCCCGCAGTTTATGTTATATCTTTTATTTCAAACTTAATTTCTCATATGCTTGTAATATCAAGATTTGGTTGTTTCAGATTCTGTGCTTAAGCAAAAGTAGAGTTTGTTTCCATATGAAAAGGTTGTGCATTGCATATCAGTTGCAGTTACTCTTTCAATGAATATTGAGTCTCGCCCGTGACTTTACTTCACTGCTTAATTTTGGCTCACTGTAATTTGGAGTTTGACACCCCTACCGTAGAGGGATCCAATGACATTTACTCTTTCCACAGCTAGCTTCTGGAGTGCATTTTCATTTCGAGGTAGTGACAACAAGAGCTTTCTATTCAAACAAAGGCCTTTACCAAAATTTTTTGGAGCAAGTAGCTATCTGCAAGTGTCAATGTTTAAATTGTTAAGTATGATGAAAGAACAATGTAGTTATATTTTGTACCTCTACTTTTGGTTTTAAATCCTCCATTATATCATCTGGTATATCAGGTGTATAAAACTGTAAAATAGACTTTGCATCGTCAAGCCAAAATCGAATTTCGTTAATTCCATCTTCCAAATTCTGCAATTTATCTTTCACAGAATTTAGCTAAGGAGATAATGAAATTGGAAAGTGTTAGAATTTCATGAAGCATAAAGATTGTGTTAACAAACTGTTGTGATTTATATTCACAACTCTCCACCCCCATCTAACCCTGAGTTTGGCTCTGATTGCAGCTTGAGTTAGATCTTTATTGGACTTATCGATCTAGTCATCAGAGCTTGCTTAATTAAAACAAGGATATTGAAGTTGAGATGCTATGCGCATGCACATTTAAGGACAGAGTAAAAAGCTTTATTAATACCTGGAATAACGATAATTCTTTGTCAATATCATAAGATTCGCTAATAATGAAATGAAAACTTAACATATATAGCATTTTATAGAAAGATAATTGGAATTTTGATTGCAAATGAGCCTTGCGACGTCCTCAGGTATCAGCAATCCTCAGGTATCAGCAATCCAGTATCAAACCTTCCTTACTGTTTTGAACAGTCGAGTATAACTTGTTTAGATTGTGCTAGCCCCCTCCCCCCGTCAACATCCATATGTCCATGCACCTTCTGCACCTCATATAATCCGTGATCTCTTTTTTGTTAGCTTTTTAAGCAATGCTATAGGCAATGTCTTCAAAGGTTCTTGGACACCGCTCACTGTCGGAACTTTGACAGCTCTGCCCCCAGCAATTATTTTCTGGCGCCATCTTTCTTTTTAATTAATTTATTTATAACGATATCCCTTCAGCATACAAATATAAACTTAATTACATATAATTAAGCAAAAATTAGAATAACAAAGAAGTAAAACCGCTGATCTTACAAAGAGTCGTTTCTTTGAGGGGGCTTAGATTAGTTTTAATTGCTCATTAATTTCTTCTTAGATGGCTTTTAAACAGACTTAGCTGTACGTATAGTCACTATACGCATAGTCAACTATTTAGCTATTCTTCATTGACATACCTTACTTATGGCCTCAATAAGTTGTCGTACATTCGTATTCCAGCAATCGTGGATGTCAGACACTTGTGATTTGATATTTCGCGACATTTGTGAATCATCCCCTATCAAATCGATCACTTCTTCGGATACAGCTTGCAAGTTCTGAACGTTGTCTTTGCGGTCTTCCATTCCAGACAATAAATTCTGCAACAAATGGAGTTAAGTTTATCATGAGTAATTCTGTATGGCATTCAATATTCAGATGAACAAAAGATGCATAGAACTACTTTATCGTTGTCCCATCCTGCTGATGAAAACATGGAAAGCTTGCTTGCACAACAAATTCAACCAGATGGAGCAAAGCAATAATTAAAGATGCTGCTTTTCAAGGTTATGTTGTTGCAAACATCGTCTATTCAAGGGATATTAAACAAAGGCAAAGCAGGCATTCAAAAGGACACTGACAAAATGAAATCTCAGTTGCAACTACTTTATGTAAGAAGCTATTAATGCTCTTAAAAAGACACTGTACAATTTACGACTTGTCCTCCAAAACAAGATTAATTCTTACACACCTTTAGTAATGCTACTCTGTCTGCAACTGCCTCCTCGTCCTCCAGGTTGATTGGCTCCCAAGTCTTGACCTGTCTTTCAATTTCTCTTAGGTAATCAAGCAGATCAACTTCCACTTGCCTGAAATTTTCCCATGCATTTTGGGTCTCGTGCAGAAGTTTTTTCCGATGTTCGATCCAATCATGGAAATGAGACCAATCGTGATCAGCCTCTTTCATTTCTTCAATGGTTTGCTGATCGAGGCAAAGGGTCGCGACCTCATCTTCATGGTGAACATCCAGTGCCAATCGTTTTTCATCGCATTGCGCCTCCAAAAGCTGAGTAGAATTATATCAGAAATATTTGAAAAGCACAATTGCAAAGAAATACCAACGAGCATGTTCAGTGAGCTCACTTATTTTTGTAAAATTCAGAAGTCATTGTTTTGGAAGTAGTTATTGCAAAGGATGCAGGTGGCAAAACTGAAAGCACATTATCGGAGAATGACACCAATTAGCTCCAAAATTCATTTGCTTCGTTTGCACCTATCCATACATCCAGTCTTACTTACTCGGGGCTACCTGCAATGGGTATCAGTGGAAAATGGAACATCGAAAATGTTTACAGCATCCAAAAATCTGATCTGTGAAGTTGTATTGCTCTTGTGAGATTACTGTCCATACTTATTTATTTAATATTCTGTTTTGTTATCAGTCTTATCATTTAGGAACATTTCTCTAAGAGGAATAAGCAAAGGCAACTGTTACTCCAACATACCTTTATTTCTTCAATTTGATTTTTGATCGTGTTGTTGTCGAGTTCAATTTGATCATAACTTTGCCGCCGCTTCTTCATCATTTCAAGCCAGTCTCTCAGCTCATTTAGCTTTTCTTTCAGGACGATTGCAAAAGACTCTTTTATGCTTTAAATAAAAAGTAAAGTATGTGAGATATGTACAAGTTGAATAACCTTTATTTCAAGAAAAGCAAACTCTGTATCAATTTTTAACGGCAAAAATCCAGTTATTCATAGGATATTTCACATGTAAAGGCCACCAATTCAACATGGCAGAGTAGACTATGCGCGCCATTCTTTGATTTGTGCAATCTCTTACAAATACCAATCTGATGAAAGGTGGCAATCATGCTAGATTATGATCAGTCATGACATCACATAGCAGATCACAGATCGAGTCAAGTACAGCCAGATATGCTAGAATGCTTAGTTATCAAAGTGAGCAATCTATTACTAATCATCTATCACCAATCACTAATCAACCAATTCATCATTCAATCGTTAATCAATCCATCAAGCAATCAGCAAATGAATGATATAAAGGGTCAATCAATAAACCAGGCAGTTAATTTACTAATAAATAAGAACTAAGATAGTAACATTAAAATTAAACATTTATCAGTTGTTTAACCATTCACATTGTAAGACAATGAAATCAAAAATCACACCAACTTACCTGTTTTTCTTGAGTTTCAATGTAGTGAGTACCTCATATAAATGGTCAACAAATCTGCTATTTTTTGTAGCTAATTCTTCTTGATCTTGAGTCGAGAGCATTTGAGACCCAGTAATCTCGCTAACTTGCATTGTTAGTTCTTCCCCAGACTTTTGAATGGCCTCAAGCTCCTCAATAGAGGCCTGCAGAAAGATTGCAACATTCTTACAAGGAGTCAAACATCAGCAGTATAGCGTTACATTGGAATGGGTCAAGTTGAAGTTAGATTCATTTAGAAACTCTGGGTCTCTGTAGTCTTAAACCTGGCGGTTTTGGGGACTATGGGGCCTGGGGCCGAAATCATCTGCGGGGCTTTTGCTTGAAAATATCTGTTAACCAAGGCCATTCTTCAAGTTCTTTTTCGTAAAAACCATCATGTCTCAAGAATGTGTCTTGTATTTTCCCATTGAAATCACGCATAAATAAAAAGTACAAGGTGTGTTCAAATGTTATTTTCCTGTGATTTCTCTTCTACTTTTACTTAGTTGCGGGGCCTCTTTTGGGTTATCACAAGTGCGGGGCCTGGGACAGTGGCCTGCTTGGCACCCCCTTAAATCTGCCACTGTTCTAAGGGATTATTCACCTGTTGCGTGTCTCCTCTTGGGAGGAGGGAGGGTACCTTGATATGCTAAGCTATTGATTAACTTATAAGGAGAGTTATAATACGGAGAGTTACAAGAGGGGGAGGGAGAGTCTCAAGAATGGCAAATATGGCGTTAATTAACGGGTGAATGGCCCCCTAATTACTCAGGAAACACTGCCTAAGTTAAAAATTTTTACATTGAAGTGATTTATGTCATGGAGGAAAAGGGAATGCTGTGGCTGCTTTTAAGTTTGAGGAACACTATGTCTTTGAAACTTAATGGAGATTTCTTCAAATGCATGATGAAAAATGTCATAGTTATCTTGGAGTCTACGAAATGTGAAATTTGGATTACCTCGTTATTTCTCATCTGTTCTAAAACAGCTTGAATATCTTGGTTGACTCCCTTCTCGTCATTAACCCCGTCTTCTATGTTGGTCAATAATTTATTGAGCTCATCGAATCGTTGCAAAAATGAGTAGACCATCAACCCATAAATTCTTGGCTTCTTTTCTCTGGCAATCAACTGAACATGCCTTATAAATTCCCTTCTTAGTTCAATTTCTTTATAAATGTCCTCAGGTTCTCCACTTTCCAGAATCATGGTATTATCTGCGGCACTCCCCAGAATTTCAATATCACTCAAGCTAGCTTCGCAGGCCTGAAGCCTATTTAGAATATCCTGAAACAATACATTTTAATCATCTTCCTTTCAATATATGTGCACATGATCAAAAGTAATGAGACTTCTAGTATCTTCAAGGGAAATTTAGCGACAATAAAACCTATTGCTGCTTAGGAGAGTCCGCAAATGAAGTGTCCGCTTATCAAGGATGAGCCGATGGGGGCGTGGGGGCGTCACGCCTCCCCCCAATATTTTCAAATTTGCAAGAAAGTTGGTCAAAACTCAGCCATGCTCCAAGAGAGTTGGCCACAGTACTTTGTGAGACCTTTCTTTTTAGAAAAAATGGTTGGTCAGTTGGCAAAAATGCCCCCCTCCCAAAGGATAGCGTCTCAGCACATCAGTGCCGCTTATTGGATACAAAGAGAGAGAACAAGATTGCACATCAGGGCATTTGTTATTTGTATCACTACTAGTCCAGTGGGCCAACACCTTGGTACAGTAGAAAAGTAAATTTTAAGCCTTTTGTCCTAACGGATGTGGAGTGTTGGTAGTTTGCTCAACAATATTAAAGAAAATGGCTTTCTTGATATTCGTTATTGATAAGTAAGGGGATCGGTGGGCATAAAGACCGAGCTTAGTTGCAGATGGAGCGGGGTCCTCATAACGGCTTGGCCCAATAGTCAATATACCTTAAAAGTTGCCTTGAAGCAAATGCTCATGCAAACCCTTTTAGATTCTATTTCATTATGTTATTGATACAACAGCATGCTGATAATGATAATAACCACTGCAACTGCCAATCCTATAACTAAAGCAATGTTTGCAAATTAATCAGGCCAAAACAACAATCAATTTGCCATTAGACAAAGCACATCAGATGGGGCAGCAGAGATTCAACCAATGCAACAAAAGGAAATCTGCTATATAGATTAAAGAGCATCTTCAACTGAATTCTGAGCTCGCATAACTGACTTCAAGGTAAGACAACAATACCTCTAACGACGAAAATTTCTCGACAAGTTCGTCTGTCTGCAAGGAATCTGGAACGCTCATTTCATCGCATTTCGTTTCAAGTTTACCAACTGTATCACTTAGAGCAACGAGTGATTCTGTTAGGACATCGATGATCTTCTCGTGTAATCTGCATGCAGAAAGGGCTAATTTAAGAATTTGCAAATGAGATACTTTGACAAAGAAATGCTGATCTCTAATTCAGCAAACTGAAGTTTACAGAGTGACTGATAGTAGTGACTTTAGGAGCAGGGGATGGGGATTGTCGTCACGTGATACAGATGATAGAAAGTTTGAAATCCCCTTCATAATAGATGTCAATGGAATTAAATTACAAAAGAAAGATATATATTACAACAAAAACCCATTACAACAAAAGTTAAGACCACATGGAATGTCACTGAAGCTTTCTTGAAAAAGAGAACTGGCTGATGGATGGCGTATCCCAGCTGACTGGGTACATGATAAGGACCTAGATGCATGGAAGAGTGTCTCAAACCATTTTCACTTGAACGGGTGTATCTTGTTTAATGAAGACTCTATTTTGACGAAAGTACGAAATATTATGCTATTGTCAACAAACAAATAAACAAACAACATGCCAGAAATACCAGAAAAAAATAGAATTGACATACAATGATTTTCGCTCGTCAGCTCCGGCAGCGATCGATGCAATGCGAGAGTGCAACAATTCATTGGCCTCCATTAATTCAATTTTCGCGGAATCTATGAGATCATCTGATGATTGTAGCTCTTTAGCGTATTTATCAAACCGCTCTACGTTTGCTCTTGTTTGGCCAATCATTATGAATAGTTCCTAAGAAGAGAAAAACTGTACTGTCACCTTCTAGAAAGTGGTAAAGCCATGTTCACAACACAGAGGTGTAGCAATGATGTTCTACTCAGCAAAGAAGAAGCCTTTTTATCAATGGTGCAGTACTAGCTTAATGGTCTTTAAGTGTGAGTGGACACATATTCTAAGCAATTTTACCTCAATTAATCTGAACTTAATAAAATAAGCATTACCGAAAGATCGTCAGCATCTTTTGCGAGTGTCTCATAATCATCCGCAATTGGTCCCAAGCTATTCAATGTATCCGCAAGGCCGTTGATCTGATTGTTGCAGACAGAAAGCAATTGACCTTGCATCTCAGACACCATTTTTACCACCCTGAACAACAATTATTTCAAATGTTAATTATTCAATGTGCAAGCGATGCAACAAAACTAAGCAAAGAATGAAAAAAATCTTGGGAATACAATCTCGTGCAAAAAGGCACATCTAGATCATATTGCCAGAATATAACCACGACAAACAGCACTTAAGCCATATACACGCCCTTGTAGCTTAGTATCTCTGGATAGGCACTATTACCATTATAAGTATCATGATAAGTTGGTGTCTTCTTTTGAGCTAAATTTAACTCTTGATTTTGCTACCCCAGTAAGGTGAAAATTGAGGTGAAGTTCCCATAGATCAGAGAATGCTAACCTGACAAGAGATGATATATGGCATTAATCAAGGGACAGATGGGCTGGAATTTGCATAATAATGTCTACAAATGTAATAGAGTGGATCTGTAAAAATGATGAAATTCAGAACAGCCGGGTGGGATCTGCATAGCCTGACGTAACTTCGCAACACAACAACTCAGACCAACACCTGCTCAAGCAACAAATAAAGATAAATTCTTGTTAAATAAAATCCTTTTTTGAAAAAGAAGTTTACATAAATGTAATTGACATCACAAGCTATGATAACGAGGTATATGACAATAATTTATTAAATACTTCAGAAGTTGGTCCGCAGATTATATTGTCCTTTTTATTGTCCTTTCCAAAGCGTTTCATCGTGCAGTTAGGTGTACTCTCAGTCAAACAAAGGTACTTAGGTTTGTAGACAAAGGTGGAAAAGATGGCTTGTGTTCCCATTCCCGTTCAGCTGTTTACGGTCTTCTGAGTCTTGTAGTATTGCTTATAATGCATGGACATCAAAGTTTTTGGATACAACTAAATAGTTTTTGACTGGACTTATATGAAATTGCCGAAAAAATACCTGTTTGTTTTGTCTTTTATATCACATTGAAGAAGGTCCCATTTCTCCTGGATAAAACCTAGCTTCTCAACAACAGTGTCATGCTCCTCAGGGTGATCAGCTTGGAAACTTTCATTCTCTTTCAGCGTACTACCTTCTTTGACTAGAGCTTCTAATATTGAGCTGCGGGAATCTGCATTCGTTTGTATATCCTAAAATTTATGGCAAATAGTACAGGTTTTTTTTCAAAGAACATGTCTATAAGAAACATGAGGTTGAAATTAGGCAAAGATTAAGAAACATTTAAAAGACATAATAAAATTGAGTCTGAGTTTCAAAAAATTGCCCGCAAAAACTTTGTTTGCAAGTAAATTTTTGATCAAACTGGCAAGAAATTAGAATGAACATCTATTACATGCTTTGCAAAATCTGGGCATCCTTTTTCTTGCATCACAATTCTCTAATCTGGGTTGTTATTGTCACTGGAAGTCTTTACATTTAGGTAACACTTAACAAACATTTAAGGCTGGATTCGACGAAATATTAGGAAACATCCAGGCTGAAGCCAGAGAGTTTGTTTCTTATAAAAAAGTTTAATAACAATATGCTTGTACTTCTGGTGAAAGCAAAACAGAAATAGAGGAAGATCTTTTTCTTTTAAGAACAGAAGATTTCTTCTTTACACAATGATTCTCTCTAACCTTTATAGCTATTTCCTCCTCCAAAACTTTATCAAGGGTCGTTTCTTCTTCAGGTGACGTCAGCAATTCTTCTAGCTGCTTTCGTTGGCTGTCAATCCATCCATCGAATGTTTCAGATTTTGAAATCCAGTCTTCCACTTGTTCTCCCAACTTCTGAAGCAACACGCCGAGTTCTTCTTCGATTCTGCAAAATTTCAGGTACAGTCCTTAAGAACTTTTAAAAAATATATCAAAATTCTCCAAATACTGTCACAATCCATTAAAACAAATTTTTCTTTAGCATTGTGCAATGAATAAAACTGCAATTGTTAAAAATATATTTTTGTTGTAAGAGTAGTGTTTGTCTAAGCCAGCATTCATCGTTTGGTTGAGGAACTGAAAAGCATGAAAAACGTTTGGTATTACTTGTAACACGGGCTTAGAAAGCATTTTCCATATCTTTTTGCGTTTATGTCAACTTTTGAATTTTTGCAAGAGCTTTCATTTGCAAAGTCATAATGCCCGTGGATGAGCAACAGCGTTTGATTTGAAGGCTTTTGGAATGCATTGCTTGATATTTTCAGCTATGGTATATTATGCTGTACGACTATCAGTCCCATGCTTCTGCATTTTCATTAGCCCATTACACAAGTTGCTCAGAATTTCCTGAAAGGTTGCTCAAAAAATCTCCAAAAATGTCAAAAGTTGCCCAAAAGATGCCAAAATTTTTGAAAAGTTGTTCCTGTTCAACAGCGTTGCTAAAAAGTTGCTCAGCTATTACAAAACCATACTAAGTCTTCTTCCCCATGCATGCACGCAGAGTTGATATATAAGTCAATGTATAGGTAACCCTGGATTATAGATTAATTGGACCAACAAGATACCTAAAGCGCAACTGAGACAAGCTTTGACCACGCCCACATAGACTCTCTGATCAACTACTCGATATGGTTTGGATCAAAACACGTTGTTTTCATAAGAATTATACTTTCTTTCTTTAGCCTGACTGCTTCTCAACATTTTGCCAAATCCAGCCTCAAATGTATTTAGCTGTTTCTTAAATCCTTGAAACTTAATCAAAAATTTTCTTGCAAAAACAAGTCTATCAAGCTTTTATTTCAAACTCAGTCAGCTTGTGTATTTTAACTGTTTCTTAATTTTTACCTAATTCTAGCTGCATGTTTCTTATAGATAATGTGTTACAAAGATAGTGTAAGCAAATATAAAAACTAAAAAGTTGGACAAAGATACTTTCAACACAATTTGTATTCTGTAACCTCTAATTGCCTCAGGACTATGACTGTGACTATCGAGACACAATAGTTTAAACGCTGCTTGATTAAAAGTTGCCCGATGCACTAAAGGTTGCTCAACAAGCTAAAAGTTGCTAAAAAAGTCTAAAATTGCCGAAAAGTTGCCGGGACAGGGCTAGATAGCATTAGGAGGCAAATTAACAAATTGGAGATTTTCATTGACAGATTGTAGTGCTGTCTTTTACTTCCTATTGTAAAATGTAAAATATACATAAAAAGAGCCACCATCCTCCCCCCAAGATGATCCATTCCAGGGGTGGGCAACCTACGGCCCGTGAGGAGAATTCTTGTGGCCCGCGAGGCCATAAAATGTAATTTTGTTTGCAAATGAAGTTGTCTAGCAGTCGCAAGCATGGTTCTTTGTCAAACTTCAGAATCAGGAAAAGATTTTTCTTATTACTTTTGGCCCGCTAAAAGAAAATTGCTGAAGTATCTAGCCCACTCTCCAAAAAGGCTGTCCACCCCTGATCTATTCCACCAAACTACTGCAAAAATGGCTAATACATACTCTTTACGTCGTGCAATTGCATTCTGTTCTTTGCTGTCAAGCAATTCCTTCAACGACTTCATTGACGTTCTAACACCTTGTCGTTTTAGTTTTCCAAGTTGACCACTTTCTATTGCCTCGTTTCCATCTTTTAATACTTCATCTATTTCGGGTTTTAAGGCCTCGATTTCGCTCAGATGGTCCTGCAGGATAAGTTAGGAATATCATCAATGACACTAATTTTTGCATATAGAGGCGAATCAGGGCTTACTGTTAACCAATGATAAACATGAAAGCGCCAAGTTACCTCTTCGAATTTAATGCAAAGTCTGGCATCATCGATAGTACTGTAGCTATCGCTCTCTCCTTCTCTTCCGACGCTGCGTAATTTTTCTTCGAGATCTTTGCAGTTGCGCACCCAATTGTCAAACAGGTCCGATTCTAGTCGAGTTAGATGGTTAAGGAGACTCGTTAAGCTGCAAGAAACATGTCAGAGGTATGAAATCTAAGAACGAAAGTTAATTGTGTGAAACACAAACAATTTCAAATCTTTTAGGTAATAAATTCCAAATGAATTTTTCATTTTCAGCTTAATTTCTATTTGTTTCCTCAATTTCTCGATGAATTTAAT
This sequence comes from Cassiopea xamachana, assembly GCA_900291935.2. Lineage (NCBI taxonomy): Eukaryota > Metazoa > Cnidaria > Scyphozoa > Rhizostomeae > Cassiopeidae > Cassiopea > Cassiopea xamachana. The sequence goes on from OLMO02000325.1 coordinate 12,697,633, forward strand.
GAATTTCTCAACTTCTGGTTTCCTCAATGAATTCAGCATAGACATTCATACACAATGACACAAGGGGCAGGTACTACAACTATCCAAACTCAGTTAAAGTGTCTCTGTACAGCGAACAACGTCACCCATTTTTTCAACTGCATAACCAAAAAGGAACCTGACTACATGCAATGAGTCTTTAAAGATGACTTAAAGAGTCCTAATCTAAACTTATAAAGATTTGCGCGGATGCAGTAAGAGGTTGTGGCTATAAGAATAGGGCTTGGAAAATCTTATGATGTTGGGGCTTATTCCGTGCTATGGCACAAAGTTTTTATCCACCTAGCAGTAAATGATATTAAGAGGGGTAAAGTGCCCCACAGGTGCTATCGAGTCGGCAAATTCTCGGCAAAAGTAGTGAACCAAAGGCTAAATGCAAGATTTTTTAACAAGAAACTTCCTTTCTTGCTTGAGCCTCAGTTTTTTTGTGCACTTTTTCTGCGTGTAATCGACAAGTATTCCAAATTATTTGTCGAATACAAGAATCTTCTAAAATACTCGGCAAATTCGGCCCTTTAGCCCTTGAATTGTTTTGAGAATCCGCCACTACCACTTAGCTAGTGAAACAGCAGATCAGAAGAAACAAGGTTAAGTGACTAACATGCAAAATAACAGCTAAATAATTCTTTCCTGAAACAACTGCAAATAAAAGAGGCAAAGCACATCTTCATCGTCAAGTTGAAAGGGACACATTAGAAAACCCCGCCCGGCCTCCCCCTGGTCACAACGCTTCTAGGGTACACCCCAAGACTATGCCCCCCTCCCACTGCTCTTAAACAGTTGGGCAAGTTATTTGTCTTAGAAAACTTAAACAACGAAAATTCTACGAAGACTTTTGCATCTTAGATAATCTGCAAATTGATATTGATGCGTATGTGAAACGTTAAAAGGCACCAAATTGTTGAAAATGAATAAAAATGCAGCTAAGAATCCCTTGCATCGCAAATGCAAAAATACCTTTGTTGTTGGCCAATCAATCGAGAATTCAACTTCATTTTGCTCTTTTTTAAATCCTTCAATTCACTTTTCACCTTCGTTTTGTTCTCATTTGACTTCAACTTCTTTGTCAAAAGATCCTCGCCCACGTCCAGCAAATCATTAATGGTTTTCTCGTCTGTGGCCAAACGAAACACAAGCTCCTGGAAGAGCACATTGAATTTCACATTCCACAGAATAATATCAAATTTAAGAGCTATGATACGAGACTTTGTCTCACAGAGGAAATTCGAGCCAGGAAGAGATCACTTACCAATAATATTTGCTTCATTATCGTCTTGAAGCATGAATGTCAAAATAGTATAATTTTACGAATTATTACTTTGAAATTATAGAGCTCACTGGTATGTTTTTCCTCACACTATACAAATAGCCTATTTAGCAGCTATGGAGTACTAAAACAAGTTTCTAACAGTTCAGCTCACCTGATGGGGAAACTTAGCCCCCTGTCATGAACCCCGCAATATCCCTGTTCTGATTGTAAATTCTACATTAGAGAGTTCTCGAAATTTTAGAACTAGAATTGAAAGCTTTCATAAATGCATACAAAATGTTAAGCGATAGATCTTTGAACAGTTCTTTGGGAGATCTGACTGTATTTTCTCTCCCCTTGATGCTGGCTTCCTTTGGCATATAATAAGCGTAAATATCCTATAAAGAATTAAATGAATTATAACCTCATGCTCTGCAACTTGCTCTTCAACTTCAATTATATTGCTACGAGACACTTCAAACACTGCAGCCTGACTATCAGCATTGCTAAGCCAATCCTCAATTTTGATTCGAGTCTCGCTCCACTCTGTCATGAACTCTTGCTCTTCAACTTGCCTCATAGCCATCTGGTCCTTTATGCTAGAAGACAATAAAATAAGAGAGTCCATCAGCTTATTGATCCTGACCTCGCATGGTTTCCTAACTTTCTCGCAGAAGAGGCAATGACAAGTCTTCAATCAAAGTAGTGCATGAAAAACTTCAGGTTATGCAGAAGTGGTTAGAAGGAGTATGTAAGTATTCATCATATCACTTCCTAGATGGAGTTTTGCTTTCGATGCTTCATCAAATTACCGGGTTGTTTTGCACGCCTCCCAGAGCATTTTTAAAGGATTTTGCAGTGGTGGGGCATTTGAGAAAAGGGTGCTTGAGATAAATGCAGAATCTACAGATTAGCAGGCCGTCAAACTACTCTTAAAATTGTGAAGCAGCAGTTGCAGGAAAAATGAATTGAGATTTGAAACGTGGTCAATAAAAACTAAACATTTTTCATTCACAAAAATTTCAAATAAGGCAAGAAATAAAAAGTCATTAAAACAAAGGGGCGCTTAAGTGGTGGGGCAAACATGTCCCACTGGCGGGGCAATGAAAAGANNNNCCCGCCGCTTTATATGTTAGAAAATGCCCTGTCTCCAGGTCAAGTGCTGTTTTGATTAATATTGTAGAATTTTGCAGAATTTTACCAAACAATAATCTAAACCTTTCCATAGCCATTTTGAAAACATCTTTTTTCCAAAATAAGTCTTGGAAATGGTATTAATATTTTTTATTAATATTTTTGATTAATATTTTTGATTGATATTGTAGGATTTTACCAAGCAATAATCTAAACCTTTCCATAGCCATTTTGAAAACATCTTTTTTCCAAAATAAATCTTGGAATTGGTATTATCAATTTCTATAATTTTTCAAAACTTTCCAAAACTTGTACGAACCCCGCAAAGATATGTCATATAAATAAGTATTGTTACTACATATTCTTTTTTCTTTTCTAATCCTACTGAAAGGGTGTACGTGTTAAAATATCAATTGAAATCAAAAATGAAAAGAACTTCCCCTCCACTTTATACGTTAGAAAATGCCCTGTCTCCAGGTCAAGTGCTTTTTGATTAAAACAGCCTAGTAGTGACCTTTTCATACAAAGACCTACGGATTTCTTCCTTTTTGTTCTTGAGCATAAAAAATGTGAAACCTATAGGAAATTTCAAAAACTATTTATATTATAAAACCCTCTGTTTCTAAATAGCAAAATAATATATGGAACAAAATCAAAGGAAAAATCAAAACAAAGTTCATTCTTCATACAGGCTCATTTTTATGGTGGAAGCAAAAGTACTTTAGGTTCAGTTTAAATAAAAAGCAATAGTCTATTTTATTGTGCTCAAAGGACGTGAGATTGAGAGTGCAAGGGGGTGGAAGGGGAGGTAGGAAGGGGAGGTAGGAAGGGGCAACTTACTTCAGCTGGACTGCAGCACATTGTTCTCTTAGCATCTCCCAAGTGTTCTCCAGTGATCGAATATCCGAACGTATAGAGGGCACGAAGTCATTTCCATTTTCCTCTTTAATGATGTCTCTTCCTTCTCTGATGACATTATCAATCTTTTCCTGGTAACTGTTTATCTCAGAGTACAAGGACTACAAAGTTGGAAAAGAAAATCTATGTAATTATACTTTTGAGTGGAATGAAATGTTTACATTTTTCACAGATCCCGGATCAAAATTGAGAAAGCACGGTGTGGATCAAATGAAAGAATGTGTAAAGAACCTTCACCTCAGTTTTCAAATATTTGTCTTGTTGATTGTTATTTTGCCGCGCCGGACTCTGAAAACCATGTCAGAATCTGACACGGCAGACATCGACGACAATGATTATTATTTTGACGATTTCTGACCTCTTTAGCATAATGATTCAATTTGTTCAATATAAGATTATTGCTTTTTGAAATCTTAAATAAATCGTCGTTTATATCAAATTTTAGCCCTCTAATCATTGCCTTTTCAGCAAGCAAATGAACCACTTCTGGCAAGTGAATTTGGCTTAATGACCAAAGTTTGCTTTCATAACTTGAGCTGTCGGGGCTTGCTTTCAAACAGTGACTTGACGATCCTTAAACGAAAAAGCAACGTAATTCGTTGATATGACCACTTAGATAGGCCAGGTGCCTAAAGAAAGGTTTCATGTGAAACCTAAGACAAACAAAGACCTGCAACAACAAACACAATCGAAAATCATTGTTATCCATTCTTTCATCTATTGTAGAGAAGGACAATTGGTCGCGTGCCAAGGGAACTAACAAAGAATAAAAAGCATATGTTTGGCTCATCAGATGATTTTAAACGATGATGAAAACAGATGATCTGTGACCGATTGTGCGGTTGTTATTTTGCATCCATAATTATCTCTTCTCATTCGGATATTTTAGGAAGCAGTGACTTCTGATATTTCATTCACGACGACGAAATCTTTAAATGAAAATATAGACTATGGGCTTCCAAGAAAAGATAGTGATGCATGTAGTATGCCATCTGTAATATCAAATATTAATTCAAATGCATTTCACAACGGTCCACTTTTGAGCATGGTACATGTCTGAAGTGTAGGAAATGTCATGTTTCCAAATCAAATACAAAGAAATAGCCACAAAATCTAAGCATAGACCTTTTTCAGTAGATATATTTCGATTATATCAAACACCTTATTACTCCAAGTAAGTATGGAAATATACTTTTTATGTACCAAAACCAACCTCAAATTTCAACGATGCTTCTTCCAATATAACAAGGCTGCTCTCCAAACTGTCTATGTCTTCTAATTCTTTACTTTTTTCTTGTATCCAACCCATTATTGGATCGTATTCTTGCTTCCAGTGAAGATGGTTTTCTTTGTCCTCCAACTGCTTTTCAGTTCTGCAACGGAATGGTTGTGAGCAATCTCGTAAACAATATCTTAACGATTCAAATCTGCAAAAGTTTCGCGCGCGTGTCACCTCTTGTTATGTAAATCAGCATTTGGCCAATTAGCATCTGACAAGAGATTTGCAGATGAAGAAACCGTTTTAAGACATTGTTTATTAGAAAACAAACCAAATGTGCATCTTTTTAACCTTGGGATCTTGGGGGGGGAAGGGAGATATGAAGCAGCCCACCCTACAAGAAAACTCCTCAGGTAAACTTCAAAACAAAGTGAATAATATTGTAGGCAGGAGATCTTGTTACATTCAAATGTTTTTAAGAGTTAAGCATCAATTTGACTTATCAGATAAGATTGCTAAATCGATTTAGCTTTGCTAGAGACTTCTGCAGCTGAATAATTGGTAATCTACTTGACAATTCCTACGGTTAGGATATGATAATGAAAGTATTTAAAGATTGTTGATTTAAAGATTGTAGATTGTTGAATTAAACATTTAAGGAGATAAAAGTGTTGAATTCTGTTCTTATAATCAGTGGTGCCTTCTAATTGTTGTATTAAAACAGGAATTTAGAACGAAGAATTCCTCATTCTACCATGCTGATATGATTTTGCTATTCTCAGATTTTATCGCAAGTAAAACTCAATTCACCCATTCCACGCTTCCCTGGAACATTTGAAATGTCTGATAACTACGGGCTTCTCAACAACAGAATAGCTCAATTGTCAGGGAAGGAGAGTCAAATAGGAGTACAAAGGGAGGGGAGGCGTATGGTATGGGAGGGGAGGGGCAGAAGATAATATGAGCGGGTGGAAAGAAAATATCATGCAGAGTTTACGCAGATATCCAAGCCACACCGAACTGTATTTTAACCCACCCAAACATATTGGATCGGTTCTGCTCAGACAAAAATGCAAATCTCACTTCCACCATAACATATCCTATAAACAGGACCTAGTCTGATGATCTTAAAGTGATTTTTGAATTGTATTTTCTTTATTCACATTTTTTTCTAATTTTCTACTTTCTCATCTTTTTTTGTTTTTCTTTATATTTTGTTATCAGCTGATATAATTAATATTTGATATTTACATTTGATTAATACAGGGTAAGCAGTCTGTGGCAACTGTCCAACCATAGTACTCTAAAATAAATCCTTTTACTACTTGCTTTTATTAATTGACATTTATAAATAGTCTTCTACTGTTTGGGGCAGCATGCCTCTAAGACTCCTGGCCATATTACACAACTTTACTTTGTGTAAGATCTCCACATAGCGGACTGGACTACACTACTAGTCCAGGTCTGATGTATTTCTACACATAAAGAAATTCCTTCAAAAGTAAACTCTTTCTTTTGCGCATACATTTTGCTATGAATTTTCTTCAGTATTGACATTACAATAATATGGAGTCTGCTTAAATAGAAAAAAAGGAAAAAAGAAAGAAAAATCTTAATTTTAATTTATTCTCTATATGTATGTTATAAGCTATGTGTACGCAGCTCTGATATAAATAAATATATATATATATATATATATATATATATATATATATATATATATATATATATATATATATATATATATATATATATATATATATATATATATATATATATATATATATATATATATATATATATATATATATAACTATATATACATATATAGATACATATATATAAATGTATATTTATTATAAATTTAACTATATATATATATATATATGTATGTATTTATGTATGTATATATGTTTATATATCGGGTTTCAATAGAAGACGATATTAGAATCATGAAATCCATCAAATCAAGGGACGGTAAATGTACATGAATTATACGTAGTATCGTAAACAGAGAGCAACGATCAATATCGTGGCCTCGATCGAACGCACATAACAAACAAAATAAAGTTAATAGGAAAATACTAGTTAAGAACCAATGTAAAAAGGCCACGATCATCCAGAAAGCAACATAAATTTAGGACATTTTGTGAGTCATGTCGCTCTCATAGGTAGACTGCAGAGAGAAGCAATGCTCAAAAGAATTCGGAAACTAGTGGCGCTTCTCCCTTCTGTCCCCCTTCCTACGCCACCATAAGCACCCTTCCTAAAAAACTATGAACCTGCCAGTCAACCAGCCATCCAAAACTCCTGTATAATAAAGTCAAAAATAAAACACACTACATAAAGCTTCTTTTTTAGATGAAACTAAATACTTACCAAGGCTGAAATGAAAGCATTGTAAGGAATTGAGACATTACGTCGGATTTATAAAGTTAGTAAGTGAAGAATGACTCTAAATCAATAATATCGAAAATGTGAATTGAGAATTAAAGCAAAGTAAACTCGAAACAATTCAATATTTTCTACACAAAAACTAGGGCTTCAATTGCTTCCAGAAGGCTGTGAAAATAATTTGCAGCATTAGTAGGTGAAAATAAGTTTTCAATGTACTTTGCAGTGCCACAAGGATCCTTACTAACCTTCTTTATCCGGATAACTGACTAAATGATCGAAAAATCCTAAAGACAGATACTAGCAAACCAGGAAATTTAGTACTTCTGAGATTAAATTTGCATGAGAAATATGAAGGGGATTCTGTGCTGTTTGTCGTGGTTAATGAAAATAACTAAGTTACTTTACGACAAAGGAAGAGCCACAAAATTTGAAATAGCAATAAGCTGGCTCTTGTATTAAAAGAATGACGTCACTCCTGGCAATGTGTGTATATAACCTTAGATTTCTTGATATCAATACCTCGAAACAAGACCTGAAGATCTGTGTCTCTTAACTTTCTCCCATTCTTCCAACAAATCTTTAATATCTTCTTGTATTTTTTTTCTATTTTCATCCCATAGCCGACCTTTTCCCATGACCTTTTTACCTTCATCTACTGTCATTTGTACAACCTCCTCTGTGCGAATGAAGTCTTCCTCGAAATTTAGTACCTATTAAGAAGCAAAGGTGATTCTTCTTTTGAACAAAAACAATGAAGAGACTTAATGGAATGTCTGTCTGGTCAGGCATGGTCAGTCAGTCGTGGTCTGTCAGGCACTGTTATTTATTTCAAGAAACTATTTTCAAGATTCCAGCATTCTACTTTAGAGAATTCAAACATAAAAGAAGGACGGTAAAGATTTACATAATGCAATGATGGCAATGAGTGAGAAAGCAATCAGCAAATCACTAATAATTAGCTAATTATCATTATTAATCACTGATTTGCTACGAGTTGATTGAGTCTTAAAATTATTAGCTATTTCAATTACTTAAGATCCACAACAAAACACAGCCTACTCACAAATATAATACGCTATTGAAAACATTGAGTCGCCAATAAATATATTGAGGTTGAATTTATGCATTTTATTGGTCGAAGGATAACAAATAAACCAATTTTATAGCATGTTGTAATACAGCTGAGAGGAAGAACTTCAATCCAAATCACATAACTGGAAGTTTGAATTGCCACAAATTACGAGAAAATTTTTCCACAGTGGAGCCAATCTAAGAATTTTACTTTATGAATCAATGGTAATGGGAAAAACCCGTTATGCTAATATTTTGTCTCACTTACATCATTAAAAATGATTTTGCTTTTCGTAGGAATAGTCAATATAAATTCCCTCAAAAATCTTCCATGTAAAGCAGAAACATTGACTCAATTATGCTTTGAATAAAGAAACTGGGAACAGAATCAATAAAAAGCATTTCAACATATGGTTAAAATCTAAATTTGTTGCATCTAAATCAAAATCTGTTGAAGAATTAAGCTATTACAATCCAAGTCTTGTTCTAGGCTATTTTTTAAAACAAGAAGAACAAGCGAAATTGTGACAGTCTTCAAGCTACTAGTATTTTATACGTCTAAAGTTTAAGTTGATTAAGCAATTTACCAGGCAAATGCAGTGACCTTGAAAATCGCACCTGATTCAAATAACAGCTCTTTGAGAAGTAGAAAGTTGCATTGACAAAGCAATGGAGCACTGAAGAAATTTTGGCAGTATCTAGGACCTGCTTATTGAGAAAATAAAAAATGAGTCTAGAACTAACTGCCTAGATGTCAAAGAATAGTGTTTGTTAATGAAATCCTTAGTTAACTTATTTTAAAGCCAACAAGTAACCTCAGCTCTTATTGAGTAAGCTGTTTTGATAAGTGACTCATAAGTACTCATAACGTCATGTACGCTAAAATTCTTTGTTGTGATTTGAGAGCTTTCACTAGAGTTCTTTGATTGAACTTCCTAGTAGTCTGTTTATAAATGGATTTTGAATGGGAAGTGATTTCCGAAACACAGGCTCTCGCGAATTTCTATCAGATTTTATTCAAAACAAGCAAGTGATAAAAAAGTTCTACAAACCTTTTCACTATCTGAAGCAAAAGATTGCATGGCAGAGGATTTTTCAAGTTTCTCTTTGATCATTTCAATTGCTGCCCATGCTGAGGCGAACTTAATTGACCACTTCTCAAGCAACTTCTTTTGGCGGGGTTCTTGAGTTGGTGAATCGCTTGAGCTAACATGAAAAGGTGACTGATGATAGAAGAATGAACTATGTGCAAAAAGACATAGTTCTGATTGGATTGATTCTGATTGGATTGATAGCTCTGATAGCACTGCTGGGACAATAAGATTAATTCACGTCACAGCCAATTTAGTTTGGGATACAGAAGTTTGGGGGTGTGGTGGTTGCGAAACCCACACCTTTTAAAATCTGTCGATAGTTCTATCTACTTTGGGTAAAAATCTCATTTCTTTCGACAAATGTGAAGCAACTGCTATTCCTTTAGCATTAACAGCATAGGGTAACTATTTGGTAACGATATTATTAAATCAAGACTGAAGCCATCGGTAAATGCCATCTGCAACACCCCCAATTGATGTCCGAGGTTGTGCCCCAGCTAGCAGCTACCCTAAAGCTTTGGAAACATTAACACGCATACTTGAAGAGCTATCTTTAACTACTCGCATTAGCATTCATATTTATTTTGCTTATTTCTCTTGGCAGTTAATTCCAATTGTTCATTTTTCGTGTTTATTTACTCAAGCCAAACAGCATTATGTCAAAGTAGCGTAGAACTATGGCCGATTATGTTAAATGCTTTAGGTACGGAAGAATTCACTTTGGGAAATGCACAGTAAGAGAGTTCGATGGAGCTGCAGCTTCAATGATAAAATTACAGCACAAATGCAAAGCTACAATGTTTCTATCAAATTTAATCAAAATATTCGTTGCAATCCAAAGAGAAAAAGACTTCTCCTTCGACGTGAACTTTTGAAGCCTCTCGAAACCTTGCAGTTTACACCTTCTGTTCTTCACATTTTGCACTGTTGACTATAATTGAATACTATAAATAGCCTAACTCATTCCTATTTCTATCGGTATCATTGCTCTGATTGTGTCTGATGTTATGAAAACACCGCAACAGCAAGGTTTAACAAATCCCGGCTCTAACTTTTTCCTAACACAGAGCTATACTTCAAAACGTATCAAAGGGGATTACTTGCTACCACAGTAGTTGTACGAAGGGATTAGATTGTTTACGTAGCAAAACATGTTGCAGAATCGAAGTGATTGATATGAACAATCTGCATGAAAAGTGACTGAAAACAGACAACTTCCTGACTCAGTTCAGTCGAGGATTCAGTTATACTACGACCAAGAAAGCTACTTCCATTGTCTTACCTGGTTGATCGCCTACTTCCTTTCAGGCTAAATGTTTTTTTCACCTTTTTCATCATATTGTCAGCTGTTTTGACAACACGTTGAGGTCAGTATTTACAACACCTTCAGTTGGCCTATACTGAAGCAACGATTGAGAAAATGTATCAGTACAATGGATTTCCATGACTATAAAGCGCTTTTGTACCTTAAATACATAAAAATCATTCACTGGAACATATGCTTTTTGTTTTGGTCTCCTAGTGGCATAAATGCATTACTTTCAAAATTCTCTGCATATTTGTAATCTCGAAAGCAGTATTTTGGCTAGAAAACAGGCATTCCAACCTGCGTGCGATATCCATCCCCCTTTCAGTATTCTAAGGGTATAGGTGTGAAATATTCCCCTTTTAGGGATCAATATCACCAAAGATTACGAATTCTGAGGTGCAAATGGCGCCGTGCATGGCATAGTCATGTGGCAACGCCCCTACGCTGCTGGTCAGTTGAAGTGATTCCAGACTTTGTCTATGTACTGCATTATCTCGGTTCGATGATATAATAATTTTCATAAAGATAGAGTTATGACATATTATGTCTTTTCTAACCAACAGTGGCAACAACAACCTATAGCAAAATAACAGTACTCTTGGGTCAAAACAATTTAGCTACGATCGCATTAGAAGTGAAGAATCAGAAACAGGAAAATTCCAACGGGACTTGTCTTTTCCTTGGCTACCGTATTTTCTCGAATAGAATCTGTGGATTCTATTTGTTTTTTCTGGCTTTTATTCGAGGGCGGCTTTTATTCATTTTTTCACTCATTGCAGTGCATTCGCTAACACACTACATTGCATTCGAATTTGCTTAAAACTATGTAAAGTACTTGAAATTGAAACCTTTTAGTTTAAAAACTTTCTGGTGTCGTCGCAATGGAAGAAACTTGAAAATTGATTTTTGTCAGGGGGGTTCAAGATTTTTGAACATTTCCTACCATGAATACACTTTGGAATTATATACTGTAACATATTTTATTGAAGATAGCAAAAGAAAGAGCTATCAAAATAAACAAAACAGATATATATATATATATATATATATATATATATATATATATATATATATATATATATATATATATATATATATATATATATATATATATATATATATATATATAT
>OLMO02000325.1:12709202-12770988 GCA_900291935.2 Cassiopea xamachana
GTGTGTGTGTGTGTGAAAAGCAGAAGTGCCAGTGTAGTATCATTATTACGTTAGTTCTTGTTCTTCAGCTTATGTGATTTGCACAGCCAAAAGTGTTCTTCCTCACAATTGGTCAGGGGACTCGGCCCCCACATAGCATTGCCCAAAGGTGGTTCGAGCCCCAAGCCCCCACGTAGTCAGCGCCCATGATTAAGTTTGAAAAAGTAGGCATTGCTGTGCATATTTGTTTGGAGAAAGTAAGAATTTTGTACTCAGCATGTGAGCTCTTGATTGACAATGTGCACAGTGTCTGCCTAGCTCCCTTTAGCAACATAATCCTTTATGCAATAGGATTTGTCTTATAAGTCTGCCTATGATGATGCCCTTTTGAGGAATGGCATCCGTTAGCTTTTATGATAGCATATACACCAGTAACATTGAGGCTCAGGCTGGCTGTCCTTAAAGTTCCAAAAATTTTGAGGTTGAATTGTTCTTAATTTTTTCTTAACTTAGTAGGGTGTAGGCAATTTAGAAATACATGGAAGGACAACATACAAGACAGCATTGGGTGTTCTGCTTTATTGAGAGCCCATTAGCCAATTACTACATACGAAATTGTCTCTTCTGCATATCAATTCATTGAAAAAAGTTTATAGAAAATTATAAATAGACAAAAGTTAGCACAGTATTTAGTTTCACTGGGGGTAACTAATTTGCGAAAATCAAAGAAGAGAAGTGATAAGGCTGTCAATTCTCCTCAAGCTATCAAGGAAACGAAACTTCATATCCATTTATTAGTGGATAGCTTATGCACCATTGTTCAAAACATATTTTACCTCAGTGCTTCAGGCTCAGCCTTGTTTTTAATTTTTTCTTAATTTTCCCACAAATTCCAGGCTCGTGTTCTTATTGAAAAAGAGTGTGTTTGTGGCCGGTAAGCTCATTGTTTCACAAATAGTTTTTTAATCCAATATATGGCCCTTTTAACTGCTTTCTCGAAGTTCTAATATATAAATATATACTCCTTTTGCCGCTTGGGAGCAAAACGGTTTTTATAGTCTTCTGAATTTTTGCTTTGCTTACTGAAATGTCATCATGCATTGAAATGCTATTTATTTTTTACGCACCTCATTCCTATACGGTGAAATAATCGCCCTTGTTTGCAAAGTATCAAAAGTTTGCGCCACTTCTAGGTTATGACTGAATGAAAAGTTTGTTATATCCTGGGTAATTATGCTGCAGGGACCTTGAATTTGGTTCGCAATAACGAGATGTTGTTATATTCTGGGTTCGTTATACCGAGAGAATTCGTAAGGAGTTTAGTAGGCAGAATCAAAGGACCAGACATTTTGTTCGCTATTCGGGTTGCAATATATAGAGATTCATAGAAACTTTTGTATATATGTATATGTATGCACACATATCTATATGTAGGTGTGTGTATATATATATATATATATATATATATATATATATACATACATATATATATACACATATATATTTGCATATATAATATATATATATATATATACATATATTTATATATACATATATATATATATATATATATATATATATATATTATATATACATATATATGCATATATATATACATGCACACATATATGTATTAATTTATACTTAAGGCTTAGGCTGACATGGAGAATATATCTAACCTTGAGTGGACTACCACAATTGTTACTTCTGCCTCTGCCGTGCTTCGAACACGAGACATCAGACTTCTGAGTCTCTTGACTATACCACTGCACTATAGACGCACGCAGTGAAATAGTCGCGAAACTCTGAAGTGTTTCTTCCAATTAGTCCTCCACAACGACAGGAAAGTTTTAATTATGAAGCTTGGCTCTGATGAAGACAATAAGCCGAACAGAAAAAATAAACTGCCCAGCCGTTGTGGAGGACTAATGGGAAGAAAGAGAGCCCACTCATGGTAAGATATATATATATATATATATATATATATATATATATATATATATATATATATATATATATATATATATATATATATATATATATATATAATCTAAATATACATACATATATATATTATATATTTATATATATGTATATATATATATATTTATATATATATAATAAATATATATATATACACTCAGTCATAGTAATATACTGAGTCAAGTCATTAATACAAGCATAAACGAAACAGCATTAGACCTAGACAAAATTCTCCTTGCATGCAATAAAAGTCACTTACCCATTTTTCTATTAGGTCTGTTCTGAAGTCAATTCTCGATCGACTGGTAGGATCTTTGGACAACCGTCAAGTTCGTGTAATCCAAGGATTTCGAAGTAGTCTAACTCTTGGACTACAACGATATTTCGAGACCTACATGCGTTGTGCTAAAGATAATTTTGATATAAAAGGCTGCTATGTGACGTGTTATGTATATTCTTAATTACAAACGAAGTGAATCAGAGTTTGCTGGATGACTGGCTGCTGGCTGGGTGGCTAGATGACTGGCAGACTGGATCTTTGTGCAGGTAAAAACGCTAGACGACCTGCTTTTGAGGACAAAGAATGCTGCTGTGAATATATTCTTGTTTGAATACAGATGCATTAAATACACATGAAAATACCAAGTAAGTAAGAAGTGCATAGTCATATTTCTCTATTATTAAAGAACGTTGATAATTTGATGCTCTGAGGTGTGTTTTGTGGAAAACAAAACAATGAAGGGAATGTCTTGAAAGTGTTGTTAGTTTTTAGGAGATGAATGAACTCGGTATAAAAGGCATGCGATACAAGTCAGATTGAAATTCCAACTTTGTTTGACCATCAATGGCAAAGAAAAACAGACAAATTTTTATCAACACTCCATCGTTGCTACGTTACAAAGACATGAACCACAAGATTCTATCTTTTAGGAGTAAAATTTTGCAACTTTTTTCGCTTGTGTGGAATGGAGAATCCAGACATGTGGATGGCAATGATCATAGTGAAGCGATTATGATGATGATTTAGATAGCCAAAAAATGAGAATCAAGAGGCAATCACGATGTCATGATTTAATTAATAATGATGAAGATGATGACAGTGATGATTACTATGAGCTTTCATCATTTTTCTTTCATCTCTCGGTTCCAGTGACAAGCTACATAAACAAATCTTATCTAACCTCATCAATGTCGCTATAAGTAGTTCCTTCTTTACTTTCTGCTGTCGAAACAAACCATGGACGAGCCCCGACATATGACATTTATGAACAGCGCTCAATTTTGTAAATTTTTTAAACTTGTACTTCCCTGTTGGAGGTTTTTTGTTAGATAGTTAAACCTGACAGCCTGTTGTACGTTGTCTAGTTTTAGCAAAACGCATAATTGTAACTCAGGCTCATCGCCATGGGGTGGCAAATGCCACCCCTGGGCAACAGGATGCCAGCTTTTTGCCACCCCTGGCAAATTTTTTGCTAATTTTTAACGTTAATTTATCTTTTTAGTTCTCCTGCGATTTTGATTGAGCTCAACTTTGGTCTTTTTGATATTCTAGAAAGCTCAATCTTCTCCTCCAAACGAGTTACTATTTGATTGTGATAACATAAAGTAGGTAATACGCTCTCATATTTTGTACCATGTCATTCCTCCAAGACAAATTTGCCCACCCCCCCTGAGACACAGGCAAAGCTACGGGCTTGTTGTAACTTAGTTGAGATGGGAATTATATTGAAGTCTAAAAGACATTATTATTATGATGATTACCATGATGATGAATTAATTGCTAGTCCATGGTTGGAGACCTCGTCGTGATGGTGAGCATGCACAGAAAGGCTACCACGCCTAAGCTGATTGCGATCCATTTTGAAGAGTTTTGAATTGAGGCAAATGTTTTTGACCTGTGGCTGCAACTGTCCCAACAGGCCCTTTCAGTGAAAAGGAGGCTCTACAGTTCAGCCTAGCAACTGTAGGCGGAAACAGAGTGGATTGAGTTTAGCGGAAGGAATCACCTCCACTGACAAAGAGAGTGGATCCTAGGTCCTGTCAGGCCGTCAGGACCATAATGGGAGAGAAGAAAATGTTTATGATGACTACAGTGGCAACGTCCAGACTGTGGACAGAACTGCAGAAATATGCATGAAAGTATCCAATGGGACTTACTGCTTCACAAGTGTTTGAAGAGCCTCTGTTTGAATTCTCCAACTTTCATTCAATGATGCTAGCCTCTTTTTGAGATCATCAGCCTCATCTTGATCAACACATATACCCTCATTTATACTAGAACATACTTTTGACAAATCCTCAACTTCTGGTTCCATTTTATTTAATTGTGAAAGCAGAGCCTGAGAATTATAAAGAAAATATATGAAGTGCATGGTTGGGATAAATATTCTTGCATTCCAGTAAATATCCAAGAAGCTTCAAAATTATGCTTGCATTGGCGAGAAGATGGAAATTATATATTAATGCATGCAAAATCAGCTATCAATTAAAATGTCATTCATAGTAGCTTCTAATTCACTACAGATGTATTTAATGCTAGCCCAAGTAAAGAATGCTGAAGAGTGAAGACTCAAATCAATGTTTTCTAAATATTGGCACACAGCTCTGCATTCTGCAGCGAGATGACACTAATGATGACGATATGTAATCTTATGTTTTCTTAATATTGGCACACAGCTCTACATTCTGCAGCGAGATGACACTAATGATGACGATATGTAATCTTACCTTATAAGCTACCAACTTTCTTTTCAGATTTTTGTCTAAAGGATTATTATTCATATCTTTTGCAGTTACTTTCTCTGTGGAATGCAAAACTTTCTCTATTTCCTTGATCTTTTCCACCACGAGCTGATAGAGATTGTCCGTTATTCTATAAAAACAAAAATCACTAACTTTGGATTCATGCTTATTGGTCAGAATATTTGTAAGAGTTTGATGTAAGATGCCAATGCTATCAAACTATGTCTTAAGTTTGATGTAAGATGCCAATGCTATCAAACTATGTCTCAAGTGGGACTTCAAATGAAAACATCTTACCTTACTTTAGTTTCAGCAACGTCTTTACCTAATTCTACAAAGCTATCAATCATTTGTTGAATAAAATTTGATACAATTAATTCATCTTCCTCTGATAGAACTTCTAGTGCATCACCAGCCTCCTCCCCAGTTCTAATAGCCTCGATTTTGCCTTCAAGTTGTCGTAATTCATCTACATAGTCCTAGGATGAAAGAAATTGAGACACTCGCAAACACAACGACCCAACTGACAAATGCAGTATTACGAAAACCATGTATTCATGACTGCATGAAGAGAGCTGAACACCAATTTAGTTGACAATACCTGAAACTCCTGGCATTGCTGCAAAGCTGGATGAAGTTCAAATGGATCATAGCTGAAATTTTCAAGTCTTTCCTTGCATTCTTTTAGCTCATCATCCGCAACTACGATTGGTCCTTTAATTGTATCCAATAGCAATTCGCGAAGTCTGATAAAAATAGTATTTAGAACTCTAAGGTAATCATGAAAAATTAAGGTATTTAAAGCAAGAATGCTGAATTAAATATATTGAGAAACTGAATAGGATAAGTGAAGAAGAAGAGGAAAAGATCTTATCAGATGAATCTAATTTAGTTTGATTTAATTTAGAGTGATATATTTTAAGTACAATTATACAATAACATTTGATGTAGTATAATTACGATGCTTTGTCTCATTGAAAATTTTGTAACACAAATGCTTATCTTTGAAAGTCTCCTCTCCTCTATTCTCACCTTTCTTGCCGTAACGACGTTCTATCAAAAATAGTTTGCCAAAGCTTTTTTAAAGATTCAAGACCATTTTGCAAAGATTCAATCTCATCCTCCACAATTAGTCCTGACAAAATCAGCGTCTCTGTTTGATTAACCAGCTCTCCAACTTTTAACTGATGTGGCTGAAGTTCCTCGATAAAATTCTAAAGCAAAAATTTAGCAAAAAACTTGCTTTAGTCCTCGATTATATGCAACGAATCAAGGGAATTTCTAAACAATTTAACGGTTTCATAATCCAGAAGCACAATATGTAAATACTGCTGAATAGAATTCCATGAAATAACGAAGTATGTATTCATAAAAGCAATTCTACAAAGTTTTGTATTTCTAAAAGTAGAATCAGCACCAAGTACATCGAGTATCACTTGATGCTGGAAAAATATGCAACAATCGTAGATTCAAAAGCCGTAAGATCTTGGTGAAAAATTGAACTGAATTGATTGGATTACATACCATTAACTTCTGATACTCCTCTGCTAAATCTTGAATGCTACAATGACCTAATTCTTTTGCAGTTGCTATGAATTCATCGCATTCATTCAAAAAGTCCATCTCTGCCCTAATATATGATCTAATTTCTTCAGTTTCTTCTGACGTGATAGTGTCATTCTTAAAGAGGAAAGGAAATGCTTTCAGAAAAGTACAATGCAAGAAGGCCTTAAATGAGAATGCAACTGGAATAGTGGGAGCATAACCGACCTTTCACAAATCAATTATTACGTTTAATAAAAGGGATGGTAATAGCTCTTGTCTTTGATAAACGAGTTCCTAACTACGTGGCAAATAAAATGATGTTTTCTTATGAAAGTCCTGTTTGCAACATAAGAATACGTTGGTTGTTGAAGAAAGAATTTTTCAAAATCTGCTTGAGTTCATTTAGCAGCAGAGGTGTAGTCGAGGGGTAACGTGACATAACACCACTACACTTCCTAAAATGTTTCGCATCCACCCTTCTGCTATCTGTTGAAGCAAATGTTGATGAATTGCTTTTAATTTTGCAGCGAAAGTAAAGCTTTGAAATGCTGCGTTTGTTTTGAGCTCTTGCATTATACTTCCTACAATGTGGTGACTATTCTACTGTTTGTAAGAGGCAACAAGAGTACTTGGGGATTGTATACGCTTTGAAACTTGTCAGTCTGCATTTTACTGAAACGTGTACTCACTTTGACTGGCTCCAAATCTTTCAGCTTCTCATACAATGTACTTACATAAAGTACCACGAGGCGGCTGTCAATCATTTCACGTTGAAAATCTAAGGAATAATCATTTCAGTTACAGAAAAAGTTTCGAGAATTGAAATATTTGCTTTAACATAAAAATTGCAACTAAAGGTTCTTTATGAATTGAAGCAAGCTAAATACAGAAATTATTGTGTGAAGAAGATGGGCACGATTTGTTTGAGAAATGAGATGACCTGCGCAAGTATGCAGTAGCGGAAGCTTGGAAAACACATTAGGATTTCGATCGAATGCCTGTCTTGAAATTTAGGTAATCCAGAGCGTAAATGCATCATTAAAATCACTTGCAATTTGCTTGCAATTTACTTGCAATTTACTTGCAATTTACTTGCAATTTACTTGCAATTTACTTCTTCAACTTCCTATCCTCCCTCTGCAATTGAATGCAACGACAATGCGTTTGCAATGCACTTAATTCTAAAAGGCTGCTTTTTACCCCCGTGCCTCTGGATCGTAAAAGTCAGAGCGTACTAAGTATATTATCCAGGAAATTTACTAGCATATTGCCTTATGTTCTCACCTGCTTCAGATTTTTCGTGTTGTAAAGATACCCTTTTTCGTTTCTTAGGCGTACAAACATTTACCCAAAACTAGCGTTCATGTTGTGGATGCCATGGTTTCGGCAAACTCCTTTTCTATCAACTTGATAAGGAAAACAAATATTTCCAGCAGGAAGTGTACAAACGTCACTCCGTATATCTCATGCCTACTACTTGTTATTCATTTTTGCATAAAATCTCCTTTTATAGGGAAATCTAACGGGAATACTTTAAGTCTACAGATGAAATCATTCTTTAAATTGTGGTTGCCGAAGTGAGGATGGAAAGTTATAGTTCAACCCATAAGCAGTCCATTTTGCTTCCAATGAAACTGAGCTTTAATAGCAAGTGTAAAACTGAATCCCTTCATAGTTGGCGCGGAATAGGATCCAGGGGCGTCGGGCCCGGAGGGTAGGGGGCCATGGTACCCCAACTTTTCCACTCAAAGCCAAACACCCTAGCCTCCCTGAGACCCTGGTGCTTAATGACCATAACATAAAAAGAGTAACGCAAACAAAGTCCCTAGGATTGATTGTTGATGAAAACCTTTCGTGGGAAGCACAATTCAACCGTACAATGGACAAAATTAACTCTTGGATTTGGGTTTTAAAGAGATTGAAAAATATACTACCTCAGTCACAACTTTACATTGTCTATTATGCATTGGTTGAAAGTCAATTACGTTATGGTGATGTTGTTTGGGGTAGTTTGTCGAGAACAAAACTGGCTGCCCTTCAGAGACTACAAACACGAGCTCTCAAAATAATCAGGAACGCCAAAATTAAAGATACTTGGTCATGTCCTGGGATGAATGTAGAAAAAATAATTTGCTTTGATAGGAATGTTATGACCTATAAAATCATACACAAACTTTGCCCAAACAGCTTCCTAGAAAAGTATAAAGCAAGGTCTAGTTTCTCATCCTAAAATACAAGAAATAGCCAAAATCTCCAAATCCCTAAAAATAGGACTGAACGGTATAAAAAAAAGCTTTCATTACTCAGCTCTTAAGGAGTGGAATAATACGCCTAGAGACATACGTGAGTTGCCAACAATAAATACTTTCAAAAGGCAACTGAAAGTTTATATGAAGAGCAAGACGTAACTAAACACAACCCCCTGGAAGAACAGCTCCACGCTAAATAGGTTTTTTTTTATTTTTTGTTTTTATTATTTTTTTATTACTTTTCGAAATCGTCGGATTTTCAGATATTTTAATGCTTCGTCGGAAATTTTTCGGACTTTAGCTGTTGGTAAGGATAAAGGTTTTGAATTTTGTCAGAAAATCTTTGAACTTGCCTCCCCCCCCCCCCACTCTACAAGTGCCAAGATGCCTCTGATAGGACGCAACAACATCAACATGAACGTAGACATCAAAATCCATCAACGCAACAACATGTTCGTAGCAGGAATTTATAAAACTTCGATCAAGTACTGTTCGGAAACATTGCTCATATTTCCTCAAGATTATCGACCTATTTTTTGGGTGTTTTGAAGAATCGAGAGTCGATTTAACAACTCCGCGTGCTGCATTGTCTGAATGTATATATCAAGGAAAAAAGCGAACTACAGCAACAAATAATCAACAATCCAAATTGTCCACAAATCAAACGCTTCCTCGAAGTTCAAATATTCAATGTTAATTAGCCTTCTCTCTTTGAACGTCTGTTCTCTGTTCTCTCGTGTTTCTTGTCTTCTCAATGCTTCATTTTCACCTCAAAAACTAGTCTCTTCTCGTAACTCTTGTCTCATACATGCGCATGCTCCATGTCACATGATTTAGGAATTCAATTCAATTCATAACAAATACCAATAATCAGTTCCGAAGAAGAAAGCTATTAAAACATAG
This sequence comes from Cassiopea xamachana, assembly GCA_900291935.2. Classification (NCBI taxonomy): domain Eukaryota; kingdom Metazoa; phylum Cnidaria; class Scyphozoa; order Rhizostomeae; family Cassiopeidae; genus Cassiopea; species Cassiopea xamachana. The sequence continues at coordinate 12,718,604 of OLMO02000325.1, forward strand.
GGATTTATATCTCAAAGTTATCAAAATGTAGTGATAAATATAAGCGTAATTTGCATGATGACATGCAACGGCACTCCTTGTCAACAATTATCATCATCAAAAATTAACATTAGCCAATAGTTTGTCGACAGAGGAAGGAAAGGCGAGGCTACTTTTATATCAATGCACTTCCGAATTTAATATATTGTGAATTTCTTGTGATTGGTACAAACCTGACGGTTCTAGCAGTTTATGTACACCAAAAGCACTTTCAGCCAATCCAAAGGCATGCTCTAAGTTTTCTTTTGGTGGCTTTGATAGAAGATTTTGGTACATGAATAAATTTGGTCTACAAAATAAAGACAATTCGTCATAAAAGTAAATGCTTCGCCAGCATTGGCAGACTCTTAATTTCTGCATAGAGAACCAAAAAGCTAAATGAAATCGATGAAGCTAGGACTGTCAAAAGCTCATGTGTAAGGACACTTAAATGTAAAGCCAAGGAGTGACAGATGGAATGGCTTCCCAAGAAACAGGTTGGTAATTTCACACTTTAACTTCAGTTTTATCTTTGAATAAGAAATTGAGTCTTTGAAAAAGACAGCTCCCTTTTAAACAATCACTAACTATCTTCAGGCTAAAACGTTGTATTATATTGAAATCAAGCTAGTTCTGAATCTCGAGGCTGACTATACCTGTAGCGATGAATAAGAGCGTTGAATGCGAGGCCATCTCTCCAACTAGTTGAGAAGTTCTTGACATCAACACCTTCGTAGCTACAATGTAAAGAGAGAAAGTTATCTTAAGTAACAGTTAATTCTGTGAGCGTTTTAATTAAAGGTCCACCTTTACAAGCACTGATTAGTTAGAGAACTTACAAAGCTCCAATATAGCTTCAATGCAATAAATAAGTACAATTTTGATGCAACTTTGATGCAACTTTCACGCAACATTACATTAAGCATACTGCATACCACCAAAATTTGATTTCATGCACAAAAGCATCTTTCACTCAAAACTCTTCCATTCAAGGCCTAGACTTTGCTAATAAACATGTCTTCATGCAAACCAATGCTAAAATGAGATGCCTTGAAAATGATACCTGAACCAAGCATTACTTGCAACAAAGTTGCAAGAGGTTTTTCCTGCTACAGTGAATGCACAGGCAAAAATGCTTTCTTCTCTTCCTGCCTTTATAATAAATTACATTTATCTTTTTGTTTATGAATTTACATGGGATTGAATCTATTTCTCAGCTATGTAGCAATGCTTTCATTCGCTGCAAGCACACATTCTCCAAGAAAACTACTTATTTAGAAACGGGAAAACGATATCTGCTTAATCAAATGGTTACTCCTTGTAGAGTCACTGAACGGGGAGGGATCAAGAGTAGAAAACGATTATTGAAAGGGGGTCTCATGAAGTAATTCAAAAAATCCTGCTATTCACAAATCTTGCTTCAATGTTGTTCACAAGATTCAGGTAAGATGCATGTGCTGTACTCTGGAAGCAGAACTGACAAAGATAAGCAACTCACTCCTTCACAGCCTCACAACACCAATCAAGAATTGCTTTTTCAACATCTTTTTCATTGACCGGTGAGGATGCTTCCTTGGATATTTGAAATACATCAACGAGAGCTCCTTGAATCTAAAAACAAGCGAAAAATTTCCTCCAATTTTCTAGCTAATCATTCTTGAAGTGCTTTTTCATTAGATATTTTCATAAATACTGTACTGAAAATATCCTGTAGGAAAACACTGTATATTCCCCAAGGAAACTGCTTACTTAGAAAAGGGAACACGATAACTGAGCAGAAAACGATCATAAAAAGAGGTGAACAGATTGGACAACTCAGTAACATAAAACGTCACAAAATATGGAGTGGATTGTTTCTACCATACTCTATGTCTCGATATGAGTTTGTAAATTGTATGCAGAGGATTTAAATATGCATGAACTGAACCGAACTCTCTCAACGTACAATTAAATTTCTTGGGAAAAGTAATGTGAGTGTTAAGTGCAACTTTGGTAAAACTTCATTACAACTCTTGCAGAAACATCACATGCAATACCCAGCTTTGATCTCTCTTTCATCACAAATAGATATTACTAGACATTACCATTGGAAGCTAGATACTCAGGATTTCATTTCAACCATAAAGACAAGGAAGGCCAAAATTCTAGTAGGTGAAGGAGAAATAGGACGCATGGTATCATATTGATCTCTTCATCCTCAAAACAATTCGTGATACTAAGGACCCTGATGAATGCCTTGAATCAAAGAAAGTGGAATTCCTACGCCAAAAGATTAATCCAAAGCATAACATGCAATGATGGGTCGAAGGAATGCTATCCTTTCAATTGCTACGCGAAGCGCAAGACTTGAAGTCTTTAAAGTACAACTTGAAGTCGCAAGTCTTTAAGTACAAGCAAGTGACACAGGTGTAAATATATCATTCAAATTTTTATTCAGAAAAAATTCTAGCTCTTCAGCCAGCAGTATGAAGATTTATCTCAGAAGCTTCAAACTGGTTGTTTGATTTAATCTATGCTACGTAAATCTGTTTCGAAAGTGTCATGAACAGCTGTTTCCATTCTTTAGCTAACAAGATGGCTAATAATACCGGGTAATTACGTCAAGGAAACGATTTCAAACTTTCCAATGTAGGCCACATCTTGATTCAATATCTAATAGACAGGTTTCTTTGCGTTGATTGGAGTAAATTTTAAGGTAAAGCCCCATCTTTCCAAATTCCTAATGGCTCAGGGGGTTTCCGCTATTGTACTGCACCCTGCCCCACATGATTAAGAAAGTCCTAGTATCTGATTATAGATCTTCACCTTATGGCAAACTGAAACAAAGAAGAATCCTTGGTTTTACCATCCAGAATGCATTTTTATCAGGGTATGGTTTCATATATGCAGGATGTTTGTAGCATCCACCTCTCCTCTTGGATTTGAATAAAAGATTTCAAGCGGTCGGTTGATTTGAATGTAGAAAAGGACGAAGTTTGAAGTGAAATATTTGATCCATTTTGTCACCTTCTACTTTGACCACCTGAACTCCCAAGCATTTGCCATAGAATATAAAAACTGGCTTGCTATAGGACGTTAATAGCTTCTCAATACCTGAAATTTGTAAATGATGCTCCAAATTAAGCCAAGTGTGGGTATGTGAATGCCATCAACAACATCAGTATTTCCAATGTTTACCAGTTTGATCTAAAATATGAAAAATTCATGGTAAGTCTTTATTTGAAATGAGAAGAATTTCTATTGAAATAGGTGCGTTATCAATTACTTTTAAAGTAACATTGAATGTAAGCTGAAATCGAGTTTGCTTTAACTTGTCCATTGTACAATCAAATCATTTGGCTTTATGTAAACCACCAGACCAAAGTATTTAACATTGGCAGAATTAAAATGGACAGAAATTCTTATGAGTCTCAATGAATTGACATCGAGATTGTTCTACTTGAAAATTCCTTCTCTTCGCAATTGCAGTGTAATTATTCTATGTTCATTGAAATTTAGACATAGGCAACTATGCTTTAGATATGCAACATCTATTTGATCTACTGCATACTTTTGCCGAAATCGTAGGTAATTCTATAGCCTTTCGGTAAAAGCTTACTTTGCGATCATCGCTTGTCGGTAATCGATAATCGTTTGTCGGTAATTGATTATCGTTTGTGGGTAATCGATAATTGCTTATCGGTAATTCTGGTGCATTTAATAGCCTGGCGGTAAATTTCTATTTCTACAACTCACCCCTACCCCTTCCCCTCTCAAACGTCTTTCGGCACGCCACTCTATGCGTATGTAGCAGTTGTAAGATCCACTGCCTGTTCGGACTGTCGTAAAGGCTCTCTCTTCAAAGAATAGTATTTTCTATCAACATCTATCGAAAGAATTATTGCTATGCCAATTCCTGAGTATGAAGATATTTGAGATTGATGTTGACTAAATTTGTTTTAGAAGAAGCAAGAAAGAAAGAGGAGATACGTTACTAATGACAGTATCACAATCAAAAGACAGCCAAAATTATGAGTACGGAGATTTCACTGCCATTTAATTCGATCATCTGCCCCCCTTTTGCCCCCTTTGCAAGGAAATGCAATACTTCTTATTTTTGAAATGGAAACTACCACACAATCCCTTCATTCATTGAGACATATGCTTTTGAAAAATGGGGTGGAAGTCGAGATAGTATCGTTTGCTAGTACTATTTACCATGTCTTGCCCATGTAGCAGATTGCACCCACTGTACCCGAGTCTTGTGGTTGTGGCCCCCCGGCAATTTAAGAGCAAGCATAGTGTTGGATCTCGGGGGGACAGGTACTATTTAAATATTAATACCATCTGTATTGATTCGGAAGACAGCCTGCATATCGAAAGAGTAACCGCCATTGATGGATGAAGAAAATCGCCTCAATTGCACTAACAAAGCAAAATTGTGTGGTAAAAAGCAAAAGTACGAAAGAAAGAGCTTGCTGCATAGCAAAAGAAATATCTGGTTCAAGGAAGTCACACATTAGAATGAATTGCTGCACGTCAAGATTATTCCATTCGTCTCAGTTATTCACAGTTCTTCAAAATTTTCATATATAGTTGGCTTTGGCAAACACGACAGACAGGGCAAGTTGAAAAAAGTTATTAAAATCAATCTCAAAGACGTGAGTGACCATTACTTTTCTACTATCATCTCTTGCAAGATATTTTCACTGGAAGTGTAGACAATTCAAAAGATCCGAATCTCAGTAGCAATCGTTGCCTACACACAACTGTCCCTCAGTTTGTTTAAAGCGTCGCATAGCCAGATAAGATTTGAAGTGAGATCAAACTGTAACATTTTGAATTAAAGATAAAATCCAAATTCGAAATGCCTGATCCATGTTTCCCTGGTTCAACAGCTCCAACTGAACTTTCTTATTTTTCTTCGGCTGTATCGCTATGTCTCTCTCTTTTGATTACATTTGGCAATGCATCCATCATCCTTATCGTAGCAAAAGACCCACTAAAGAAACTTCGGACTCCATTCGCCTTCTTCTTGGCAAATGCTGCTCTTAGCGATTTAGTTGTTGGTACAGTTGCCATGCCTGTATCTACTATCTTTCACTACCGAGAAGCTGAACAAAAAATCAACATCACGTTCATATATATTTTGCATTTAACGTATTTCATCTCTGCTACGGCGAGTCTCGCAAGCATGACTGCGATAGCTATAGATCGTCACAACACTCTTGTTTCGATAAGAACAACTAGACGAAAGCTACCTTTGTGTTATTGCCTAACTGTATCGTTTCTAGTATGGGTCGCGGCATTCGGTTTTTCGTCGTTCTATTTCCTCACTGGTTTCGTTACGTTAGTACTGATCTATGTTAACTTTGCGTTTATCCTGTCTTTCGGGATTACGCTCGTGACCTACGTAAAAGTTATCCGCAAAATGCGTAGCACGATAAATACTCTAGGAGGGACAGCCGAGGCTTCTAAGACATCACGAGGATACAGAGCGACGGTACGAGAGAACAAAGTCACCAAAACATTCATGGCGATGCTGATCGCATTTATGAGCGTCTACTTTCCAACAATTGTCGCGATTTATCTTCTTCAGTTCTGTTTGACGTGCCCTTGTAGCGTACGGCATGTTTTCAGGGATTTGGCGTTTCTCCTCGTCTCGGCTGGAAGTGCTACAAATCCTATCGTCTGCTTCTTGAAGATGCCAGTCATACGACAGTCGCTGTACGCTATTGTGACTGGACGCGATACATCTACACTAACATCCACCAGTGTAGATACAACCAACAATGCCGTAGAAAGGCAAGATGCATTTGTAGTTGATCTTCGTAGACAAATTGAGAGTTGAAGAGAACAAACTGTTTGCTGATTGCACAATGGTAATTGAGTGTGGATTGTATCCGTACTAGAGCTGGTTTGTTGAAAGACCGATGCAGTCACGATGCTATCGTTTACACAGATGATAATTTACTTTTAGTATTTTTAATGCCTTCTTGAGTTCACAGTCTATTTGGTGCCGTAGCATCATAAGCGTAGGAGATGGCGTGACAGGTGAGCTGCAACCTCCCTTAGTTGGGCAAAAATCTTCTACATTCGGGCAATTTCTTGAAATAACAATAGGAAATTAGGGCAACTTTTCTGACTGCTCTTCTGATTGCTTTATTCATTTGGACAGAAATGTTACAACCCGCCTTCCTAAATTTGAAATCCTCCTACGCATGCGTAGCATTGACATTAACTTTGATGTCTTTCTCTTCCTTTTTTGCAACACGTATGAGTTAAGCTGCTTTGCTTTGTAATTACCCCATTACTCCACTTAAGGGCACTGCACCCTCAACAAGGACATTCAAAGAATCGCAAAATTTTCAGCAGCAAAACACTATGAAAATGAGCGCACGTGCCTTAGTCTTTTGACAATTAAAGTTAAAAGCGGGGAAAAACAAAATTAATTATATCTTTAAGTATTCAAGAACTTCGTTGCATATTTTAAGTACTGTGCTGGCCTTCCAGGTAGAATATTTTACTCTTTACGATGAATGTACAATCAGAGACTCTGTATAAAAAAAAAACTAGTTAAAAATTTTGTACATGATATCAGCTTTTTATTACATCGATCAGCTTTTTGATGGATGCACGATCGTCCTTTAAAGGCCTCAGTACATCCTTATATGGTGTATGGCCTTAAACGGGGTAATAGGGTAATTGAGGGTCAAAAAGTGGGTTTCCTTAAGGCCAGTTTAATCAAAGAGTTGATTTTTAAGGGTAGAGTAATCAATAAGTGGATTGCTTCAAGGGTAGGTTAATCAATGAGTGGATTAATTCAAAAGCAGATTCCCCCGTTGATAGGGTAAAAGGTTTCTTCTTAAATCATGTAAATTGTAAATCGTTCAACTAGCTTAGACGTTGGAAATACAAGGCAATAAAATTCAATGTGTATTATGCGGATGCAGGTTGAAGTATTGAGAAATCAGTATTTTGTGTAGATAAACAGCTTGAATGAGACCATTAACATTATATGAACTAGAAGCCCTGTAGTCAACAGGTACAAAATTCTTTATAACCAAGAACAAATTTGGACAGTCAACATAGATCATTGTATTTCTGGTGACAACCCGTTGCGTTTATATATATTTCTGCTTATCAAGTCTTCTACAAAGGGAAGCTTCTGGGTATTTGCAAAGACACATGAAGTTAGTCTTCCTTTATCTTTCCGTTCTTTTCTTGGAAGCATTGAAGCAGGACATTTGCATTTATGTCCTTAATAACCCATTTTAAAGGGAGACTATCTTCATGAGTTACAGTTGGTTCAAAGCAAAGGAACACCCATTCCCTAAGTACCTGCTCCTTTTTATCGGGGTGTGTTTATTGCTGTAGTGACACCATAATAGCAACAGAGTGGACAGCTTCCTCGGACATGTTCACGCTAAACAATTGTTTCTTCATTACAAAGCAGTATGGAAGTTTAGGCATCTTCAAGCAATGACTTTCTCTTTGAGGAAGCAAACAAGGCTGGTCGTAAACCAAACATCTTCAGCATTCTCATACGAAACTTGGCATCTCTTTGCACTGTTTAAGTGATACTTGTCATATCAAAAGTGTTCAATAAACGTGACTGATTCTCATCTACGCCAGGGTTGACAAAACTACTTCACGGCGATGACATGGATGAGAGATCACCAAACCTATCTTACAGCGGGTCGAATAACTGAATATTTATATAAAAGCGAACCGAATAACTAAATAGTGGCATTTTGAAAAGATGTCAATTCAAGTAGTGCTTGAAGATTGTTTGAAGAAACAATGCTTGAATTTTCATATTCAAGCAAAGGAGGGTCTAGCTCACGTAGAAACAAGATAAGTTTAATTTGTTCTTACACTGTTATTGATAACATCCTTAGATGACGTTCGTCCAGCCTACTTTACAACTCAAATAAGACAGCAGTCTATTATTCTATCAGTGCTTCAGTGACATAACAAAAAGTGCTAAGACATGTGCTTGTTGTTTGTACTGCATAGATGAAATTTTCTGTCAGTTAGAGGAAGGCAGTTGGTAGCACGAATTGAAAGCACAAATCAGCATCCATTGGCGTGTAATGATTTTTGGAGAAAAATTAGAAAGTAGAGCCTTCATTGTAAATTGTGCATTTCAACTGCAACATGTTAAAGCAACAACCATATACCCATAGACGTGGAAATCTGAGGGCACAGGGGACATGTGCCCTCGCCCGTAAATTGTTTTGGCAAAGTGTCCTATTGCAACTTACAAATTTTCTCATTTGTACTTGTCAGGGTACCCCTGAGTGCAACTGCACCCCCCCCACTTTTAAAATGCTTCATACATCCCAACGCAATTCTAAAAACATAATGAAAGACAAGGAAAGTAATGTCGGTCTGCTTTTCATTTCGTAATTATCTGAAAAATTGCTTTGTATTGTTACCTTATATTCAGTGAGGAAATCCAGGGCAACTTGAACGTTATTCAACTTATGAAGTCTCAGCTTTCCACTGACTCTGTTCTGCAAGTTGAAGACAAACCATAGTATTGAGTTGAATTTGTATGAACAAAGCCAGTACTGAAGAGTAAACTTTTTCGAAAGGCTAGGGGCTGCTCACTATTAGAAAAGAGTTTGGTGCCGAAGAGAGGTTATTTGCTGTCCAAAAATTAGCTTACCCAACCTTGAGATAGTATTGAGATGTATTTGTAAACCTTATTCTATCAGAAAATTTCTCTAACCCGACCAATTTCTCTTTACTACAAACCCCCTCTGGGAATAATGACCAGTCCCACAAAGATACAATAATAAATAAGAAAGTAATTTTACGTGGAAGGTTGTTGTTGCAGACCGTTGTTTTTATTGCAAATATCCGTTATAAGAAAAGCCCTCATAGCATCAATAAGTGCCCCCTTTGGAAATTCCTTTTACATAAAAAACATACCAGTTTCCGTCCGGTCAAATTTTCCAGTAATGTTATCAAGTTATTGCCATCTCGCAAATCAGCAAAAATGTCTTTGATGAAAACAGATCCATCTTCCTAAAGAAAGAGAATATTTTGAGGTAAACAAACAAGATGAGAATTTGAGAGAGAACTTAAACGAGATGGATTGATAACATAAAGTTGTTTGTCCAGTTAAAATGGAATGCTGTTTTTTTTGTTTTATCTCTCTTGAAAGACGTTTTCATTTTTGCAGTATACGTTGATGGTTGAAAGGAGATAAGTAACCAGATGGTGTCATTTCTAAACATAGAAACATGCAGAATGAGTAAAAACAAAAAACAACAACATTAAACAGCAACAACATTAAACGGTATAAAAGCATCATCGTTCGACAACTGCCAAAAAGTACTGCTAAAGTAGAATTAAAGAACAAATATTTCATGCGTTCCCTACGTTCATGGACAAAGGAACCAGGAGGCACAAGGGGCATATGGCCCTACTTTTCATAGATCTGTGTGCAAAGTGCCCCTTTTCAGTCTATATATCTACCCTTTGTTGCTTATAAGGGTGCCTCTGAATGCCTGTGCCCCACTTTTTGAATACTTCTTATGTCCCTAGCTACTTTGGCTTTAAGGACAATCTCAAGATTCAAATTCCAATATCTTGCAAAGCCATGTTTTCTACGAGTATCATATTATATAAACTCACTGGAGTGATCTTGATTCCAAACCAAAGCTAACTGGCTGGTATTCAACTACTGAGGCAGTTGTTGACGAATTGCTTATCACCTTTACACGAGAGCAAAGACATAAAAGAGTGTTTGTTTTAAACTTTTAGATTGTACTTCCTAAAACTTTACAACTACCCACTAAACCCACCTTTTGGATCTTCGAGTTAATCCATCTGGTAAAAGCTTTCTTTTGTGCATCCTGTCGCTTAACTGCAAGAGAAAACCATCGCTTACTAAGCCTAGTAAAACATTGAAAAGCGAACACGTTTGAGCGGAGGCTCCTGACTTTACTAAGAATAAAGCTAGAAATTATAAAACGTAATATTCTCGCCATTTGAGCACCAAGGCAGGTAAACCAAAGCAGTTTCCTTATGCATGATAGCCTAATCATTTGAATCCACAAAACTTTCTCTACCTTCAATGCTACAGGTTCTCCTAACTTTTCTCCTTGCACAATAATTAACCAAACTTTTGGCCTCCAAACCAGAGCCTCTCATTACAGGATGCAGAGTAGTCGATTATATGCAACAAAATTTTAAGCAACTTCAAACAACTTCTGAACACACAAGAAAAATAACTTCAAGACTATTTTGCTTCCTTTTCCATGCATGGAATTTGAAATGATGAAATTCGACTATTCCATGCCTCGGCATGAATGAATTGTTGAGAGACTGCAAACTGTTCTGCGTATGCTCAATGTTGCTGGAGCGTTGGGCAGTATTATCACAACTCAGCCTCTGGGTTTTTTTTAGCGTGCAGCTCTACGTAAAATGTGCAGCTCTAAAAAATTTGTGCATTTTGAATGAAAAAACTGTGGAGCTAGAAGTCAGTAATTCTGGTTCATTTAGGCATGTAGTGACAGGCGAAACACAACTAGAAATGGAATAGTAAGAGATAGTAGCATTTATCTACCCCTTTTCACCAAAGGCAGGCTGTTCAATCCCATCTGCAACCAGGATCTAAGTCTTGCACACAGCATCGCTGGCTTTTATGTTCTGTTCTAGATTTCTCTTTAAAAACTGCTGAGCCTTTGAGCTTTTTGAAGCACAATGAATTTGCAAATATATGTATACACATTTGTATATATTTATATACATTCTACATCAAAACAATACTCTTACATCGGCTTCTGCACGTATTTTTTTATAAGAAACTTGAACCGGCACCTTGTACTAAAAGTTTCTTAATTTGACGTAAAATTTTTGGCACTCTAGTACTGACAGTTTCTTACTTATTTTAAAGACCGAAACTCACCTTATTGTTTGAAAATCGAGTACTTCTGGGTGAATATAGCCGCTCAACGTCGCGAAAAATGTCCAGGTAGATCAAAATACCAAGTTACAGTCTTTTCCAAGCAAAAATCGTACAAATTAACGAGTGGAAGCCAGTCAATGTGCTTCTTTAAACAAATGATATTGTACAGTGTCTTAATTTTCTTGAACAAAGTACTAGAGTTTCTTAATTTGTTGACTGGCCTAGTACTCGCTTTATACCAGCTTCTTTTAAAACACAACGTGTATTTTCTATTTATCTAGTTCTCACCCCATTGTTCCATTCTCACAACGACATCATTGTGATTTGAAGGGTGCTTCTACGTTCTATAAAATGCATTTAAAACATTCTTCATCTTTTTAGCTAAGAAATGCTCAACGTAACGTAACCCTAATGCAGTCCCATCATCTATTCGTCGTTCACACTAGCAATATTACTCGGAATTATTTCCACAAGTCAAAATGTGAGAAAACTAATTCAAACAATTCTAAAGTTGATCAAACCTCCAGTCTCTTCCATTTTGCTTTTCGTGTGGGGCTCACAGCAAGAACTAAGTGCGTTTGAATGTAAGCAACCTAACCTATTATGCAATTACCAAAATGGTCTTATTTGCCTTTTCGTACCCGATACACGTGGATGAATTACAATAAATATATGCAAAGAGCATTTGAGGAGATATATAGTCGTACTTTGTTGTCATTAACCAAGAGCTTAACCATGCAAAGCAATGAGAATTGAATATAATCTTGCTAATTAAAATGCAAGGCTTTTGAGTCAACAGATTCGATGATCTACCTTATTTACCATTTAGACATTTCAAGGCACTACAAATGTCTGCATATTTCAAGATTATTTCTCTTTCCCTTATAACTTTATATAGTGATATAGGGAGAATATTCACTTGGCCTAGAAGGTCAAGTGAGCACCAACTCTAATTTCTCCCAATATTTTCAGCAATTTTGCTTTGCTATTGACCCTCTTGTTATTTAGGCCGCTCTTTCTGCTAACTTTTACCTGTTTCAAGCGCCTTAGCAATCCAAAACTTTGATTTTTGTCGAATATTCATATGAAACAAACCGAGAAACAAACAAACTTCATTCCCTGAAGCATCTTCTGATCGATCAAATAGTACTGCTTTTTTGAGCGACAACGCGTTGCCGCAATCGAAAGTTAGGCCAACACACCTCAGAAAGTCCACCAAGTTAATTTTGTTATCAATCCTAATTTACTCACAGCAAAAATAGCTTCTGTAGGAATATCGGTGTTAGCAAATTTATTACAATTAACAAGAAAGCTCCATGGCAAGTTGTTGGTCATGATTTAAAAGCGAGGTAAAGTTCGCTTCTCAAACGATTGAGAAGCGAGATTTAAGATTCATGGTCCTTATTTTATACATACGGTATTTCACCCAACAAAACTAAGTGCTTAGATTTAGTAACCGTTGTTTTTGACAACTTTTCTCTCAAATAAGAAATCAGAAAAAGTTACCTGCTTCCATTCTATCAACTACTACCATTCAGTTCTCGAAAGTCAAATGGAATGCTCAGTTCTTATTTTGATGAGGAAGGTAGACTAACAAATGAACATTCAATTAGTTCTAAGTAAAGTAAACTAGTCTATTCTCATGCAGATCTTGAGAACTTCGTTCCGCATTGTTCTTCTTGTTTGACAGCGTTTCAACCCATCTTTCTTTCAAAGAGTCTGTCTTTATGCAGGCTCCTTGATTTGTAAAGGGAATTTAATAAATTCAAATCACTAATGTCAAAGAATAAAAAAAGATAATCGCTTCTTCTAGGCCGTACAAAAATAAATACGAAACGAAATACTTTTGCATGTCTTTGTTGTATGATTGCAAATGAAATATTGGTGTCAAGAAAGGTAAGTAAACGCACGCAAATGGTAATCATGTTTGACCAAGGCTCATTGCTGACGCCAATATGAGCAAAAGGTGTGCTGATGTCAAATTCTTTGGTAACTACGGCTTGTGTTGTTGCTATCAGGGTGGATTGTGAAGGCTTTTCTCGAACCTCTCCATGAAGATGAGACCAGTTTTCAAATACTGTGTACCCACTCTTTGTATGAATACCAAACTTCTCGCTAAGTCATAAATATTCTTAAGATTTATTCTTATTCAGCTTAACATTATTTCTAAGTCCTTGAAGGACGGGAGACATTGGCCGCGCTTTTGCTTAAAAATTGAAAGAAGAAGTGCAGATCTTTGTAATTGTATTATTTCATAATAAAACATAAACGAAGCGGCAAAAAATTCGTAGCCACAGCATAGAACGTGGTCTATAAACAACAACTCAAAGAAGGAAACATAATTAGCCCTCATGAACCTTAAACCTTACATCATTCTTCAGTTGTTATTAAATTTTAGTATTAAAAAGTGTGTGTTGGCCTCTAATCTGACACGTGAGTAATCTGAGATTCATCATCGGAAGGTAAATTTTGTTGTTTACTATCGTGCCTTCGTCTAAAAGCAGAAATTTTCGCTGAATTTTTGCCATATGATTAATTAAAAATAAATCCTACTAACAATGGCGCTTAGGCAGATAATTCAGAGATTTCAATAACGATGCAATGTAGCAACTTGAGAAGTGCTGAGGGTAGAACTCTCCTTTTGGCAAAAAAGCCGATTCAACCGAATTGATCTTTAAAGTCAACTTTTCTGTTTTGCTAGACATAACAACGAACTACATTGTTTTCTTGCAAAGCTATTTTGTGGCCTCGAAATGAGAGTAAATTAACCAAATGCTTCATTTTCAATAATTTTTGCATTAATCTGTTGAATGCTAAATGACTTCGTTTGAAAACATCACGTCAGTTGCTAAATCAATACAAAAAGCACTTTGATTTTCATATATTCTAAATGTCTACAAAAAACTCTTTTCCAGTGAAAATATTTGGTCACATTCTACATCAAAGAAAATGACTTTTATGACTGTGATTATGAAGGAAGCTCTGTTTTCTTTAGCTCTAATTTTTACAGTATTTTGTATGAATAAATCATTTACTCAAATATTAACTAGAGCTTTTTCCTTACAATTTATGTAAACATTATCTGTTTTTGCTATTTTGATGGTAAATTAGAAAGACTGCTAAATTGAGGCTTTGAAATATTTCCATAGCTATTTTAATTGTCAAGGAAATGCTTCCTATATGTTTGAAAGTTCATAATTAAGGATATTTTTTTATAAACCGATGATGAAAGACAAAAGCATATGACTTTAATGCTACCCCAAACGATAAATCCAAATGTTTTAAAGGCATGGATGTGCTTTACAAAACACCTACAATACTTAGGCCGCAACTATGCTAACTTCAAAACAAAGAGTATTGAGCAACAACTACATAGCTTATAATGAGTTTCCTGTGCTACGGTTGTGAATGGTGCAAAAGGTGATTATTTTCGGTTTTTCCAGAAAGTTTTGGGAATTTCATGGGTGTTTTACAATTTTTCTCTACACACCCTGCGACTCCCCTTCTATTGGCTTCATCTTCTAAGTTGCTGACCTTTTCTTTTTCTCATGAGATAACTTTTTGAGATAATGATCTTTCTGAAAATTAGAGTTTTCTTGTACTTATTTCTTATGATGAACTTTGATGGTATCAAATAGTAGAATATGCATAGCACGAACATATACAGCACAGAATAAATTAAGTATGTAACGATGCTGCTTCCCCCACACACAATGGATTGTGGGAAGAAAGGGCAGGTCCTTTGTCGCAAAATATGTCGGACACCTTGCTAAGAGTCATTTTCAGTTTAATGTTTGCTTTATCTTCATAAAAACAATATGCACTTCCTTTAAAGTTTACCTTACTTTCCCTTGAGACTGAATATCTATAAATCTTCTCGGTTTTATGTCTTAGATCAATTTTTATTTATTTCTTAAATATCGAAGGTGTAACTACGCCTGAAAAATCAAAGGATTATATTCAAAATTTCATTGACGTTTTACTTCATCATAGAGCAAAGTAAACCAAATAAAAGTGAATATAATACACGCCTTTTCTTTATAAGAAAAAAGTTTATAAGAAAATGAGGCTCAAATCGTCAAAATCTTAAGAAAATTGTAGAAAAATCACGAGGCTTAATTTCACAGAATTAGGTAAAAATCGACATTTCGTCGTTGTTGCATTCAAAATGTTAAAGATGGAATTCAACTTCAAGTATAAAATATTAATAACAAAAGTGTAAGCCATTTCAGCCAATTTATTTCAGTAAAAGTTAAGAAAAATTTTAGAAAATCTCAGGCTCAATTTTGGGAAAAGTTAAGAAAATTGAGGCTCAGGCAAAATAATGCGTTTCACATAAAAAAAGACGTCTATAAATAGTGAAAAAGTTAATCTGCAAACAGTACTGTAGGTCAAATTCCCAAAAATTTTCGTGTTTTGGGGAAGCTTGAGCCTTGCATTAATCTTAAATTATTCTTAAATTTCAGCTCTTCTGAGCCTGAATATTCTTATAAACTTTATTCTTATGAAAAAAGTGTGCATGATATTTTTTAAAAGAGTCTCAATACAAGTTTAATGAACCTTAACTCCTATTACAAAAAGTTGTAGATGACAATTCTTTTCTACTTCCTTTAATTGCGAGGGCATTTCGGTTCATTTCTACTGAATATAGTAGAGGGACTTTGGATTGCTAATCTAGCAAGAACACTAGTAGCAAATTCGTAACTGAAAGTTACTCTTTATTTAAACCAATACAGTCTGAACAATCATAATTTCATAACGGACTCTGGTAGTGCTTTCAAAATTGGGTTTATCAAGCAAATACCATTTCAATCGTTATTAAATAGCGATTGTCAATGCTTTACCACACAACCTGCTGTCTTGCCAGCAAATGAGCAACTCATCCCACGTGCTGAAAATCCTTGCTACACTTCATCAAAGTTATAAGTAAAGAATTTGGTCCTACCTTGGCTGACTTTAAACTTCGCTGTTGTAATATCTGGCAAGCCCTTTCCATCTTCGTTTCGCTGTTTTGATTCTTTTTCGATGTTGCCTTCGTTTGGTGAATTCATCTTAAATTGGCGGTCGATAAAGCCACAATAACAAAGAACGAAGTTTTTATCAAGTTGCAAAGGCCAACGTCATATCATTTATCTGTCTTGCTTTCAGACGTAATTCTGTTTCAAAAAGGCTCTCGTATCTCCTCGAAACACTGCATTATTTCGAAACTAGCAACCCTATTTACAACTTCGATCCACTCAAGCGCGATTTTGTAATTGTCCTTTGTCGTCGTCGTTTTGTTTTACCAGCTATCTTGTTCAAATTGTTTAAATAACGCGCTTTGTTGGTCTCATGGTTGCAACCAAATCCCTTTTATATCAAATAACAATCATTTGAATAGAAGATTTCCTAGGAATTTTCACGCTACCTTCCTAGACCTGAGCGATCAGACGCCCTTATTGGCCCAGGGGGTGCTAATCAAACAGAATTACATCGAGACAACGAGCATGAAGATGGTGTACGCGTTCTTGAGAGTAACTTCATCAGCTTGGTAGACTTGCAAGCAGGGACGCCTGCACAAGAAAAGAGCGGGGGGGGCAAGATTTATCCATAGGGCACCGCAGATCCGACTTCGACTTCATACCATGTATTAAATCTCTTTCATGATTATGAAATATGAAAAGGCGCATGTCGTAATTCTGAACGAAATGGGACAGGCTCCTCAAGAGGGTAATTTGGAATTGGGACTTCCCAAAACACCATCGTTAGGTTACTTCTGCTTTCAATAATGGCTGTGCGTTCTCAAAATTTCAGCAATTTGTCCCTAGCTACTTATAAGTGAGGGTGGGGCTCGAAGGCTTATGACAACACTTCTCCAACATAAAGAAATTTCATGCGATTCTCTCACACCCAGTGTCTAATCACAAGGCCCACCATGGTTGGACTTAGAGATCAATTTTTACTATTAGAGTTCTCAGATGGCCGGAAAATGCAGCCTTGGGGTGTTTGTTGTAAATAGAGTACAGAAAGGATACCCAAACGTCTTCTCTCAAAAGGGCAGATCTTGCCCTCCTTGCCCCCATGCTTCAGGTGTCCTTGCTTGCAAGTCCCCGCCAAGATTTCTCTGAATAGTATCTTAATTATTTAAAATATTTTCAAATAAAATATGCATATTTTATCCCATATTTGGCAATGATGTTCAAAATATTTTATAAATAAAGCTTGGTTTTTCATTCACTTTAAATAAATTTATCCTGCTTATTTCAAACAATCGCAGAGGCTGAAGTTGGGTTAGAACGAGTTCTACTATCATGTAATAATTGAGTAAACTAATGGAGTACAGTCCACTTGATGCAAAACATCATCTTTGGTGAATACAAAGCCTCACTTGAGAGGCTCCTTCAAAGAGGATGACTTATACCAGTTCTGATCAACCTCTTTTATCAGTGGCGGGTTTTCAAGAAACATCAGGGAGATGGGCAAAGGAGCTGAATTTGCCAACTATTTTCGAAGAAACGTATGTTCTCGAGTTTTAGCCGGGAGTACAGTAAAAATCCGCAGAAAAGAACGTAGGATTTTCCTGAGCAGCCTGGATAAGTTCTCAGTCAGTGATTCTGTTCTTAATTCCAGCCTGTAAGGATCTTAACAAAGTTCTTACATGCAGCACATAATTTGCATGCATTTACACCAGGGGTGATTTCTAGGGGGGCTCAGGGGGGCGGAGCCTCCCTTGTTAAAATTTCTGCTCATTTTGTGGGGCTCAGCCCCCCTAAAACTCTTGTGTTGGCTTGGCTTTTCAGAGTTGATTAGCTTTGCTGCCAAAGTGTTATGATCAATTGTGCACTGCTATATGGCTATTGACGCATATCATATTGTTGATTATACTATCTTAGTATTAAGCTAAATTATCATGTTTCTATCTTTGGAAATATGGGCGTGGTTGTAGCTGGGCCACACCCAAAATATGGGCATGGTTGTGCCTAGAGCCCCCTTGTTAAAATTTTTAGAAATCACCACTGATTTACACCCTTTTCAGCACAAGAATTCTTGATGATTCTTGAGAATACTTTAAAGTCAGAATTCTTGGTTAATAATCTTATATGCTGTTCATCTTGAAAAATTTCTATTCATGAATTTTCAAATCAAACAGCATGAAATCCATTATAACAACCGTCCCCATTTCAGCCATTTTGGGGTTCTTATTTCGAGGTTTCAAACAATAAATTTCAGCCTCAAGTTTCTTATAAAAACAGGCCTTTTATGCGGAGAATGTAAACTAGTAAATTGAAATGAAAAAAAATTAATAAAAAATGTTGGAGAAATTGAATTTTGGAAAGCAGAAGAAGAAAGAGAACTCCAAGATGGATTGAAGAATTAATCACCCAATAATTTTTATCATTTTATTATCGCAATACAGGGCCGGCAAAACGTTTTTGAAAGTGGGGGGGGCCAAAGTTGTGAAAATGTTTTTGCCCCTCAAGGGTCTAGCAGCGTGCCGTAGGCAATGATGGAGTCCTTGCTTATAACAGCTGGGGGTCTGGGGGGCGCTGATAGCCCCCAGCAGGTCCAGGGCAGAGCCCTGGCAGGGGTCCAGGGGTCGGAGCCCCCGGAAGCTCTTGGGATTATACCATCTACGAGGCCTTAAAATGGCTTAGGATCTTGCATATCCTATGCAACCCTTGTAGAAATGAAGACCGTGAAAAACTCTAAATCCGCCCCTTTTGGTTGGGGCATAGTGGCGAGAATTTTTTTGAAAAAGACTGCCCAGATGAATAAAAAGCACTCCAAATTTAGCAATTACTTTTCGAAATTTCGAAATCAACAATCGACAACTTAGGTTTTTCTTGTCGCATGGAAGCCAAATAAGGGAGGGATTTAGAAAAAATATTCAAAGTTGTCCTCGCCTCCCCCAGACAAATATTTTCTCTTTTTTTGCCTTTACAAGACTGTCAAATGCGTTTGCCACGATTATCTTCATGAACAAAACTTTGCTCCAAAAAAAGTGGGGGGGCCATGGCCCCCCCGGCCCCCCGGAATTGCCGGCAATGAATAAAACCAACTTATCAATACAACGTTCCTTATCTGTCTAACGTCACCTTATCGGGATAGTTCTCTAACTTTAAAGAAAGACCTGACTTCGCATCTACCACACAGAGGAAAGGCTAAATAGGAACTACAATAGTAATCAAAAGTTTTGGGACATTACATTTTATTATTCTGCTTGTAACTGTTACCCCCTCCTCCTCTTAAACAATGTTGTTTTTTAAGAGAAGTACATGTGGTTATCGAAAACTTTTACGTACCCAATAACGATAAGTGTCTCGTGAGCAAAACAACATTGTTATAGGGGGAGAGGGGGTGTGTGTAAGGTGCAAGCGTGACAATTCTGAGAGCATCATGTTTTTCCTTAACTTTCTGAAAGTGTCTGAAGGACTTTCGGCGACTATTGTAGACTACAAGGGCCTGAACAATAGGTTTAGTACAATAGTTCCCTTGGGTTAAGAAAGACCATATATGCTCATATGGAATCATGAGCAGTGATGGCAAGGCACCAGCAGGGGGCTGTAGCCCCCCAAAATTTTGCAAGCCCCTATCAGTACCTAAGTTTCCATGCACCATTTGCACTTTCAGACCCGTGACTTTTCTTTTAGTTTTTTTAGGCAATACGATAGGTATTGTCTAGAAAGATTCTCGGACACCGCTCACTATCGGCACGTTGATAGCTCTAGCCCCCCCCCAACAATTTTTCTGGCGCCATCACTGATCATGAGAGCATAAGCATAAAGAACTGCTTAACTTTAATCGTTTAGTAAAACAGTCTGTGGCAGTGATAGCAGAATGACAGAACATCAGGGAAAATAGGGAAGCCTTTCAGAAAAATCATCGTCTAAAATCATTTTAACAAAACGCAACATACTCTGCCTAGTATATACAAAGCTGCGATCAAATTTATCAAAATTCCCAACCGAATACAAAATGAATCAAAACCATGATGCTAAATCTTCTATGAGACTTTTGTAAGATGACCAATTCTAAGAAAGTACATTCACTAGCTCACAATAAATGAAATCTCTTCTACAACGTAATTAGCACTACAAGTTTAATTTGCTTTCATTTATATCTAACTATAAATTTCTACATATTCCACATACTAATTCATAAATTTGCTATTTTACCTTTGAGAAAATGTGATCTTAAAGTATGCAAATAATTATAATATTTGTAATGAGTAAATCAGCACTTGCAAAATTACAAGAAAGTATAATATTTACACTTTGATTGTTATATATTCTATTGAATTTCAACTCCTTAATGGCACTGACTTACAAGCAAAGTAGCTGCAACTTTGATCAACGTTGATATAAAATTCTTTCTTTGAATGAAGTTTTTCTTCATTCAAACTATATTATTCTCTTATTAACAAGCTCATCCATTATTAGCTTAGGCATTGATGAATTAATTCAGTAAATATCAATTAGCTCTTCATTCGCTCAATCATTAAATACTCCATTTTCTTTCATTCATTCAATTACTTATTAATTGCCTCTAGTGCCTAGGCCTAACTCATCATTTGTTTGGAAGATCGCTTTCTCATCTGTTAATGTATCACTTAATAGCTTAGAATTTACCACCTCTATCTTCGACATAGAAAAGGTGGACTTTTCTCCTTAAAATTCTACTCTTGTGGCTTCCTTAGATTTATATGATCAGTTCCAAATCATGAAACTGATATGTAAATGTCAAACCATCAGATCCTACAAAGAAAATCAATCTACCAACAGCGAAAAATCCAGTTGTTGTAACAACAAATATCTTCAGCTCCTGAAAGTCCTCATAAACTTCGATTTCGTCAACAGTCTTTTTAGAAACACTAACTAAGAGGAGTGTGAGAATATTGTGACCTCGCAACCAGTGACGAAACGGAGGCATACGAACACGAAAATGGCCACTTAAATCTTCTTGGCTTTCTAGAGAAAGGCAAAGCAGATCTACACGCAAAGCAATAAATTTACAGAAGCATTGTACCTGCTTTCTAGCATTCTAACCAAAACTGTCTTTGTGGTAAATGAAAGAGTTACCATGCCTGGTTGTGGTGTGGCACAATTGAAGCAAAATTGGTGAAATTTGTCTAGGTCCAGTGTAAAACACTCCAATTCTCTCTCTGGGAAAAAAAAGATGGCAGCCGTAATCATAACGATTCGAGGGAATATTGTGTAAACACAGAAAACAAATGCAAACTCTCCTGAATTTCTGAGCAACTGCATACAATTAACAAATTGTATTAACAAAAAGCATAAGCAATGAAAAACGATGGTAATGAAGTAGAAAAGGGAAACTACACTAAAAATGAGTGTATGTAATGAAAACTTAATGCTTGCAGGATGATTTGGAGATGGAGGAGAAAGTTAGGCTTCCCAGGATGGATCATAAACTCTTCGATTAAACAGGGGGATTGGAATAGTAGGGGTGGTTGGAAAGTTCTTGAAAACCTGATTAGCGGGGGGGTTGGAATAAGTGGGGTGGCTGGACAATGTCTTTAATCATCGATGGCTATAAATAGGTTTTGCAAGTAGTTTCAACTGTAGGCATAGTGGAAACCTCGAATTCTCGCGTTACGTAGTACTGGATTGAAGTACAGACTCAAAAATGATAAATGGGGGGGTCTGGAATAAGAATTTCCTGGGAGGACGTTTTCAACAAATCAATAAGCGGGAAACTTAAGTAATAAGGGGCGAAATTGATTAATAAGCGGGAAAGTTTTATTCGGGATTAGGTGGGAAGTAGAAAGCGGAAGGGCCAGATACCCCAGTTTGTTTGAAACGAACAAACACTTTCTTGATGAGATTTTTTCAATTCAGCATGAGGACGCATGTGACAGTCCGCAATGTCGCTTAAAACATAACATTCCCTGCATTCACCTAGTTATCTAAATCTTCCTTTGTATCGTTAAACAGTCTAAAGATGAAGTCTTTAATAAAGGGCCTAAATTAACAATCTTAAAGTTGTGTTTACCGTTTGTGATTCCTGGAAATAACATCAAAAACATCATCACTCCATCTTGGTCTTCCAAAATAAAGCCTGCTCTTTAACCATCCAACGCGTAAGCCTTCATCAATACATCTTGCTCCCTATAAGGAAGAAGAAACTAAAATTTCACCCAAGAACAAGGTGCTTATAGTCACAAATACAATTATAGAACCTACAGGTAAATTTTTATCGTTTCAACGAAATTCACCCAGGTTGATGGCTGATTCCTCTAAAATGTAATGTGGTTGTACACTACTCCCTGCTAAATCTTCTCCATTACTCTACTTCCTTTTGCTGTCAAATACCATGAATAATCGAGTGCTCTACAATTTTCATCGAAATACAAAAACTTCTAGCCAATGTAATCAAATGTAATGCCTACATTTTCGCAATCAGCTTCACTACCAGTTAAATAGAATTTGCAAATGAAGAAATCGAGCTTGTTGGCTCTCACCATCTAAAAAATACAAATATGAACCGAATCAGTGCGACTCTCTTGGCGTAGTAAGTTTACGATCATTCTCTCATCCACTGCACCATAACAAACTGAAATGTTTCTTTTAAAAAAAGTTAAATTTCTTTAAGCAAACACTAATTGTTAGACTCATATGGAAAAACGTACTTCAGACAAAAAGTCTGGGCTCATTACATTGAAGTATATTTTTAACGGAGGCTATCAACAATGTATACATTACAGTTGACAATTGAGCATTACCTCCAAATAGAAATCGTGAAGCAGTTGCAAGAACCAATGAAAATCGTAAATATCTCTTGAAACCCAAATGAAATAGAGACGTTTGAGTTTACAGCGTTCCACTTTCCATCTTAAAGAACAACAACAAAATTAATTAATATAAACAGATTTATTTTACTGAAACTGCATAACCAAAAATTCTCTGATTCTAGAGCTTATAATTGTTTGTGCAACTTCTTTGCTCTTAGATTTTTCCTGCTAATTCCACAGCTTCATGATAGAAAGTCATGGATGTTACTTTGGTGCAATACACATGTGTTTTCAGCTGCCTAATACAAACATAACTTACCTGAGTGAGTTGATCATTGCAGCAAATGGAGTTACACCGATGCCAGCAGCGACACAAATGCTAACTGAATATTTTGTAACATCCTGCACAAGCAAAAATACTCTGATGAGTCGATAAAAACTGCTAAATTCGTCGAACATCTTGTCATTACAAAACTATAGGTAACATCACGGAATAGTCATGCAGTAAAGTTTCAGAGTAAATATATAATGGTCACCGCATAGCTCATGGTGCAGAAAGATCAGAAATAGTTAACGGCATCGGAAAGAGATGAAGTTTAGCTAGAAATATATGATAGATAGCAATAAGGAAGAAATCCAAACCTGACAGGGGCTGCCATAAGGACCATCAACGAAAAGCCTAAAAGAGAAAATTTGTAAACCCAGTGAATTTCTTGAACTTCTTTTTTTCATTTCTTATCTACTCAATATCAAATATAATATCCTATTAGACTTTCCAAAGCCTCAAAACACCTGCTGTTTCATTGGAACAGGATAAATATGTTCCCGAATGTTTCCAAAATCAACAAAATCAAAATTAAAACAATTACACAAAGAAGTCAAAACAAAAATTCAAAAACCTTAAATGTTTACTGTCTCTGACTATGTTTGTGACGCAACCTCCATCTCGTTTTGAATATTGAACAAGAGACTCCATTGATATTGACGCAGCCTCCTTTTTCGCTATTAAATGACTCCTTACACTGTCTGGATGAACAAAGAAACAATTTTTCAAAGTTTTTGCTGAAGATAAGAACTCTTCGACGTTTAAGAGTTAAAGGTCATTTCCAAAAAGATATTTATGAGCATGAGTAGAGGGCACATTTTCATTTTGCTTGTCTGTGGGCAATACATGGCTTGAACTTCACCGGCCTAACTATTGATATCAGCAATATAGGCAGTTCTCGGTTTCCTTAAAAAAATTTATTAGCTTTTAGAGTGCTCTTCGCAAACACATGCATTTCATTCATATAAGTTCATCAAATTCACAAGAAAATACTCTTTCACAATTGGGTACAAAAGTTCCTTGCCCCCCCCCCCCCCCAATGTTGAAGCTAATTTCACACTTTTGTTAGGAAAGCAATACGAAATCCTAATAAAATAATACTACATAATATAAAATAATACATTGGACAATTCCTAAATCCACTCTGAACATTTAACGGCATAAAGGAAAGAAAGCAGACCACACAAGTATACTAGCATGTTCTCAGTGGGAAATAGACTATGGCTGTCAAGTGTGATTGAGTTTTAACACTTTTGAACATCAGCATCAAAGTATTATGCAATTGTTAAACTACAGAATTTAAGCTGATTAAGCAAAAAACAGTAATTTTATGCTAAAATGGGACAAGAGCTTCAAAAATGAATTATCCTGACGGACAGTGAAAAATACAAGTAGCTGTTGTGTCAGATACCTTTCTTGGAAAAAACTAAAAAACCGTCGATTCGCTCTTGAAATTTGAAATCTTACATATGTTGCAAAAAATATAGTAGTTACCGGTCCATTTCCCTAAAACTTTGATGTGCACAGAAAAATAATCACCGGCCACAGCTGGACACTGCAAAAAACAACAAAACATTAGTCAGATAGAACTTGTTTACTTAGTACACAACTTTCTATTTATAAGAAAGTAATACTTGACTGCTCAAAAAGTCAGTAGTGGATTGTTGAGATCGTTGGCATACTATTTCATAATTTTTGATATAGTTGATTGAGAAAATTATGTCATTCTTTACGTCACCCTTTGAGGAAAATTCCAATGTTTGAAATAAGCTTCCCCCTCGAACAAGTTCTCCCCTGGAATAAGCTCCCACCCAAAAATTCATTATTCCCGGGGGTTTCTTCGAGGATTTACAGTATATTATAATGGCTTTCCTTTAGCAGTATAACTTCTTTTATTTACTAAGAGTTATTCTAATTTCAGGTGTAAATGGAGCTTTTCACTTTTCATTAATGTACATGAGCAAAACATTGGAACTGAAAAAATTATTGCTAAGAAAGTGTTAAGGACGTTTTTTTACTGGAATCGTGAATAAGTTAAGAAAGTTTGAGTACTGGGGTAAAAATTTCATATAAAATGAAAACGTGTGCTGGCTATGGAAGAGGTCTGTAGGTATAAAATGAAGGCGCCATTATGCTGAATTATGTGTAGCTGAATGTTAAAATGCAACTTACAAAAACTTGATAGCGTAAAAGCAAAAGTAGATTCAATTACCTTCGTCAATGTAAAAGGATGCCACTCAAATTTTGCTATTTCAGGGCATTGGAGTTGGATATACTGTCGAAAAGAGGTTGATGGAGTTGAGCAGAAAAGCAGAAGGACATATCATCCAAATCAAATCCAATCATATCAAATCAAATCAACTCATGTTAAATCAAATCCAATCACGTATCAAATCATGTGAAATCAAATCATGCAAATCCAAATATGTTAGATCAAATAAAATCAAATCATGCAAATCAAACCAAATCATGCAAGTGAACTTTACTTGACATTCCATGCAAAAAGTATTCTGTAAAATTCAACATTGCTTTTTCTCCTCAAGATCTATCGGCAATCAAGTTTGAGAAATAATCATACTTGTCCAGGAAGAGCAGTGAATCCTCTTTGTGACAACTGCAGTTCAAGGACATTTCCTTCATGAGGAACAACCTTAAAATAAATACCAAACAAATTTTGAAATAATTGAAATGACAAATGATGAAATAGTGTCAAAAAGTAGAGCTCGTGGTCAGCCAAACAAATTTTGAAATAATTGAAATGACAAATGATGAAATAGTGTCAAAAAGTAGAGCTCGTGGTCAGTCGCTGAATACCCTACAATTTTCAGGAAAAATAAAAAAACTGCAATGTTAATGGTAAGTGAAATGGCAAGTGTAGTTGCCATTCAGCCTTTTAGCTCTTTTAAACTTCAATATAGTGAACGCTGAAACTTCGAGGCCTTAAGAGAGAAGGAAGGACTTCATGTTAAACGTAAATCTGTCACGAATGTGCAGTGAATACCTTGGACGGTGCTCAGCCAATCAAAATGCTCCATTTTAATCAATAAGTTCCTCATTAATCTGCGAAAACAATATGGATGGACGCAGGATATTATTCTGCGTCCAGCCTCGGTTCGATTGAGCAACAGTCAACAATTGTAGTCTCACTTCCAAGTTGATAAAAGCGATCATGTCTGGTGTCGACAAGGATGTGAAAGTATTTATGGAAGAATTAAAAGAGAGTTCCGTAAATATGCATTTGTCAGTAAACAATCAATAATTCCACTCGTGTGCCGTTTTTCTGGTAATAGCAATTGCGAAGACCATTGAAAGGTACGTAATTCATTAGCCTTAGGCGCCTTAGGCCAGTTTATTCACCGTATTAATCTTTCGCTCGCCTTCGTTAGGAAGGGCACTATAATGTGTATTTTTGCTTAAGTGGTGAATGCTAATAGATTTCAAACAGCTCTCTCGACTTCTCAACTGCATTGTTCTTTTAAAGTTCGAGACATGTGTGTAATGTTTACATATGTCTGACTAAGTCATTTTCTACTACTTCCGCTGTGATGTTTACTTCCTGTTATCCGATAACACAACCTTCAATACGAGATGTTTACTACACCACCTGTTTTGCCATATTTATGCTCAGGCTCAAGGAGCCACACCCAGTCACACCCAGCCACACCCAAAAAACTTCTAGAAACTTAAGATAGAATACCCAGTTGAAGAGGTCACGCTACGCCACTGCTAGTGGTGATCCATAATGGAATAAAACTCCCTAAATCACGATAGGATTTTCGAATATATTTGCTCCTGCAAAGTTATATCATATGGGCAAGCTAAAGTACATAATTAGTTGAAACGCGCAAGACATTTGCTGTCTGTGAGTAAGTTAATTAAATCAGACATACAGCGAAAAACAAATGAGAGAAAATAACTACCTTAACAAGTTCCACTTCTTTGCTCCCTCTCCATTTCCTAATTAGGCGATCAATTATGTACAATGATAATGGAAAAAGAACCCACTTCCATGCCTGAAAATGAAATCCTAAAATCATTTCATCTTCTGCTTTCAGTAGCTTTATTTCATTTTGCAAAAAGTGACTCGCCGAAAGCCATGCGCTACTTTGGGAATTGACAAATATTTCCATAGCAGTGTTTTCAAAGTTAGCCGTCGGCCATCGCAACCGACAGTAACCTTTTGATTTGCGACGCCTACTTTCCTTTAGGCATAATATATATTACATACAAAATTTTGATAAACTTTTGACTTGTAACTCCTGCTCAAATAAACGCAACTCAAATACTGATGAAAACACTGCATGGCAGATCTACTAGTCTAATGAGGAGTGATCCTTATATAAGGTGAGTCATAGGGTAGAAAACTTGCATTGAAGGTGGAAAAACACAGTCTATGTGTACATTTTAAGGCAAAGACGACAAGAAAAAGGCAGGGTTGTTAACTACAAATTTCATCTACTCTTGCAGAGATATGAGCTATGATCATTTCGTATATACAATATTCTGAGAAGTTCTTCCATTTTGACGCAAAAAGCTAACTAAATACCTGAGCTGGATCATGTTCAAACTGTGGAATAGCTTTACAAATCTCCACACCATTTGCCAAAGGAGCTTCTAGTGTTGTTGAATTTGCTGTTTCATTTAGATATAAACAACCAGGCACGTGGTCTACCAAATTCTTCTGCCTTTTGATTACGCAACTAAACAAGAATAAAAGAATGTGATTGCGCATGCGCAATAAAAAAATCAAAATTTTCTGTCGGGCTGCTTTCTCTGTAGTTACTGGAAATGAAAATGATCTTCACTTCTACGGAATGTGATGTTAATCTTATAAAATAAGCATCTACAATGTTTGACTCTCCCTCAATTGAAGTCAAACGGATTCCTTCAGTGTATATGAACCTTTTGCAACATCAGAGATGCGTGCTTGGTTAGAAGCCTGCTTAAGGAGATACATACTAGAGGCCACAGTGCTTCTCACCCCATCTCCTGGGAAGGTCTGAGACAAAGGTCGTTAAAGCCCTAGCAGGGCTCCCCCGTAAAGGGGGGTGGTGGATTAGAAATTCCCTGGTGTATTGCGATGGCACAAGAAGCGCATAGCCCGAGGAGCGGGTAAAGTGCGGATGCCGCAATGCATTTGGGCTGAAAACTGCCATGGCCAGCAATTTAAGTGCGATTAGCAGGACGTCATCCTCATGATGATGCAACTCAATTCAGACTATTCTCTGACCAAGCTAACATTTTCAATAAGCTTTAATTCTAAATAGATTTAGACGAAAAAAATTTAAACTAAGCACCAAACTCACCCATAATTATGAAGCAGTAGTAGAACGATGAAAGGAAATGCAAGATGATGGGTATACCAAAATATTACGTAGTTCTTACGTCTACAAAATTAAACAGTAATTGCTAAGGATGCTTGGCGATAGCAGCTTTGTATCACAGACAGTTAAAAACATTGAAGGACTCAAAACGCTTGAATAGATAATTGATTGCATTGATAATGACAATAACTGAACAAAGTTGTTGATGGAAGAATTACCGGTGAAAAAATACAAACCTAACAGAGGAAATCGAAGATGTGAACTAAAAGAAACAAAACAGAAATTAAAGCAGCTAGACACAAGGAATTTCATACCGATATAGATCTATAAAATGAAATCTCTTAAGGTGGATTTCCACTTCGAAAACTTTCCGCGGACAGGAACAGAAAGAAAATGTTCTGCGGAAAGGAACAGAAAATTTTCTTTTGCTAAGTTCCACAACATTATACGGACAGGAAAAGAAAACTATCTGTTGTACACATGTCGGGCCTTAATGTAACAACGAAGAAGCTAATATTTTGTCGAAATCGAATGAGTCAAAGGAAACTTAATAGAAAATATGTATGAGAACGATTTATTTTTAGTGTGAGTTTGAGTTTTACCGAGAGAGAAAATTGAAAGGTGAATTTCTTTTATCGATAAAGGAGATGAAGCATCATGATCTTGCCCTATTCTTTGCGTACTTTCCCATGAGCCCAACAAAATATGAGCAAGTATTGACAGTAGTGGCTCCTAAGATACAAGAGTACTAAGCGTTACCTTATGATATCTTTTTACGGATGATGCCCAAACAACAATTGCTGTAAGTTTTCGTATTAGGCCTTCACGAATAATTTATGAAACTTGGAAACGTTATCTTGGAATCCTTGTTAGCGACAAATTTGCCCTGTCCATCGTCAACCAGTAGTCAGGCCTTGTAATTTACATGCACACGTCACGCAACAAAGCTATCTGATTGGCTGCTCCAATCATACAATGTCTTTTCCTTACGGAAAGGACAGAAACAATTGAACTTGATTCAACTTTCCTTGGAACACAACGTCACAGAAAATTTTCCTGTTCACGGGACCCTCGCGCATGCCCACGAGCTTTCTGTTCTGTTCCCTTCCCGTCAGCGAAGAATTTTCTGTAAGTGGAAATCCACCTTTATCCAAATGCCGAAACACCTACTTTTGGTAGAGCCTATAATGCTGTTTCTTATGTAGCATCGTAGAAAAGCAGATAAAGAAGAGTTGTTTCTTACGTAGCATCGTAGAAAAGCAAATAAATAGGAGCAATAAGGAATTCTAAATAATTCCATTCACTAAAATCGCAACATAAAGCAATAAAATTCTTTCTATTGCAAGAGAACATTGTTTATCTTTATTTATAAATACGCTTATTTATCAAATCAAATATATTGAAAATTCTGCAAAACGCTTTATTTGGTATCAAATTTGACATCTCGCTTCGATTAAAAATTTATTTTCCAGCCTAATTAGCGCCTGCTTGGGTATCAGTTACTAAATACATTGATATGGACAAAGTCTTCTAAATGAAAACTTGATGGTCAGCCAAAAGTAGTTGTGGTTTTGAATTTATTTGAATTTAATAAAAGTAAGAAGTTTTCCAAGAACCAATGATAGGTCTGTAATTGAGATATTCTCCCCAAGAAAGGCCTGATCACAAGGATATCGCCAAGATTTTCATTATGGAACGATAAGTTCCAAACATGAGGTCATATGGACATGAATACATACATACTTACATGTCAGTTAGTTCCCCAAAAGCTTGATTTATTCCCTACTGTGGGCTACCATTCCCCAAATAAGGGGGCGGCCCTCTGCTGTCCCAGCTGGAGACATCTTGCTTAATAGCAATATTTGTAAGATATGAAAGGAAGAAAATCTGATGGCTTTGAGAAGAAATATAAATAAACAAAGTAAATTAAACAAAATATGGAAATCTAAAACATACCATAAGCACCAAAATGATCAACATCAAGACTCCTGTCATTCCAGTTGCTAAAATTGAATGTAGAAACGTGATTTAAGTTGATCAATCAATTTGCGATTCTGAAAAGATGGCCTAAAAGTCGCATGTATCTCCAGAAATTTCAGCATCAAACTGGCATAGAACATTGAACAATATTGAACAACATTGAACAACATTGAACAACAAAAGTGGTTGCTGTCATTCTAAAGTCATTGCTCATTTCGTGAATATCTACAGCATTTCTAGATGGCATTTTTCTCTTCACCTATTTTCCAAGGAAACAATCCCTCCTCTTTGATTTCCTGAGATAGAAAAGTTTAAAAGCACTTTTGACAAGTACGTAGAAGAAATGGTTACATTTAAACTAGCATTTCCACGTATACCGCAAAACCAACTTACTCGTGAAGAAAACATATAACTTGTCCACCTAGAAAAATATTGCAGAGACTTATTAAAAAGTTAGCGTCTTAAAATTAAAAATTCAGGGGTTAATGCTATTTGAAAGTTCATTTTAAAGCGAAAGGAAATTGAAGCAAAGATTCTTAAAATGCACGGACAGCCACCTCAATAGCCAGCACTTCGTATACTAAGGCATCCAATCCAAATGCACGGATTCTTTTAAGAATCTATGCCACTGTGACGTCATATTTTGTGCTTTTCTATGTCATAGTTTCAAAATACTTATGCTATTGATGCTACCTTTTCTAAAATCTCATGCTATCCTGCGCTAACCAATCCACGTAGCATAAATAGCAGCATTATCATCCTTCAAATTTGCAGCTAAGAAAATATGCAATGAGATCTGAATGTGATCTGACAATGTTAAATGTCATACAAATATGGTTTTGTTATTGGTATTCTGCCACAATCTCTTCAAGGATATACAATAGAGCAAAATTTTTCTTTGATTCAAATATTTATGAAATTTTATGCTAATTTATACTAAGTTATATTTTATGCCAATCTAAGAAAATGTATGCCAAATCTGGAATTCTGAGGGCCAGCATGTTTGCAAAAGATGCAAGTTTACGACTAGGTGGCACCGGTTTAAAGGAGATTCTAGAAATGATTTCTGTGTAATGTTTAATTTAATACCTTTTCTTTTTCTGTGAATAAATTCAATCCTTTCCTCTCGTTATCGTAATTGTTGCAAAACTTTAGGTTGTTTATACAATGAGCCAATGTGTGAATTACTGAAAGAGGAATGGGCACTACAACATTTTTACAAATAATGCAACAAATATGGCGGCTATACAGCATGAGGATTTCTACTATATTGTTTTTATAAAAAACCTAGCTTAGGGCCTAGTACTAAAACTTCCTAGCTTTTGACCACACATTAGTTCTAAAAGTTTCTTACTTTAATTAACTAAATTGTATTGAAATGTAAGCAAATCATTGACGTAGCAAACTAGCAGTGTTATAGCAAACAAAATGCGTCAATGTGAATCAAAATCTAAAGTAATGTCTTGCTCATATTTTTTGGTTCAGCTTGTTATTGAATTAGGTAACGGTTTCAACATGCTATTTGTCTACAGTTTGCTACCTCCTTCCTTTTTGTTCTAGAAGTTTCTTACATTTTGGGCAGTCCATTAGTATCCGGTTGCTTGTAAATTGTATGAGATATATAAAGACTACGCACAAAAATTCCCACGTAAATCACTTGTGCAAATTGTAATGGAATGCACACTCGGAAACCAAATGTAAGAGAGAGCTCGACCTTAAATTGAATCTGTCTATTTAGAAATCCAAGTAAATCCAAAGAACACTTGTAGACGTCTGGTATTCAAAAGTGACAGAAGCAGAAACTTCCACTTGAGGTGCAGTCGAAAGACAGACATTTCAATGAAAGCTTATTTACAATGAATGTGCACTTGCCTTTTGAGACAACCACACAGGTGGAGGTATTGAAAGAAAGTTTTCATACTCGGATCGTCAAAACGTTAGGAGAGTTTCAGTACTGGGGCCGGATTAAATTGTCTTGCAAAAACATACGTGTCAAAAATTTTTTTAGACGTTTGAATGATAAGGTAAATAGTGGCAGCCATGTTTTGGTCAAGATCCATGCTAAAGCCTTGGCTAAACCAGTGCAACATTTCTCCCAACAAATCTCAACATTGCTGGAAATTTATTGGGCAATATTGGACATTGTTGGATGTGGAGGCGGCCCCCCAAATCAACACAACATCAGTACCCAATATTTGGATATTAGAAATTGCAATATCAACGAACTGAAACTTTCCAAGGCGATTGTAAAAAACGATGAGAGCAGCGTGCTTAGGTGCTAATATGTTGCAATTTATTTAGTTAAAAAGTGAGAAGTCACTTGAACATCAACTACGGCTGAAGGATTACCTCTCTATATTGTTATTAAATGGAATGTTTGAAACTTCGAGTGTTAACGTAGAAAATAGTAAAATAAAAGATAGGTGCGGCAACACCAAAAATTATACAAAGAGGAGAAATTACAAGGGACTATTTAATAAGATTTTCGCAAATCGCATCCGTAATTTCTCTCGACCCAGGAAAATGAATTCAAAACGTAACGGGTTTTTACCATTGCACCTGCGCGAACGTGATTTTGTTGGGTAGAGTGACCAAACCATTCTACCCAACAACATTCAACAACATCCAACATTTTTGACCGAAGTCAAGCCTTGCCCAACATCACCCAACAATGCCCGACATGGGTGGTCAAACCAGCGCAACATTTACACCCAACAAAATATTTACACCTAACAATGTTGTCATTTGTTGGGCAAAAGTGTTGAGCTGGTTTGGTCAAGGCTTAAATCCTATATTCAAAGAAATCCACCAAAATAATGGCATGTCATAAAAACTTTGCTGTGAAACCTCTGATCTTCAACAATTAAACTGTTTCTATAAATTCAACAGTGGCTTACATTGTCAAGGGTACCGCAATATTCTAAGGTTCAAAAGTAGACACGCAGACCACGTGAACACTTTGTACACATAGTAAAAATAGATAGGCAACAAAGAAACTCACTTGAAAAAAGACATACAA
Source organism: Cassiopea xamachana (assembly GCA_900291935.2). Taxonomy (NCBI): domain Eukaryota; kingdom Metazoa; phylum Cnidaria; class Scyphozoa; order Rhizostomeae; family Cassiopeidae; genus Cassiopea; species Cassiopea xamachana. The sequence continues at coordinate 12,751,904 of OLMO02000325.1, forward strand.
GGAGGCCACAAAATATATGCATTGATTTCTTTTCATCTAAAAGTCTTCGAAGTCCATCAAAGGATACCTAAAGAACAACAAAATGATGATCCAGTTGCTGCTTAATTAAAATTCCAAAACACTTTGATCTGATATAAATCTAGCATTGATCAAGCATCCATTACAGCCAGTGAATCTATCTTCATTGCTGATATCCAAACTGAGCAGTTGCAGCACAGAAGTTTGTGAAGATCAAGTTACAATCCCTGGCTTAGCAGATGCTCTGCCTTTGCAATTCATAATTTTTGGCTGGCCTCTATACCAGTTGTGCTGAAGTCAATCTTACGTCTCTGCTCAAGGAGAGACCAGCCTATAATTATGCCTTTAGCGGAAATACATCTAGTTTATTTGGGGAAAAATTATACATTTCTGTGAAGGAATACAGCGACTATTTACTACCCAAAAACATTTGTCTGGTCAAGTAGAAATGTGAACGTCTAAGCCAAATAGTTAGAGAAAAAGGCTTGGCAAAATAAAGTGAAGACAGAAAACGATTATTAAAATTCGGGTTTCTTATGCCAATGGAAGATTTTGATAAGCATAGGAATTTTGCTTATATGTAGTGCTGAAAAAGTTTTTCTCACCTTGAAGAAGAGGTTTCTTAGATAAGAGCAGAAAATCTTGCACATGGAAATCATAACAGCAAATATATTCAGACAAATGGCTGCTGCGGAGGCACGCGCCCAACAAAGCGAATCCTGTATGAAAGGGAGGATATGGTAAAAAACAGTACACTCCATCCATCTGACATAGGACCAAGAAAACATTTGGGGTGGGAGCTAGCTAGATCAATTTCAATAAGGTTATTCAAGAAAAGAGAACATAAAGGACAGCAGCATGAATGCTAATTAGATCATGAAGAAAGCAAAAACATGACTCAAAAAACCTTGACATACACTCTTTTTTTTTATAAGAATACCTAATTTTTTTCTGAGCCTCAATATTCTTAAAAATTTTCGGTTTTGAGCCTCAGATTATTCTTAAATTATTCTTAAATTTTTCTTGCTCAACACAAGGTGTAAATTCGCCTTAAGATCAAAGAAACATATTAAATCATTTTTGATGTGTTGATTCACCATAAATTTCAACGAGAACAAACATAACAAGTCAAAATACGGTTTTAGTCCAAAGGCATTATTTCAACTCCATCAATATCATCAATGCCAATGTAGTCCTTGCTATCATCTGAATACGTAACTCTATATTTGGCAAGAGCTTTATTGAAGTACTCGATTTATATATATATATATATATATATATAGCGTCAAAGTGACAAATGTTTTGTTTTGGGAGGAAACTCTTAATTAAATTTGAATCGATTAACAAAATATTTTTGTTGTGATGAAGGTTGAGCCTGGCAATATTCTTAAATTATTCTTAAATTTTAGCAATTTTGAGCCTCAATATTCTTATAGACATTATTCTTATAAAAAAAGAGTGTATTACAATTAAAATAATTGATAAGCAATGTATGAAACATTGCAATATTAGCTGACTATGAACGCCTAATTGCTTCCACCAGCCAGCACGCAATCTTCAAGTCTCGGCCTTCGACAATTATCACTATGGAAGGAAAAATCTAATTACCCCTAGCATCTGATACAAGTAAAAATATTCTGCTTCATCGTGGTACGTTATATATGTCTTGCAAAAGACGATGACATTGGCAGCGAGCAGAATTGTCTGAAAAGGACAATAGAAGCTGTTAAAATTAGCTTTTAACCAGACTGCGACACTATCAACCCACAAAGTATCTGACCAAGAACTGGGAGATATATTTTGTTTCAAAATGAGGGTCAGGGACTCTAAGCTATTTTTATGTCAATGAAAGTTTACAATTTCTACCAAACGAGAGACAATACAAAATAATTGTTTTTACTATCCAGTTTGGATTTTTTCAATAGGCAATGGTTTCAATCTCTATTTGTGAAACAGCTCAAACGATTAATCACTCAAAAGAGGATGATCTACAAAGAATTTTACCAAATACAAATTCAATCTTATAATTTATGCTTGAATTCCATGTAAAAAGATTTTTATTAACCTTATAATTTAATCATCGTTCAAAAGCAAAGCTTTGCGGTTTTGTAAAGACTTTATGACATGGTAGTTCGATGTAAAAACATCAACTACTACGTAAAGACAGTAAATTATGCTAGGCAACCGGAAATTCCTTGAAACCCATGCAATGCCACAACAGAAGCCCTTGGACTGTACTGCAAAAAGAGAATTTGCGGAAAGAAATTGCGGCTAAGGCAGTGATTAAAATGAGTAGCGCTGGTACACAGCTGCAGGGGGGTACTGAGGGGGTGATTCTCCCTAAAATGAAAAAGTTTACATGATTCTGCGCTCCTCTGCAGAGTTTTTCACCCGGAAGTTAGGAAATCGGTTTTGGGCGAGAAGTTTTTTCGCAAAAAGTCTAGACTACCAAGGTGAAGGTGTTGCCCCACCAAGGCCAAATCTTCATCTATGTGATTAGAGAAGCATTATACAAAAATCATTCTGTAAAACGTAAAGCTATTTAACAAAAAGCAAACTTGAAAAAGAGACTGCACCGTACGAATCTAGTGAGGGGATGTTACGCAAAGTATGACCAAGGTATAATTCATTAATTCTACTATACTTGCTTTTTATAAGAATCAGTAAAATTGAAGTTCAGGTTAAGCTTGCCTGCTTATCTTAATTTTGCCGAAATTTTAAGGCTGAATTGATTTAATTTGTTCTTAAATAGTAGGGTATAGGCAATTTCATAATACATAGAAAGAGAAAATATAAGACAACATTCGATGCTTTGATTGATCGACAGCTCATTAGCCAGATGATACACCCGAGATGGTTTCTCTTGCAAATCAATGTTCTTTTTTGAAAAAGTTTATAAAAAGACAATTCTTCGCGAAAATCAAAGAGGAGAAGTGACAAGGCTGTCATTTCTCCTAAGGCTAGCAAGGAAAGGACTTTTATGTCCATATTCAAGTGGAAAGTATGTACGTCGTTGTCCAAAAATAAATCTTACGATAGTGCTCCAGCCACAGCTTTGTTCTTAAGTTGTTCTTAATTTTCCATTAAATTTCAGGCTCGTGTTCTTATAAAATTCTTCTTATAATGAAGTGTACCTGCCGGAAATTTCACGCCAAGAATGGTAAGTTAGATGAATACTGAATTGACAATAACACACGAAATATTGAGCTGTAAGATAGGAAGGTGCAGCTAGATTTGTTAAAAGAAATTTATTTTTACAAAACACTAAAAGAGGCTGGCAATGAAATATGAATGAATTGTCTCTAGTAAAATGCAAGCAAGACTCGACATTTTTAGGCTCTGAAATCCCAAACTTTAATCACAGGGTAAGTATAGACAAAAGATTCTTGAAGATGATACCATGGAAAAAATCTTAAAAACAAACGCATATACTTACAAATAAAGATATTTTGCAACAGTGATTGTGGAAGACGCTCCGTAAATTTCTCCCAAACATGTTGAATGAGCCTCAATACAGTCGTGCTGTGGTCAAACCAGAAGCTGTCTTTCCAATAAGTGCACAAGCCTAAAACGATTGGTGTTTGTTCTTTCGGCGTTCTTGCGGGCAAGAGGCATAAATTCAGCACGAATCTAGTTGATGATATTTCTCCACCTATGATGGTCTTTCCTATTACCTTCCTGTAAGCTTGGGGCAATTTATAAGCTAAGCACGGGAAGACGGTATATCTTACCCAAACCGCGATTTCATAAATCTGCTTTGAGTTCTAAATTGATTGTGGAATTGCTCATCTGTGGTTTCTGATCTTTCACCTTCATTAACAGTAAAGAATAAGGAAATGTCAAATCGAAAACTTCTCAATCGAAAAAGATAAGCCACATTATTCTATTGCAAATTCAAACGAAGCAAGTGATTGTTGATATTTTGTTAACCGTAAAATTTTAGGTGAGGATTCTGAATTTTTTATGGAATACAAAAATTAATTTCCAATCCATTCAATTGACCCTTGTTTCCACAGTGACAATCACATGTGGTTAAACGGTTTGGAATGAGTTTAATTGTCTATTTCTAAAAAACAACAAGGTTCTTTACTTGCAACAGCTTCTAAATACGCAACACTGTAGAATTTGGGTGTTCAAAAATCCTAAACCAATCATTCTTAACTTGAGTTTGATCGAACCATAGGGATTCAAGTAGGGGGTCATAGGGATTCAAGTAGGGGGTCATAGGGAGTCAGTTTCGGGGTTCAGTAGTCTGGTTTGCATTAAATATTAAATCTGTTTTTATTTTTTATGTGAAAACCATGTCTTGTTTGCTCTGTTCTTTGAGCACAGTGATTTTGTGTGGAAATGATGCGTGATGCAGCTTGTGCACTAATATAGTATATAGTTATTTACATATATACGTTTTCAATATGAAGAAAAATAGCATATTTATTTTTCCAACTACAAAGAGTAAAACGAGGAATGAAGACTTTGGGGACAGAGACGTATAAGAGAGGGAGTACAAGCCTCTAGCTATGACTCGAGAAGGGTAGTTCCCCATATTCGGTAAATGTCTGGAAAGCAACAGACTATTGTAAACGAAATAGTTATTTTGAAGGAAAAATGCTTTATTAAAAATCTGTAGAGAAATTGGCAGTTCACAAAAAATAGAAAGCCTTTACTGGAACAATTGATCAGTTTTTTATACAACCAGATAGACGACATTTTTATTTTGTCATAAATATCCTTTCACGAATAGAAACCACACCTATCAATCTACTTCTATATCACTGGCAAGAGGTACTACCAAGCAACACTATAAACAACAAATTACCATGGATTTTGTAAAAATTGTGCAAAAATACACCAACGGCAGGGAATTATGAACTTTAAAGGTGCAGGGAAATGAGACGATGCAACCTGCAAGTTAGCGGCTTCTTTCACTTACATGCGTCCTTCGGCTTAGTATTCTGTAACAAAAATGCCTAAAGTTATTTCCATTACATGCTGAGAAACATACTAATAACAATATGTTTTTTAAACTTCAATTCATGAATTTATTATCAAAATATACAAATACAGGCCTCCCAGCCAAAATTCGTGGATTCCTTTATGAAGCTACAGTATGCCATATTCAGGCCACATTCTATGCTAATTACCCTTTCTGTTATAGTAATAATGTTTATAAGAATATTAAGGCTCAGAATCGCTGAAATTCAAGAATCTTTGCCTTTTCACATTCATTGTCTCACTTGTAAACAGCTTGAAATTTCAGAAACAGTGCTTTCTGAATTCCTAATTCTTATTGGAGTTTTTCAATTGTGGCTCTCAAAATATGTTTCCCCCCTCCCAGATTAAACAGCGCATCTTATATTCTTACTAGCACAGAACTTTGAAAAGTTAAGAAATAGGTCCAGCATCAGAAAGTTGATATATGTCGGAGTCTTTTTTACCAAAACCTTGCATGTTTCCAATTCAAACAGATTCATCCTACAGCATAAAGTCAGACGAGGTCAATACGATAAAACGATCGCATCTGAACGGATATGGCCCAATTTGTTTTTGCACCGATGCTAAAGTGCAGTAAATAAAAGATGCTAATTTGGTTTGTCTATATTTCACGTACTTTTAAAAGAAAAATAACGGCTCTCATTAGTAGCAAATTATTTGATTATAGTGCATAATAACACATATCTGCTTTAAGGCATTCTCGTATTTAAAATATAAAGAGTAAGATAAGTTCACAGATAAAGCGATTATAATAGTATAATTCGCGGCTCCAAATTTTAATAAGCATAACCACAGATTTCACAGAGGTGTGCGCCCGGGGACATTCAGATACAAAGGGACATTTACTCCAATAGAGAAGGCAACGAAGCAGGACAATTGTACATTTTTAACATAATAGGGGGTGTTGGGGTCTCACACCCCCCACTTCTGCCGAAATCGTAGGTACTTCTATAGCTTGTCGGTAATCGATCGCCATTTAATTTCTATTGCTACAGCCCCCCACTCAAGCGTCTTTCGGCAAACCATTGTTTTATTAGCAGGCTTTTGCCATTTTTGGTTTTAGAGACATTCAGGGCAGAAGGCAGTCAGTTCACATAAAATCAATATACTTATTTACGTTCATTCGCTTAAAGCACTTTTGCCGCTTATTCTCTTACCCCGATGCACTTTAGTTCCTTGTCTCAAAATATCTTCTAGGTATCTAAACACAAAGCATTACCCATATTTTGGCCAAAATCCAGTTTACAAAATGTACACCACTCAAAGATTGGATTTTACTGCTTTTGTTGTGGGAACTGCTAGTTGTTCTAAATTTCAAAGGAGGTGATCAGACAGCACCATTGACACTTTCATGGTTAGAAGATTATGATAATCTGAAAATGTCCAGCTTAAGATATGTCCATAAAAAGGCGTGAACCTTCGCTGAATACATTCAAGCTCCACCGAAAATCTTGTCAGACGGGGTCATAAAAACGAGCATGATGCCAAAAAACAGGTGAAAGCAACTAAAGTACCTAGACAACCAAGTGATTGACTTTCTGCAATCCATGAATATGTAGCGAATCATTGAATACAAATCTATTAACACTTAATGCAGTGGTCTCCAAGCAGTTTCAGCCTGAGGGCAACATCAACAATTCAACAACAGGTGAGGGGCCTTCTACACAATCGAGGTCCAAGTAAAGAAGAGTCAAACTAGGAATTTGTTTTACCTATCTTTTTTGTAGACAAAATATCTCCGCGAGCCAGACGAGGAGACCTTGCGGGCCACACCCGGCCTTCGGACCGTAGTTTACAGGTCCCTGATTTAAGCAATGGCTAAAACATACTCCATATTTTGGGGTCAAACATATTGCAAGCATACAAATTGTCACGAATTGACCTCTCCCCTTGTACGCAAACAAGGATTCAATTGAGACACCCTCACATTCAAACATACTTTTCAACAATCCCCTTTAGACGCACATAATATGGCAATGACCCCTTGCCTACTATATTCACAAATTTAGTTCCCTATGTACTTTCGCCATGCCACAGAATGTCTGAGGCAATGCTACAACTGTTGCGGGGAATAATTCAGGATAGTTCTGGAAAGGGGGCGAGGCCGCATTTGGTGGGCTTTTTGAATAACAGTAACCTACTAAACCCACAAATCTAGTCTCATTTGTGCCTTTTCCAATCTGCATCTGGTGTAGGGTCACCGAGAAAATTCAGAGGCCCTGGGGCAAGAGAAAATTGAAAAACAGTGGGTCCGCTATTTTTGCTTTGTGAAGCCCCCTAGACCGGGGGCCCTAGGATGCCTTGCCCCCTCTCCGTAGCTCTGATCAGGCGCAGAAAGTCGTGAATATTATACAAATGGCCATACCATTCGCCACTCAAAATCAGCATACAATAATATTGCCCTTTCAGGGATGGGAAAATCACTTGCTTTCCAAACTTTGAAAAACTCAACAATGGCAGAGCGAGTTTTATTAGTACAAAATTGTGCGCAAGCTTAAATAACGTCAGATTTGCACCTAAATGTAACGAACTTATCCAAAATATGATCAAATTGGAAAATGACTGCCAAGCTTAAAAGAATTTAAAGGAAATCTGGTGAAAAAATAAGCAAGTGAAATATAAAACATTAGTAATAATTGAACAATATAAACTAAATTCAGAATGAAATCAAGTCGAATAAAACTGATTGAACAGGAAGAGCTTTAAATAAATTGTATTTTCTTACCGTTTAAGAGTATCGTGAAGCGGTCTGTACATCTGAAGCACTCATCACCAAATGGCTAAAGCATAAAACGTCCAGATCGAAGATCGTTTGAACGGGGACTATCAACCAAAAGTCACATGGAGACAATAGTATTCATTATCATTTCTCATACAACGGGACTTGATCCACTCAAAAGAAGCCTTTTGTCACACAAAAAAGAAGTAGACTTCTCACGGGGGTAGCATTCAGTTTTGCGAGATCAACACATGATGCGGACCTAGGATTTTCTTTATAAGCCCGCGCTCAATATCCTTATTGTTCGAACATAATGCTAATAGTTGCTAAGTATGGATGAATCAACCATGATTCCCTAACCTGGGCAGTGGTTATTGATGTGACGTCCTCTAAGCACCAGGCCTCCGGCCGGATCATCATCAATGAGAATTAAAAACTCAGTTTCATGACCTAAGTAAAATTAGAGAGATTTGGGGCATTCTCATAGCTAACGGGAATGCGAATAGGTACCAAATATGATTGTACAAAGGCAACCTTTTGGATACAAGGGGCTGTGCAAAGACGAAAATGCTTAAATCGTAAAAATAAGTTTCTGTTAACAATAAAGACAAAATAACATCATCAAGGGAAGGTTGAACCAACTCATTCAATAACATTGCGCAATTGAAATGCAGCAGAAGGCTGTAAATTACATAACAGAAGAAAGCATTTTCTCACTTTCCATATAAAAATCAGTCGTTCTCTATATATTTGCTAATAAAGCTTTCCAATTGTTTTTACACGCGGGTTTTGCATTTTGAGGTACAGAAGATAAATTAATTGAAATTTGAGTCAATTCAGTGTACGTCATTAATTCGCTGCTCCTGAATAAACAAAAGCATCGGTCATTATTTCCTCAAAAGCATTGGAAAGGAAGGTCTTTGATTTATCACAACCGGGGGATTGCTAAGTTTAAGCTTTTTGTGCTTGTTTAAATCTTTCAAAAAGAGTAGGAAGATCTGTCACACAACCTCAAGCTCTTGAGGCCACAAAGGAAGAAAAACACGCACTAAAAGCTTATCAAAAACATGCAAACCTCACTCACACAAGTTGAGATATAACGTCCTGCTTTTGCGACGAGAAAAATGATCACTGAGAAGATACACGCTTTTTGCTACATAAGACAGTTTATTTGGCCCAATACTGAAACTTCCTTGACCTTTTCACGATTCCAGTATTAAGACGGTCTTTAAGACTTTCTTGGCAAAAATTTTGACTCTGATGTTTTACGCATACACATTAGAGGAAAGTGGAAAACTCTGAAATGATGATATAAATCTTAGTAAATAACATAAGTTAAACAACCAACAATTATATAAAATTTTGTATGCATGCACATTCATAAACTTTCTTAGGTTTCAACAATCCAGTTTCGTACTCTCTTAACTCCTTAAGCAGCTGGGTCTTAAATTCTTATAAACAACTTTTTGAAATAAATAAACGTGTATTCTATTTGGTGAAATGTAAGCAGAATGCACCATCAACTGCCTACCTAAAGAGATGAGTGCTGCAGCTCTGAATGAAGTTAGACATAGGAGTTTCTCGTAGGCACCAGTTCTTGATCATGATTATTGTTGAACTGAAGCCAGCATGTTTATTGACAACAAAACATCATGATCAACCGCAATCAATTACTCCTAATCAGCGATCATTACTACCAATCACTACAAAAAATCAGGCCTTGCAATGAGCAATGTTAGGCACTTGATTGATCAAGCTCGTCCCCAGTTCATTAAGGCACTTGATCAAGCTCCTATGCTGTTCTTGCAGTGGTGTGCTGGTTGGAGTGTGGGCATGTACCCTCCCTGAGAACACTTTTCAAGGGCTCATAAAGCAATATTTTAGCATATTATTTGATATCAAAAGGGACTCCATTGATGAATTGCTTATACAAAAGTGAATATGTGAAGCAGTGTGTTTGTTTTTGTGCCACGACATGATGAAATTCGTTCTACGAATGCTGTCTACGATGTGACTCTATAAATACACACTTTTGATTGCAAGAGAGAGAGGGAAAGGGGATTTAACCATTGTTTTATAGATATTCAAGGAAGATTCTGGCAAAATCTTTTTCTGAATTGCATATCTTCTATATAAACCATTGACCAATTTTAGGAGCTTGAATAATTGAGCCAGTAGAAGTTGCGAGGCGCGTGTGGAGGCGCTTGGGCTCGATCGAGCACCTCTCGCTTTAAGGCCTGTGCAGAAAGGGTAGTAAAGACCTGAACTGAAATGCCTGTCTCCTTGGTGGACTAGTAGATGTTGCAAATTATAAGAGCATAGAGTACACGTTTTTTATTTTATAAGAAAGTTTTTACAGCCAAGCCTGGAATTTTTTTACATTTCCACTATTCCAGTATCAAAACATTCTTAAGACTTTGATAACAAAAATTTTTGAATTTCACTCTTTACGGATGCACATTAGTGGAAAGTGAAAGTTCCATGCACACTTGAATGCGCTTTTCAAATAAAGGATGATAAATCGAAGAAAAGAACAGAATTTAAAACTGTTAGAGGGTAGCCAACATAAAAGAACATCTTGTACAGACGAATCGAATTTTTAAATACGTGTACATTTATAACCTTTGTAATGTCTCAGAAATCCAGTCCTGAACTTTCTTAACTTTTTGAGCAGCTGATTACTACTTTCTTATAAACCACTTTCTTATAAAAAGAAAAAGTGTACTAAAATTCAACCGAATAGGCGGTTAACATACGCAGCCAACAAGCTATTTAGTGTCTGGTAGCCTTTGCATCCATCGTCATAAAGTCCAATGTTGATATAAAAATATGGGGGATTGGAAGATAAATCTGCCAAAACGCAAAATTAAGCCACGAACTTTATAACAAATAATACGAGAATTGCAGACTTTAACTGTCTAAGGCATTTGCAGGAATTCTTTGGACATAGTATAATTACAATCGTCTGAATCTTCGGACATAGTATAATCACATTGTCTAAATCTTTGGACGTAGTATAGCTGCAATTGTCCAGAGTGCAGATGAATCAACCTAGCATGTAATGTCTGAGTACTGCAAGTTGTAAGGTGGTAGAGTACTGTAGGTTAAAATAAAAAAGAGCTCGTTTTTTTATTACGACTCTTCAAGTAAACAATGGCTCATAGGTCCTAGTTGGCCACTCTTGGGGCCAATTAGACGTACTTTATCACATGTAACCCCATCTGGGTATATATTTCGGTTAACCTTTCCGTCACTATCCGACGTTTCATAATCTGACGAGTGTCTAACGAAAAAAGCTTTCAGTATGTCAAAAAAATGTTGCCCGCCTTTTCGTGCTGTAGTAAAGTTCTGTAGCACCAAAAGACTATTTACATTAAAACTAACAAAAGCTGATGCTGGCCCCTTCAGTAATGCACTATTTTTCGGACAGCAATCGGAAAAGTGAAGACGACCGGTATCAAAAAAGCACTTTCAGAGACACATCTACTACACAAAGAAGTGAGACTATTCGGTAGAAACTGCGGCTGATGAGTCAAGTTGTACCCTCTTCTGTGCAAAACAGCACTCATTCAACAACAGACATGCCGCATTTACGTCGCCAAATATTCAGTATAGCAAAACACGCTGGGTGCTAGGCCATGCAAAATAATAACAGGTTTAAAGATATTGTACAATTAAGAACACAGACTCTCTAGAGATCTCAGTCATTATCAACACATACTTTCACATAGGTATATTTATACAATTGAAACAAAACTTTAACAACAAGAACTCTTAAATAAACAGTGCACGAAGGCACAAAACACAATCGTTGCCATCTTAGAAGGACGCTATCAAATGGACTAGCCCTAACCATGAAGAGTACGTTTGTAAACATCAATACATGAAATTGATGCTTGCATCAAACCTCTCTTCGGGAATAACAATAGTAGCTTGTTGCTTTACTATCAAAAAAGCTATTGCATACGCTTTTCAAATAAATTCATTCAAAAGATGTCCACTATCTTCTTATTTTCTACTACAGTACTAAGCTATACCTAAATAATAAAAAGATTAATTTCATAACGCAATGAGATAGTTTAAACTTCACCTCGTCACAAGTATGGAATTTTCTAGTAACTGCCAAGGACACAGAAATCGCCATAGGATACAGGCAATATTTGATAAAAGATTTGATAACAAATGATGGCCGAACACAAGGGATATGCAGCTATAATCTATAAAAACAAAGCATTCTCAAAGCGAGCAATCTGCAAAAATCCCGTTGGATACTTAAAATGAATCTATATAACGACGATTAAGTACTCGGTTGCCTCCTTTTGTTGATAAAAAGTTTCGCATGAGAAACACCCTAGAAGATGCTTGTGGTGAGACGTCTATTCAAAAATACAGGAAAACATGCACGAAATACTGGCTAGCAGGTTTGTCAAAATATAACTAACGATTACTTTGACCACAAAATCCTTAAAGTAAATTATAACAGTAATGCGGCAGCTGAGGCATCAATACAACGACAAAATCTGCTACTTTACACTCGTGTCTCCCCCCTACAGTGAAATTCGCCCACCTCGACAACCAATCTAACCTAGCCCTGAAAATCATCTTTTAATAATGCTACAACCAATTTTTCACCCCTTACTACAAATTTACACATAATATGAGGAAGGTAAGCCATATCATCAATACAACAAAGAAACAGTGATCGTTATCAGAGACACGACTCTGTGGTTTTCTCCTTCCTAAAGGGACCGAACTTTGGCCTTTAGTAAGCAGGAACTCGACTGCCAAAAGCAATTGAAAAACTTCTATAATGAATTGTGTAGCTACTTAATACCTGTTGATAACTAGAAGCATTCTTCGAACTCAAGCTGTCCCTCTACAAGTCTCCACAATGCGCCTTCTTGGCTACTTTGAGTCTGCTCAATTTTTGTAGTTGTTTGTTTCTCAAATGAGTTCGATAAATCATCTTTGTTTTTTACACCCATAGCCTTCTCTGCTTCTCCCCATAAAATCTTCTCTTCAGATTTAACGTCTATGTTCTGAGTTTCCTCCTAAAAAATCAGATGATGCATTGCTAATTAAAGATATGAAAGTCTTCTGGCGGTAAAAACACAAGCAAAAATGTTCGTCGAAGCATCTTACTTTCCCGGAACTCTTTAAGGACTTCTTGTAATATCTCAAGTACTTGTTGAGGATACCAAGGATTGCCCATACTTCTCAAACCTACTGTTAGGCCGGTGAAGTTCTAAGCCAATCATTGGCTGGGCGAATCTATAACCAATAGTATTGCCGTGCGCAAGTCATGCACTAGCCACAATCATCCAAAATGAATATGACTTCTACGCGTGTTCACAGTCCCTTGTAGGGAATGAAATTAGAAGGATTGGTTTTTCTAGCAAGTGTTCAATTCATTCAAAAAAGACAATAGGTCATTGCATTTCATAAATTAGTACTCTACGATCGCGTGAATATTTGAATTAAGCAGAAATATTACATTCAGCAAAATACCCAATTCTCAAAGTCTCAAGAGCCCATTGCATCATCAAACACGCTATCTCCTGCACGATACAGTTTAATAAATCAATTAAGATAGACACCTGAATTCTACAAGATAAGTTAATGAGATTTGTTAAAAACGTTGTTTCAGTTTTTTTCGAAGTGTATCATGGGTGCTTACTCATTTTTGAAGCCTCCAGCGCAGTGTCAAAAAACAAAGCAGCAACAGATCTCGTTTTCATCCATAAAAGGCCTATTTTCCATAACATCAATAAAATTTAAAATACTATAAAAGTACAATATTGATAATAGAGGGCATTGATCAGAAAACTCACAACAATCAATTACGCAATGGGTTCAGATGAGCGTTAAACTCACATCCTTAAATAAGCAATTTTTACAGATCCATACTGCTACAAAAACACGGTGTGATCTTTCTTTAGAAATACGAAGTAGGCGTGGCAGAAAGTAAGCGCTAGCAACCTATGTACTAGAAGCTATATCATAGAATAGAATTGCAATACGTTTGAAAGCATTTGGTAATTATATTGTCGACTTCATACTTCTGTACATTGGGTTGGTGCTGGTTGTGTTGGCCTGCTTTCAAAAAATAGCTATATTCTATGTAAAAGGTTACCTCTTCCCCGACTACAGGAGCACAGTTTTAACCTTCAACTACAGAAAGTCAGCCAAATACACATATGCAGCATATTAGGCCAAGATAAGATGGATAACACTACCTTTGCAATCTGCTCCGAATCTGCTGTGCCATTATCAATAACTACGTCAGCAGCTTCGATGTTTCTACGTTTTTCGTCTTCCATTGTTTGCTTGTCAGCCTCAGTCAAAGAAGATTCCAGGGTATTTCCATGTGACTGCCCGTTCATTTTAGAGATATCTACTGGTTTATCGTTAGCCCTCTGGGATAAGTCTTCATTGTAGCTTTCGGCACTTGATTTCCCTGGTGACAATTGCGGTTTTACAAGTGTCGGTGCTTCGCCATTCTCTGAACTATTTGGTGAGTCATCTGACTTTTTATTACTTTTTTCCAATAATTTCTGCACGCGATCTCTGGCAGACGAGGCACTATCTATTGCAGGGGGAGACTGCTAGAAGGAAATATGATAAACAATGGCTTAATGTTGTTGAAGCTCAACAGAATAATGGAAAAATTAATCCCACTCCGTATTCAAACGTCTAGTGAATATCTACGAACTGTGGATTTTCGGATGGAAGACAGGGAAAGGGAGGCTAGAAGCAAATGGTTTGGTCATGTTGGCTAGGGAGAGAGAGGAATAGATTCATAGTAGCATGTCAGAAATGGTCGTGCCACGAAGGAGTAGAGGAAGACCAAAAATTAGATATACGAACATGATAACCAAGGATATGAGAGCAGCAGCAGTAGGGATGGAAGGTGGAAGAGACCGTGAGAAATGATAGAAACAGATCCTCTGTGGCAACCCCTAAAGGGAGAAACAAGAGGTTGTAGCTGAAAAAAGCAAAACTTTCAGAAATCAGAACAGGAATTCTGTTACTATTAAATAAAATATGAAGGCACACCTCTACACCCACTTCATCTGGGCTTGTTGCTGCAAATGGAATTGGAGAAGATGGCCTATCTGCAACTGGCGAGCCACGTAATCGAGTCCCAAGAATTTCCTGAACTCTCTGCAAAGGACAAAAAGACATCAAATTATACAGACTATAGCACTACAAAATTTAGTTGACTTTGCCGCCAAGGCTTTGGGGCGTGCTCATTTCAGCTACAAAGCATCACAAGTCAACCTTTCCATGCTTTTTGTTTCAAGAAAATTTCAACATCAATCATTTCTGTTTTCTATTGCTATTTCATTCTAATTACAATTTTGACCAATGGTGCAAATATCTAAGTAGAATTAATTAATAACGACAAAAAATTCAACTAGATACTAACTCTTTTCAGTGACATCTTTCCAGATCTTCTGTTATGACGTAAATATCAGAAATCAAGACGTGAAAGGAACTTACTTTCTTCCTTTCTAAGCGCTCGGCTTCTTCCTGCTGTCTTTTGTGCTCTCTCTCTTTAGCTCTTTTCTCAACTTCCTCCTGCGCTCTTCTATCGATATCTTCTTGTCGTTGACGCTTCTCTGCCTCCAATTTTTCTTTTTCTTCCATCTCTTTCCTCAGTTTTTCTTCCTTCTCTTTCCTTTCTCTTTCCTCAGCCTCCTTTCTCAGTTCTTCCAAATGAGCTTTCTGCCTTTCTTGTTCCTTCAATAACTCTTCTGCTCTTCTTTTCTGTTCCTCCTCCTTTCTAATTCGTTCTTCTTCCAACCGGTTCTCCTCTTCAAGCTTCTTCCTCTCCTGTTCTTCTTTAACCTGCCTCCTTTTCTCTGCCATTATTCGTTTCGCTTCAGCCTCATCCATTACAACTGCCTTTTTGGCAGCATCTGTTTTAGCTGCAGGTGAACTCGCTTTTGGTGGAACCTTCTCCCGTTTTGCTGTTGAAGTAGGCCTTGCGCTTTCCTTTGCTTTACCTGTGCTCGGCCGTGGTGGTTTATTTTGATCAGGTCTTGGCTTTGCTGTGCTCTCCTTCGCAGCAGCTGTTTTTGGTGTTGTTTTCTCTGCACTGTCAGGAACTTTTCTTCCAGGTTGCAAAGGTCCCTTGGTTTTATCTTGGACTTTCTGTTGTGGAGGTGAACTTAAAGACTTGGCTTTCTTCACATCTCTATCTTTATTCGGAGGGACAAGTGGCTTCCCTGGGAGGGGTGGCATTGAGGGTCTAGATTTACTTGCTGCTGCTTTCGGCTTGCCGTCTTCAGCCGTTGGCGTTGGACGATGTGAGGCGGCAGATGACGGTCGATACGGAAGATTTGATATTGACTGTCTAATCTTAGGTTCTGCTCGTGTACCAAATGATGACTTTGGCCTTGTGCCGGATTTTTCTGAACCACCCTTTTCACTTACGTCCTTATTCGCAGGTTTGCCCTTGTCAGAAGAAATAGAATTTGGGAGCTTCCTCTCCATGGCACTCACAGGCCTTGGTGGTAAGGTTCTTCTCCTGTCAGAACCATTCTCCGCCGTCTTGACAGATTTGTCTTCGGCTTCTTTCGCTTTCGTTGGCTTGCCTTCACCGATGTCTATCTCTTGTGCAACAGCATGAGTTTTCTTCAAATGAGCGAGGCTTGAAAATGAAACAGCACGTCTTGCAGGTGCCGAAGCAGGCCTTTTTGTGGGAACCATTGAAGCTGAAATCTTTTTTAATAGGGCTTCATGTTTTAGACGCTCTGCTTCTTCCAATTTCTTCTTCCTTTCCAAAACAGCTTTTCTTTTTTCGTCTTCTTTTTTCTTATACTCTGTTATCTTTCTTTTCCTGATCTCTTCTATTTTTGCTTTCCTTTGTGCATCACTTATGTCTTCCTTCTTTTTTTCCGCTCTTTCCATGGGGGGCGTTCGGTGACCCTTAGCAGCAACGTTCTTGTCCTTATGTGGCTTTTCATCTTCCCCCGGTGATTCTGCTGTAACCTCCTCTTTCTCAGCTAATGTTGGCTTCGGCGCACTCTGATCATTCTCTGCACCAGCCTCCTTTACTTCATCTGCCGTAGTTTTTTCACCCGTCTCGTCATTTTCGTGTGCTTTTTCCACAATCTCATTCTTCGGCTGCTCGACTGAAACATCCTCTTGATTATCAAGGCATCCCTTCACTGGCTCGTTTTCATTTTCAACTTTAACGCCTAGGGTAAAATATTATCAATCATCTTCATGAACAAATTAAGTTAAAGGATAGGCTGGTATACTAATAGCAACCGACGGTGTCACTTATTCAAAGCGGATGAAATGGATTTTTGTCTTAATTTTGCTAAACAATAACACACAAACAGAGGGCGAGCAAATATTGATTCACCCTGGCGCCTGTATGTCAGAGGCATGAAAAAATCCTTTAGGTCTTAGGGGTCAAGTGTTTAAACTTGATTCACTGTGGAACGTACTCTAGTTTCTCGTGTGTGCAATTCTGAATGCAGGAGATTGGTGCTTACATTCTCAGGCCTATGGATGGCAGACTCAAAAAGTTTTACTTTAGGTGGACAGGTTGATGCAAATGTCTTGAAATTTTGTAAGTGATATTTCCAAATGGGAATAACAACCCAATCACAACTTTGGCTGTATAATACTGGCGTAGAAAAATTAAATAATGATGGTGTGGGTGTTTGCGATGATCATCATTATTATGATAATGCAATGCTTATGACAATGATGGTGATCATGATAATGATGGCAGTGATGATGACTATGATCATCCTGACCATGATGATGATTAGGCAGCCATTTTCTAATCATTCTTTAGCAGCAATACCTATATCAAACCACCATCAACCTTTTCCTTTTCCTACTCTCCTACTATCAATTACAACCCTGTCATTCCTGTTTCAAGTCATTTTCAAAAATTTAAAATGAATAGAAAGATCACTTGCACCATAAAATTCAATTTGTTTTGTTTTTGTCAGGAAATTGTTGACAATTCTAATAAGCAGAAGATAAAGGAGGAAAACACAATGATCCATAGAAAAATCTCATATCAAGCAGGATTAATATGTTTTACAATGCTTTTTGTACCAAAACAGTGAACCATTGAAACAAAATGAAGGAAATATCCAGCTATTTCATTGTTCATGAACTTAGGGCAACTAACTTTTCTATATAAATTTCAATGGTGTTGTGGAAGTAATGTGAGAGCAACATTAGGTAAAGAAATTTAGAAAAGAAAATATTGAAGAATATAAGAACATATTTGGTGCAACAAAATCAATGAATGCAATGATACAGATATGTCAGGAAAAACCACCTCTGGGAACTCAAAGGCTCTAGGGGCAGAGACAACAATATGTAATAAATGTGGATTTATAAGCTAATGAAGTTACAGTAAAACAAAATTATTACATATAGAAATACATAAATGACAAAGAAAACATTTGGAGGCTTTGCCAGTTTGTGGTACCTTGTTACTAAATGTTTGATAATACTTGGCACCTGGCATCTGACTAAATGCAAACAGCTCCAGTATTATAGTAAAAACCGTTCCTCTATGTCAAGTCCTCAACTAATTTCAATTATGCTAATTCCTTGCAATGCGATAACTCATTACTGTTCCTCGTCCTCCCCCAAACCCCAAGGTCTCCTTCACAATCTCAACTTTCACTACAGCAGTGCTCTTCTAAAAACCTACACATGAATGCCTAATTTCCAGGAGATCAAAACAAACAGGGGGGAGGGCCAGGAGCATTAGAGGAAGTTAATAAGTGGGAGGGGAGCAACTAAATGCTTTGAAATCTAAAATAATTCTGCTAAGGAACCCTCCCTGTTCATAAATCAGGCTTCTATGGTGGTGAGAATGTAAGAAGCACAAAAATATTGTCAATAGACAGGAAGATCTGCTCAAAAAATGTCTTACACATGATTGGAAAACTGTTTACATAAAGCTAATATGCAGGGAGCCCTAAAAAGAGCAGGGGTTGGGAAAATTTTTAAAAATCAATTAGCAGGGAGATAGCAATTAGGAAACTAAGAGTTGCTGCATAAAGCTGAATATTTTCTACAAAAGGCAAAAATCTTTTAATATAAAGCATAATCAAAATAAAAAAGCATCAACAGAAGCAAAATGTAATAAAAAAAACCCTTTTTCAAAATAGATTACCATCTAACAAAAAGTTATTTATAACCTCCACCTAAGATAATGCTTGAAAAAGTCAAATATAAATTCCCTTAATTATATCCTGTGATTAGTTCCATTCATGAAAAAACCCCCACAAGGATCAGCTGTAAAGTACACCTTGTTGCAACTGTACAAGCATTCGTATAAGAATATATATATATATATATATATATA